>JAAGEH010000022.1:1350119-1405287 GCA_011751065.1 Lasiurus cinereus
AAGAAAGAAAGAAAGAAAGAAAGAAAGAAAGAAAGAAAGAAAGAAAGAAAGAAAGAAAGGAAGGAAGGGAGGAAGGAAGGAAGGAAGGAAGAAAGAACAGAAGGAAGAAAGGAAGTGGTAAATTAATGAATTCCTTTAATCATAGATCAGTAGTTTGCCTACCAGCAACATGAAGAAAAGAATATTTAACCTGCAAGCATTGCTACATGGAACAGAAATCACAAAATACGTAAAGTAATTGTCTATATGTGACTGGTTCAGAGTGAATGTTCAACAAATAGTCATCTTCATTCTTAAGTTCTGAAAAGTTAGCCCATGAAACTTTATCTTGTCCCTCTCCTTTCCTAGAAGGTCAATTATACTTTCCTTTCCTCCTCCAAATCCTTAGGAATATAGAAAACTATATATAAGATTCTCCTGATTCATACAACAGGTCAGTTATTAAAACTTATCCTTTATAATGCTTTCTTTGGTACAATCTTCACACCAAGCATCCAAAAGTATTCGCCTTTTTTCTTCTTTTGAGCAAGGAATTTATCCAACCAATTTTAATTCCATCAGAAGTTCTACAGGAAAATAAAAGTTGGTGGAAATCATATGGATTTTGGAGTCTTTGAGAGAACTTGATCACAGAAGATGCGAATGTCTCACCCACAAATATATTTATGCTCTTTCATACTGAATAATGTTCCAGATGTTTCTGGGCGACACTCCTCCAGTGCAGCTGGTGTCTCCAGCAGTGTACCTGGGATGTTCTGACACCTCAGTCATTCTAAGAGCTGTGCTAAATAAAATTGCACGCAAGATGTTCATCTGGGTTATCAGCAGCTACCCGATCAAATGAAATGATCACTGGTGAAATTCTGAAAGAGCCACTCGAGAATGTGGTCATGGTATGTAATAGAAGAGTAGTACATATTCGTGAGAAACTTGTTGTTGAAGTGCCATTTGTTGAATAATTAAAAAAATGAATTCTAAGATAATGAATTAGATGACATTTGTAATTTGGTCTTTGGATAATGTCATCAAACTAGGCTTCTCCCCAAGTTTTCCTTCAATGAATGAGTTCAAAATCAAGTGGCCCAAGACTTAGCTCCAAAGAACTAAAGTAGTGAGCTCCAAGATGATGAAAATAAAATGTCATACAACTAAAATAGAAGAGCTGTGCTAATGAAAATCACAATACCTCTGAAATATTGAAATTAGAGAGTTGTATTCTAGCTGCCAATTCCTCCACCCGGGTACAAAATCCTTCCCTGTCCTGTACAAACACATGGATCCATTCCATCTCCTCTAAGTTGTCAGTTTTAGGATAGCTAATGAATTTCTTATATCTAACAGCATTTCAGCTGGTCCGGGTCTCTACTCGCTTATTAAAAAGAGAAACTTTTCTCAAACTTGTGTTCCCGTATCCCTCTAGTTCTTTTTCCACCGAAGGTCAACGTGTGTCAAAGAAAGGCCTACACTCACTGTCCCCACTGGTTCAAAACTCTACTTACAATATCATGTACCCAAAGTCATCAGCAAACTTTGGTTATCAGTGGACTCCTCTGACCTCTTGTGTCTCACGATACTTGTTTGTTCACTGTTACTCAGAAACTCACCTTCACTTGGGTTCCAAGACATGTCCTCCTGGTTCTCAGGCTGCCTCCTGGGATCCTCCTTTTCTGTCTAATTTTCAAGTTTTTCATACTGTTTCCTCAGAGCTCAGTCCTTACCACTCTTCTCTACAACCCTTCTTGACACACTACCCATCATTCCTGTGGGGACAGTGAGTAATTCCCAGTCTTCATTATCTGCCATCCCACGCCTTCTGTCCTCCCTTTGTTCCATGTCAGGTAACAGCTTCACCCTCCGCTGAGCTCTCAGATCGGAAATATTATTTGCTGTGATTCCTCCCTCTCCCTCGTTCCCCCATCTCCAATTCCGTGGATCCTAGCTCCTAAAACACCCCTGGAACCATTTACTTCTTTTTCTCTCTTTATCCAGAACACAACCCTAGCCCTCCTGGATGACTGTAACAGGTTAACCTTTCTGTTTCTACTTTCGCTTCATCTTTATTCATTCTTCAAAATGGCCTTAAGAACAAAAATCCTTCTGAAATACACAATCTCTTTGGCATATTTCTTCTAGACTTCTTTTTTTCTCTAAACCATACAAAGACATTAGAACACTAACCCAAATCACCCTTTCCTTGTGTTTATGCGATTACATATATAAAAGACCAGGGTTCCAGTTTTCACTCTTACATTTTTAACTCTATACAGACATTATTGTTTCTGTTTAATAAAGCCAAATATTTTATTAAATATCTATCATTTTCTCTACTCACCATTCCACTCGTGTTTAACTTTTATTATGGGATTATTCTCTTACTTCTGAGTCCACTGTTTAAAATTACCTAACTGAAGATCTATTTAAAAGAAATACTCTCAATATGATATTTTGAATTCAAATCATACTTGTCTTACTTTCAACACTGAGATATTAGTTCTATTTTGATAAATATTTATTTTGGTTCAATATTTATTAAAAATTCCTAACTGAAGATGTATTTAAAATAAATACTCTCAATATTATATTTTGAATTCAAATTATCTTACTTTCAACACTGAGATATTAGTTCACTAAGTAAAGACCTTTAGTTCAATATTTATTTTTCGCAGAATTAAAAGGTATTACTCCACTGATTTCTAACTTCCACTGATGCTCTAGCATTTTCCTTTTTTTTCTGCCATGCTGATAAATGTAGTAATTTTTAAATTTTATTTCAGCATTCTAGTTTTTCTATATGATAGATAGGGCTTCTCTGAATGCCCAAGTCATAAAAAAGCAGAAATAAATGTTTATCAGGGTATTTTTAGAATGGGCACGTGGATTATGCTGATTTAATGACACTTCCTACCTGTAACACCTTTGAGAGAGAGCTGACCAGATGTTGAAGGAAAATCTGAGTGGGTGGAACAGAGCTGTTTTCTACAAGTCACTTCGCCCACACATTCTTGCCCCATGGGTGAAGCCTACTATCATTTGGAGCCTCTATAATGTTGCATTAACCCATTTCAACTAACCAGTCTGTGCCTTAAATAACAAATCAAAAACGTCTCACATCAGCCCAGCTGGTGTGGCTCATTGGTTGCATGTCGATTTATAAACCAAGAGGTCACAGTTCTGTTCTGGGTCAGGGCCCATGCTCATGTTGTGGGATTCATCCCCCAGTAGGGGGCGTGCAGTAGGCAGCCTATCCATGATTCTCTCTCATCGTTAATGTTTCAATCTCTGTCTCAATAAAAAAAAATAATAAAAAAATCAGTATAAAATAATAATTTAAAAATCAATAAAAAAGAAATAATTTAAAAAAATGTTTCACATCACAAGAAAATGATTACTTACTTTGTTGCAGGACATACGACCCAGACCCTAAAATGCAGCGATCATTTAGAGTTTAAACCATTAGAATATCTGCCAGGTTGAGGCCTCATTCTCTGAGGAGAACTCCTCTCCGAACCCCCAGGAAAGGAAGAGGAGAGACTGCGTTGCTAGGGCAGGTGAAGCAGAAGCACAGAAGGTAAGCATCTTGGGGACTATTTTCAGAAGGTGATACATTCTTGCAGTGACACCAACAACTGTGGCGGATTATACAACAACTGACTCCCTGGCATAATGTTTGAGACTTCCCAATGCATTTTAATTTTTGTTGGAAGCATATTAAGCAGCTATATGACAAGTTTTTTAATTGCATGCTGAACTTTTCATGATGGCTCAGTTCAATAATTTCTTAAATGTTTTATTTTTGCTCTATTTGGTTTTGGTTGAAACTCACTTCTCTGAAAATAAATTTGTTCTAGTGAGAGAGCGTGAGGGGTAGAGATTGGGATCGCATATGTGACATTCAAAGGGTCGTGTTTGCTCTCTACACACAAATTTTCTTCGGTGTAAGTATTCTTTGATCAAACCCATGTTAAACTCAAGTCATCAATTTTTTTTTATTATTCATAGTGTAGCTTAAGTGAAACCTTTTTAAAACTCTCTTAGATGCTACACTTTAATATTTGCATAAATGTGTGGTTTTTTTGGGTTTTAGAAATCTTTTTAGAAAAAAAAGCATTTTAGCAATTGAAATGCAGATACAAAGTAAAAATATATACAGAGAAGTAGAAAGTCACAATAAAAATCACTCAGATTTCAAGCACCCAAACACAACATCTGTTGGCAATTGCTCAAATTTCACTCTTATTTATGTTTATTCGCTTATTTTAAAATTGTTTTAGAAACTTAAGGTCATGCTATCTATACTGCTTTATGTCTAGTTATTTTCACATCAAATTATTAGCACTTTTCTCCCGTCCTTACTTTTTCCATGAAAATTAAATATGTTGCAGATGTGTTTAATTTTTCACATACTCGTTATTATTTAGGTTTTCCTTTTTTTTGTTTTTTTTGTTTATAAATTATGCTGTGATGAAATCCTTAAATTTAATTCTTTGTCTTCATTTATTGCTATTTCCTAAGGCAATTTCTTTGAAGTTTAAGAATGGGATCCAAAAAACTATTTCCATGAAATAGGATTTAAATGTTAACTTGTATACATATATGTGAATATAAGATTTAATACTACGTACAAGAATAATTAATTCTCCGATGCCAATGGATTATATGGAATCATGGATGAAATATTTCTTCATTGTGTTAAATATCAATAGGCCCCCTATGACTTCTGCCTACTTATTTTCCTTTTTCTGTTGTACATCTAGTCCATACCAAAGGAGATATCTCCTTCTGGGGAAGTTGAAATGATATTTCTTTTATTCACCAGTCTTGAAACCAAAGCATTTTCCTGATCACATTTCATCATGTTATGGCAGGAGCTATACAGTGTCGGCTATTTACTGAATAACCAGTCAATATTAATATACAAAAAGCTTGGCTGGCCAGCTCAAACTAAATAATAAAAATACTTGAATTACAAGTGATGTATATATAAAATGCAAACGTAAGACTCAGAGGGAAGGTAGGGGAGGGTGGGGGTAAAGAGGAGAGATCAACCAAAGGACTTGTATACATGCATATAATCCTCACCAATGGACACAGACACCAGCGGCTGGGAGGGCATGAGTGGGGGTGGGATGGGTAGGAGAATGGGGAGATAGACACATAGGTAATACCTTAATCCATAAAGAAAAAAACATTAAAGAGATATAAACATTGATGATAGTTTTGCCTCACATAAATGTATATTACAGCTCTTTTTCCTTGAGCTTCCCAGATTAATTAGACAGTGTGGTGACTTTCTTATTGCAAATCTCACAATGCCCTCGTCACTGGCCATGTTTTCTGCAGGGACTAAAGGGTGTGCACACTAACCCAGCTCACACACTGCAGGGGCAAATTATCGGTAAGTCAGAATCTCTCCTATACAGAACTCATTGAGCCATTTTATGAAAAGGAGCCAGAAAATAAGAAATGATAAACGCAATCAGAATAGATTTTTTCTAACCTCATCTAGACAATTGGATGTACAGTGGTACCTCGAGATACGAGTGCCCTAACATACGAGATTTTTGAGATACGAGCCATCGAGCAAGCGATTTTTGCTTGGAAATACGAGCAACATTTGAGATGGGAGTCATCGTGTGGATCGGCCGGCTGCACACGACCCACCAGTTTACCGCAACTGGAGCGTCTCATAGTTTCCCACGCCTCAAGGTTACGGAACGAATTAAACTCGTATCTCGAGGTACCACTGTATTTTATACAAAGATCTCAGATCCTCTGAGCATATTCACTGTTATTTTAGCTAAAATTCTAACTGGGTAGTATTTTTATTTTCCAGTGAGTTATAGAGCAGATGAGGCAAACTAGAAGACCAGGGGAGTGTTGACCTAGAGGTGACGGAGGTCATGCAGTGTGTTTAGTGTTGGAGTGAGCATCCTTCATGGGGATTTCAGCAGGGACCCATTGAATAAGCACAGCAGAGTCCACACACTGGTTCAGAGTCACAAACAAATTCTAAATCACATTCAGTACCTTTTGTTTTCAGAAGCACCGAAAGATGTAATATGTCTAAAAAATAATTTCATTAAAATAATTTAGGCATTTAAAGACTTACGTGGATCATATCATTAACTCACTCTGTATGTGTTTTAATTTCTGACCTATATTAATATCTGTTGTTATATTCTCAACAAAATAGTAAATATTGACTGACATTGAGGAACTCTGCCTACCTCATTTTTACCGTCACTGCCTTTCATAGAGGAGAATTATTAATGGCTAAATTTCTGTAATCATCCAAAGTATTGTAATGACCTCAGGGGCTAACTCCGTTCACTCAAATAGAAATTAAGTTCAATTTTCCAACTCACATGTATTTTCCTAGAGTAACTTTACTTGGTTACACCAATTAATCTTATTTCATGGAAGAAGGTATAGTTAATGTTACTTACTCTTATATAGTCAATGTATTTGTCTTTGACAATGTCATGATATTTTAGATTATTCTGCAAAGAATAATAACCATGAATTCTCAATTCAGTTTGTATATATTAGATATATCCTATCCAATAAAGAGTGACTATGCTAATTGACCATCACACTTCACAAAGATGGTGGCGCCCATAGCCAATAAAAAGGAAATATGCTAATTGACTGTCATGCCCTCAATCATGGCGGAGCCCATAGCCACAAGATGGTGGTGCTCAGTCCCCTCAACGCTGCCAGGGTGGCAGGCAGGCGGCATGGGTCCAGCCAGTCCACATGCCTGCCTCGGGAGTCCCCCAGTCCCCTCAGCTCCCCAGCCGCCCAGGGCTGGCCCAAGGCATAGGCAAACCTGGATGGCAGATGCCCAGCTGCCCAGGGCTGGGGCAGGTGCAGGCAAGCCACCGATGGTGGCTGCCCAGCCACCCAGGCCTGGCCCAAGGTGCAGTCAAGTCTCGGATGGCAGCTGTCCAGTGCCCCGGGCCACCCGAGACTCAGGTAACCAGGTCTGGCTGAGGCTTGCGCTGCCAGCAGTGGCAGTAGCAGAGGTGTGATGGGACATCACCTTCCCCTGATTGCTGGGTCCCCTCCCACCCTTCAAGGCTCCCAAACTGTGAGAAGGGGCAGGCCGAGCTGAGGGGCCCCTCCCCACCCACTCCAGTGCATGCACTGAGCCTCTAGTATATAGAGTATACACACTAGTATATACAGACGCTTAAGAACTTTTGTGATGACTTGACGTGAATTTGTGAACATATGACATGGTGTACAGTTCAAGATAGTCATACTTTTGGCCAATATGGATTTTTTTTCTGAAGTCACTATAGTGATGTGGTTATTACAAACCCCACTGTCAATTTCACCTGGGCCCTACAGTTTCTAGGGTAGGGTTTTATTTGTTCTCTATGATTCTCCAGATTGGATCCCTAAAGACCAACCTTCATTTCCCTTAGACTCAATGGGCCCCCACCTTTATCTACTTTCTTCCTCAACTTCCTCCTAACTTACCTCTGTTTTTGTTTTGTTGATTTTTTTAAGTTCCAATTGATCTGAGTTCCAATACCAGATTTTACCATTCAAAACTTCCTCTGAAAATCCTTTTCACTGTCAATTGCTCTTCACAACGCTTCTACATGCTAAGACTAATCTGTTGTCAAATACCAGGGAGAAATTCTACTGTGGTTAGTGAGGCTGCACTGAAAAAGAAAAGAATAATGGAATTCTCCTTAACTCACTCTGTCTAATAAAGAGTGACTATGCTAATTGACCATCACACTTCACAAAGATGGTGGCGCCCATAGTCAATAAAAAGTGATGTGGTTTTTATAAACCCCACTGTCAATTTTTGACCTGTAATGATGACATTTAATTTTCCAAGCGATGTTGTGTAGTTAAACCTCAATAAAATGGTAAATTTCGTGAGCATTCAACAGCTCTGGCTATCAGCCTTAGTCCGACCTTAACTGTCTATAATAGATCCAGGCTATCACTAGCTCCAATTAGTAGCTCTAGGATCTGTGTTACCACTACGACCCTAGAATTAGAAATTTAGCATTCCACTTTGTGGACCCTGGTTTTCTTGACAATCAAGTCTCCTTGAACTTATTTCCTCCCACACTGCCACTCCCACTACATTTATAAAGGAGGTGCTATCTCTCTGCTGCTCTTTTTTTTATTTTTTTGGTAACCCTCATCCAAGGATATTTTTTCATTGATTGTTAGAGAGTGTGGAAGAGAGAGAGAAACATTGATGTGAGAGAGACACATCGATTGGTTGCCTCCTGCACACACCCTGACCAGAGCAAAGGAACTTGTAACCAAGGTATGTGCCCTTGACCAGAACTGAATCCAGGACCCTTCAGTCCTTGGACTGATGCTCTATCCACTGGGCCAAACCGGCTAGGCATTTCTGCAGCTCCTCCATAACATATCGCTTAGTGACAACCTTGGAGAAGGAAGCGGGAAACACAGGATCCTGCCTAATGAAGTTGCTGTATGGAATGCATTTGAGCCGGAGCAGAAACAGGAGGGACACGGAGAGCAGCATGGGCCCACGCTAATAGCTTTCCGTGTTCTTTCTGTGGTCTGAGAGCCAGGGTTCTTTATGTGGGCCAAGAGTCAGGGAGCTCAGCGGGGAGGAGAGAAACATTGGCCGCCGTCCTGCAGGGCACACTGTGTGAAAGCCTTTTGGAGACCGGGAGCTCCAGCGATGGCTCTCCATTTCTCCCTGCCAACGTTTTGCAGAAGTATGGTTTCTATTAATTAACTCGATCTCACTTTTTCTTTTAGTCCCATCTGATGTCTTTCATCCACACCGGCCTGTTCCAACAATATTCTCCAAAACTCAACAGTGTCGCCGAAACCGGTTTGGCTCAGTGGATAGAGCTTCGGTCTGCAGACTGAAGGGTCCCAGGTTTGATTCCAGTCAAGGGCACGTACCTCAGTTGGGGGCACATCCCCAGTGGGGGGCGTGCAGAAGGCGGCTGATGGATGTCTCTCTCTCATTGATGTTTCTAACTCTCTATCCCTCTCCCTTCCTCTCTGTAAAAAATCAATAAAATATATTGGAAAAAAAAAACAAAAAACTCAACAGTAACTTCTGAACCAACCCAGGGGCCTGTTTTTTCAGTTCTTACTCTCCTTGACTTCTGGACACCATGTTTGGTTGTAAATTTCTCCCTGCCTCTTCTTGTTTTTAGTCTCTCTCTCCAATGGCATTTTCTAAAGTGTTTTTTTTTTTCAAACCAGTGATCCAAGAAGATGAGAGCCAAAAGAATATTTACAGCCCGTTAATTTTTGCCAAACACTGCTCCCTTGGAAGGTTCATAATCCCTATTAACATATGAAAGTCCCTGTGAAGTCTGACAGTAAATTTGCCCAACTGTGCTGAATCCCAAGTTTCCCAACTTTTTGGGCTACAGAACCCATTACATCCAAACAGGTATATTGCTTCATCATGTCTAGGACAAACATGTTTATGTGACCTCAATGTCTTGGACGGTAGGCAGCATCTAGTAACCAAGGGCATCTTAAAGCCACCGCTCCCTAGTAACCATCGCTGTGTCGGCAATGGCCAGTTCCTGAGCACACACAGATGTGATCAGAGCTGTTCATGTGTTTCATCAGAACAACCGAGTGGTGCGTTTTGTTGGTGTGACACATGTTGATTTTCATCGCCATATGGGGGCATACCCACTTGTTCCCATGACCACATCAAAATTACAACTAAACTACGCAACAGTGCTTTGAGTTCACATCATTGGCTTTGTTGTTGGGATCGTCCTGCACATTGAAGGGCAGCATCCCTGGCATCTACCCACTAGATGCCAGTGGTACCCCCTGCCCCAAGCATGACAGTCAAAAATGTCTCCAGACATGGTTGACATGTCTCCTGCCCCATTGAGACCACCGTTGTAGACCACTCATCAAAAAATTCTTTTCAAACGCTGGGACATAATTTTTTCTACCAACCTCATTTTTTAAAAGGGTGGCAGACTGCTCACCATTTAGAAACATTGAGCATTTTTCAGAAAGGATTTATGCACCCCTATGTTCATAGCAGCACAATTCACAATAGCTACAATTTGGAAACAGCCTAGGTGCCCGTCAGCAGATGAGTGGATCAGAAAACTGTGGTACATCTACACAATGGAATTCTATGCTGCCATTAAAAAGAAGGAACTCTTACCATTTGCAGCAACCTGCGTGGAACTGGAGAGCCTTATACTTAGTGAAATAAGCCAGTCAATGAAGGAGAAGCACCACATGACCTCACTCATTTGTGGATAATAAAGAACATTGTAAACTGATGAACAAAAGGATAGATACAGAGGCAGGAAAGCATCAAACAGACTGGCAAATTATAGCAGGAAGGTAAAGGAGAGGTGGGGTAGATAAGAAATCAATCAAAGGACTTGTATCTCTGCATATAAGCATAACCAATGGACATAGACACTGGGGGCTGGGGTACGCCTGGGAGGGAGGGGGGGCAATGGGGAGATATGTATACATGTAACACAATAAGAAAAAATAAAAAATAATAAAATAAATAAAAAAATAATAATAAAGAGTACTATTTCAATAGTACTATGTAACCACCCATGTGTGAAAGCCTCAAATATTATTCGTTTTAATACCTACTGATGGTTTCCCTATCCTTCCTTTGCTTGACGAGATCCTGTGATATTGAGAGAGAGAAGGTTTAGTTTAATTATAATCAGCTGTGGGATTCTACCAGGCAGTTCTTTCACGCCAACATCACCTTCTGAAACCCCCAACCTAGAAACGGGGCACCCACCTGAGCAGCCAATGCCACACATGCCAAGGTGGGAGGCATGTGGAGCCTCTTGCTTCCATGGAAACAGAAGCCAGACAGGCCACAGAGCTGTGGGGATGAAGAACATGGGAAGTTTTGACTCGGAGAAGGAATAAAACGTAAAGACCAGCCAGTGAGTCAGAGTTTTCCCTTTGTCCTCAAGCTGAAATACCTGTCGTTTCTTCTGGAAACTCTTCAGATCGATGCTGTTTTCCTCAGATCACTGTACTTTCTGTGGGCCTGCTACTTTCTGGCTTCTCCGCGGGGCTGGCTTCCTTAAGGAACGGAGTCAACACTTCTCACGTTGTTTTAATGAAGAAGAGAATGCCCTCACCTGCCTCCCCCTACCCCCCCTCAGTGTCTTGTATCCATTGGTTATGCTTATATACATGCATCCGAGTCCTTCCATTGATCTCTTACACCCCGAGCCACTGATTTACAAAAGAGCTCCCAGAACATAATCTGCTCCTAAACACAGGGACTCTGCAGGCATGGGAAAACATGAAGGATGGCTTCTTTCCCGGAGTCATCACACTCCACTGGCAGGTCCTGTTGCTGAGGGGAACCATAGGAGCACCTGCAGAGCCAACATCATATGGAATGTGTGATCCTTTAGGGCAGAGGTTCTCAACCTGGGGTCGAACGACCCTTTCACAGGGGTCACCTAAGACTATTGGAACAGACCTATTTCCCATGGTCTTAGGAACCAACACACCGCTCCTCGGTGTAGCAAAGTGTAGCCATGTAGTTTACTGTTGTCCTAGGAAGACTGTTACCCATGCGACACCACGATTCAAGACAACATTTCATGTATTTGTCATTAGAAATAAATATTTCACAATATATAATTACATATCGTTTTTGTGATGAATCCCTATGCTTTAATGATGTTCCATTTGTAACAATGAAAATACATCCTGCCTATTAGATATTACAGTTCATAACAGTAGCAAAATGACAGTGATGAAGTAGCCACAGAAATAATTTTATGGTTGGGGGTCACCACCACATGAGGAGCTGTCTTAAGGGGTCGCGGCATTAGGAAAGTTGAGAACCACTGCTTTAGGGAAAAAAACAAGGCTGGTCACACCTCTTAGCATCTTCACGGTAGAAGGTAGAAAACACAATATTGTGTGTGATGGACCTCGTTTTCCACAGAAAATGGGGATCCAGAGCGCCTGCTAAGCTAAATCAGTATCATCTTGATGGAAATGGCCTCCAGGATGGTGCCCTTTGTACGCTGCACTCCAACCCTGGAGGACGGAAAGTAGATTCCATTTGCATTCCTTCCCAACAACCTCTCCTTGCCGTAGTTTCTTATCTGTAAAAGGGGACTATTTCTGCCGGAACCAGTGTGGCTCGTTGGATAGAGCGTTGGCCTGTGGACTGAGGGGTCCCAGGTTCGATTCCGGTCAAGGGCATGTACCTTGGTTGTGGGCACATCCCCAGTAGGGGGTGTGCAGGAGGCAGCTGATTGATGTTTCTCTCTCATCGATGTTTCTAACTCTCTATCTCTCTCCCTTCCTCTGTGTAAAAAAAAATCAATAAAATATATTTTAAACACCCGGGGGGGGGGAATATTTCTACTTGTTGGAAGGAGTCAATCAAAGCACACGGCAACTAACACATAGTAGGAATCCAATTAATTTTATTCTTCTCCCCCTCCCATTATCCATGAGATACCATGAGTTTCTGTTTTGTTGGAAAGAGAAGGAGAGACAAAGAGAGGGAGAGGGAGGAGGAGAATTTATTTTTTAATGTTGACAAAGATTTATCAGAAAATTAACCCTCTCTTCGGTGCAGCTAAGAATATATCTTGACAACTCTAAATGTCACACTTGATTTTTCCTATAGTCCCTTTGATCATGGTTTCTCAACTACGTACAATCCAAACGCTTGAGGATAAAATCAAACATGAACTATGCCATCACCACCAGCCCAATACCAAGTCCCATACTTCCTCACCCTCTGTCTTTCACACTTGACTTTCTGCCAACGTTGCGTAGTTATGGGATGGTGAGCCTTCCAAACACAAAATATAATAAATTGGAATAATATTAGGCATGACTCATTCACCAGATAAAAGCCGAATTCCATCGTTATTAATTAGTGTACTTTTGATTATCAACTTATAATAGATGTGATTCACAGGCTAATCTCCTTGATACCGTTGAAATGTTAACCAGGAATGCTGATAACATAAAGGATTTACTTACTTGTAATCTTCACCTAGATTCTTGAGCTCATAAAAACGGGCAATATAAATTTATTTCATCTCCATCTCTATAAAAAAAAATAAACATAATCTCTAATTCCCTAAAAAAATCGTTTTATATTTCATGAAAGGCTAATATTTGCTTTAATTATGAACTGTATCATTATTTGTCGTATTTTTGAATAGGTTTATCTTAAATTAAGACTATATATTTTTTCAAGGACAACTTAATATATAGGCATTAAAATAGCTGGAGCTGGTATCTTTAATAAGCTATAAACAGATAATCAGGGGCTATAAAGAATTTATTTTTCTCTTATATTATCAAAGAACAGCTGTAAAAGTACAAAATCCACTGTTAAACCCGTGTTTACCGTCCTAATGGCAGATTTAGAAAGTAATGTGTATAGCAACGGTTTCTCTATCACGTTTCTTTTTTTTCTCTTCTTTTCTTTCAAAGAATTGGAAACCCTCTTTCTTTTTCAAGCCCAATATTGAAAATTCCATGGTAACTGCCTTTCTTTTGGGCTCTTCTCTCTCAGCCTCTGTTGCTCTTTTGCTTTGCTTTGAAGTTGGAAAAACATTTTGCTTCAAAAACAGGACAAGGAAATCAACAAGCTCGTCTGCAGAGCCGGCCGCCACTCCTAAATCCTTTCTTTTCCAGAAAGGACACCATTGTTGGGGTTTTCAATGAGGGGAAGATCCCTGAAAAGAATTCAACAGGAATCATCCGAGTGGAGCAGGATTGGGCAGCTGAAATACTGGATTAAAGAAATAATTCAGTGTTCTGTTGTCTCTCCACTGCTCTCCATTTATCATCTTCATGTTTTTTTAATCTACCATCAGCCAGGGGAAATTAATGAGAGAGAAGGCATTCCACGTGTGAGAATTGCCAGTCCCTCTGGAATTGCAGAAAACACCTCACTTGCCCAACGTCTATGGCTCTCAGCCATGCCCTCTTTGGAATGGAACTAAGAATATGTCCTATGTCTTCTCAGTTCAAGAATCTGACTCTTGCAGAGACCGGTTTGGCTCAGTGGATAGAGCGTCGGCCTGCGGACTGAAAGGTCCTGGGTTCGATTCCGGTTGGGGGCATGTACCTTGCTTGCGGGCACATCTCCAGTGTGGGGTGTGCAGGAGGCAGCTGATGGATGTCTCTCTCTCTCATTGATGTTTCTGACTTTCTATCCCTCTCCCTTCCTCTCTGTAAAAAAATCAATAAAATATATTAAAAAAAAAAAAGAATCTGAATGAGCCTGAGTTTGCAAGGCCCTGAGGGCTGCTCTCTCTGGTATAAAATAGCATATCATCAACCCATAGCTACACTGACTTCTATGTTTTAACTACCCTTTAATTTTAAAAGACACAAGCTTTTCTTTTTCCTTTTTTTTATTTGTAGATATACTTTCTTATTTTAAACCAAAAATACTTAACTTGAAAAAGAATCACTTTTTGAGACTGGGGATCAAGCCTGCAACCCGGGCATGTGCCTTTGACTGGAATCGACCCCGGACCTTTCAGGTCACAGGCCGAGGCTCTATCCATGGAGTCAAAGCAGCCAGAGCAACTTTAAAGCCTTTTATTTTTTATTTTTTTTAATATATTTTATTGATTTTTTTTACAGAGAGGAAGGGATAGGGATAGAGAGTTAGAAACATCGATGAGAAAGACACATCGATCAGCTGCCTCCTACTGGGGATGTGCCCATAACCAAGTTACATGCCCTTGACTGGAATCGAACCTGGGACCTTTTGGTCCACAGGCCGACACTCTATTCACTGAGGCAAACAGGTTTCAGCGCTTTAAAGCCTTTTAAAGACACATCACGTATGTATTGGGGCCTGTGATGATTTGCTACCAACCACACTCATTCCCTCACCTCCTTTCCTAGAAGCAGCAAGTGTTCTGAGCTGGTGCCTGACCATTCCCACATGTGTTTTTTATGCTGACTGCATATATGTGTTTCTTTATATATTTACTAGTTATGCATTCAGAAGCAGTTGCATGTTTTAAAATGTTCCCATTCAAATTATTGGTCTACTACTTTTTTTTTCCAATTTGACACAGGTGAACTAATTCGTTCATTTACACTGATAAAATTACATTTCTTTGTATGGCTCTACCTATGTTTACTTATCCAGTTTTCTTTTGATTGAAATATTTACCATGTTTTAGTAAGATTCAAAATCTTCAATGGAGTAACTTTTTACATGTCTCAAAAAAAGCAAAAGATTTAAAATAAAAATACTGCACGAAGATGAGGCTTACTAATATGAATACAATTTGACATAGTCTTTCTGAAAAAAAAAAAAAGAAATTGGCAATATGTACCAAGACTCTTAAAAACAGGTGTGTAGACTCCTTAACCTTACACTAAAGATGCGCTGTTGTATCAGTGGTTCTCAAAGCATGGTCCCCGGAACAGCAGTATCAGCACACACTCGTCCATCTCAGGACCCTCCCTACTGCAAACCTCCTCAGACAGGAGCAACCTGTGGTTCACCAAACCCCAGAGGTGATTCTAACATAGGCTGAAGTTTAAAAAATGACAGCTCCAGAGAACTGATTTGAAAAGTTTAAAGACATTCACTGAAAAAATTATACCCTCACGTCCTACAAAGGGAAATGTTGATATGGATAATGAAACAAATAGAGTATGCACATTTTTAATTATATGAGAAAATGGCTTTGCTGTTATGCTATAAGAAAATGGTAGGATCTAAAGTTGTGTGTACAGCAAAATCATAATCTTCAAATATATATATATATATATATATATAGGTATTAAGTGAAATAAGAATATTCACATGTATGCACACATACATATATTTGAATTAATGTATTTACATTTAGTTAATATATCACTCAGTTATGCTATTATCATTTGTAGTTTTATTAGTTATATTTATTAATTATAGAAAAAAATAAATAATGCTTATGCTTTATGAACTCAAATATTTATTACTGAATATCTTTAATTCCAAATACCATAATGCTGAAAAGGACAAACAGGTACCCAACAAAGTAAATTGAGCTTTTAAAAGATTTTGTCTTATATAATAATCTACTTAACGTTGGTAGACCTTATCTAGATACTAGAGGTCCGGTACATGAAATTTGTGCACTGGGCGGGGGGGTGTCCCTCAACCCAGCCTGCATGCTCTCCAATCTGGGACCCCTTGAGGGATGTCTGATTGCTCGTTTTGGCCCAATCATGGTAGGATCAGGCCTAAATGGGCAGTCGGACATCTCTCTCACAATCCAGGACTGCTGGCTCCCAACTGCTCCCCTTCCTGTCTTCCTGATTACCCCTAACCACTTCTGCCTACCAGCCTGATCACCCCCTAACCAGCCTGATTGGTGCCTAACTGCTCCCCTGTCAGTATGACTGACCCTAATTGCCCTTCCCTGTAGTCTGGAACCCCTCAACTGCCCTTCCCTGCAGGCCCAGTCACCCCCAACTTCTTTCCTCTGCCAGCCTGGTCACCCCTAACTGCTCTTCCCTGCAGGCTTGATTGCCTCCAATTGCCCTCCCTTGCAGGCCTGGTCCCTCCCAACTGCCCTTCCCGGCTGGCCATCTTGTGGTGCCATCTTGTGTTTACATGGGGGCAGCATCTTTGACCACATGGGGCAGCCATGTTGTGTGTTGGAGTGATGGTCAATTTTCACATTACTCTTTTATTAGATAGGATAGAGGGTTTTCCCTGAAGGTTGTCCTGGATCAGGGTGGGTGTTCCCTTGGGATTCAGGGTGGCCTGGGCAAGGAGCCTGTGATGGTTGGCAAGCCAGCCATGCCCCCCTGGTGACCCAACCAGAGGCCCTGGTATCTGGGATTTATTTATCTTCTAAAATTGAAAGTTTGTAGCCTTGAGCCAAAGTCAGGGTAGGCCAGGAAGCTTATCTACAATAATAAAAGAGAAACATGCAAATTGACCATACCTCTGCTACGCCTACAAGCCATGCCCACCAGCCAATCAGGAGCAAATATGCAAATTAACCCAAGATTTATATCTGAAAGACACTTCCCATGGCCAAAGAGCCTGAAGGATAGAAAAGGGGCAATCAGGAAGGCAGGCAGGCGAGCAGTTGGGAGCCAGCAGTCCTGGATTGTGAGAGGGATGTCCGACTGCCCATTTAGGCCTAATCCTACCATGATCAGGCCAAAACGAGCAGTCAGACATCTCTCAAACCTCCTGCTCACTCTGTGGCTGCAACCATCTTGGTTGGATTAATTTGCATATTTGCTCCTGATTGGCTCGTGGGCATGCTTGTAGGCGTAGCGGAGGTATGGTCAATTTGCATGTTTCTCTTTTATTATTGTAGATAAAGTTTAACAATCATATGTATTCACACATATTCTCAAAGCTTATTAATAGAAATATAGGAGATGTTAAAAATGGATGAAGTAATACCAGTGAAATACAGACTAATTCTTGTCAAAGAATTTGCAAATCTATAATAATAAAAGCATAATATGCTAATTAGACTGACAGCCAAACAACCTTCCGACATCCTTCTTGAAGACCTTCCTGCCGAACCCAGGATTGCAAGGGTTGAGCACTTGCACAAATGTTGTTGCATCAGGCTACTAGCTTCAAAGTCTTTGGCAGTTGAATTTCCATGTAAAGTTCTTACTATTCTCTATGTCTATCAAATGGGTCATTATAACCTCAAGAATTTATTTATATAATTCAAATGTTATTTATTCTATTATATATAAACCCACTTATTTTTTAAATAATATTGTTTTATTCATATCTGATGGATATACCATGATCAAAATTTAATTCCAATTTTCCTGAACTGGAGAATAGGTTTTGTCTGAACTCTGTAGCACTAACATTCAATTTTAACTTGTAATTTTCAATATGTTCCTATTACATTCAGAGAAGAATAGGGAGTATGCCTGCAGCTAGTCTAATATCTTTAAATTCTTATGGATCACAATGAAATAGCATGTAACCCAGCAGGCTTCCGATTTCAAAGGAGGTGGGCTGTTAACATTATACTTTTTATTAAAATTCCTATTATTTTTTTTTTGCTGTCAATCTGAATATAAAATCATTTTATCATTTTTCTATAGAATAAAAAGTGAAGGAAATATTACTTGATTTCCAACTACTTAGCTAGTCAAAAACAGAAAAAGAAACGTAGGAAAAGTCAACTATCTCATAGCCTAAGAAGAGTCAATTTATAAATACAGTGGTACCTCGAGATACGAGTGCCCCAACATACGAGATTTTTGAGATACGAGCCGCCGTCCAATGAGAGATTTTTGCTTTGAAATAGGAGCAACATTTGAGATAGGAGTCATTGCGCGGATCGGCTGGCTGCACACGACCCACCAGTTTACCGCGACTCGAGCGTCTCATAAGTTTCCCACGCCTCAAGGTTACGGAACGAATTAAACTCGTATCTCAAGGTCCCACTGTATATTAATATTAAAACTACACAATGACCCATCTATTCATGTAGCGATGTGTTCAACAGACACTTAGTTCTGAGCTGGCGCCACAAACATTTAGAAGCATTCATTCTAGTGGGAGAGAGAGACAATGAGCACATAATTCAAGAATGCATAATATGATTGGGGGGGGAGGGACAGGAAAAGGAATTAAATTAATCTCTGGAAAAGTGATCAGAATTAAACATCAAAGTGGATCAGAGCATTCTAAGCATACACCATGGCCTTACCAAGGCCTTAAGGTGAGAACTTGCCGGTAAGAAGTGACCCCAGGAGAGAGAGGGGGTTAGAGCACCAGAGAATTGGGAGCAAATTAGAACCCAGGACATACAAGGTGAGGCTGGCATCCAGGCCCAGCCGGGTCCTCGGGCCTCTGAGAATCAGGGCAGAAGACTGAGTGGATGGAAGCGCTGGTGTAAGGAAGGCTCTCCCTGCCTACTGACAGAGAACACGCCCCGAGGGCCGTGACCCAGGACAGAGATGGGGCGAACGTGGACTGAGGGGACCTCATTTCCAGTGGGGAGACACAGACCCGGTCCCGGTCTCTGGGGAATATCTGTTGGAAACAGAACAGGGACGTAGCCTGGGGGTAGCGGTGGCTTGTGGGTGAGAAAGCTGCAAAGTAGACCCTTCACTGGCTTGTCCAGGACGAGTGTATTTGTCCTTTATTAAGGTGGAGGCATGGGAGGGCACAGGCTTACGGAGGGAGGTGACCTTGACAGCCACGTGAAGACATCAGAAAGAGATCTATATTACTCTGATGCTCCAGGGGAGGCCTGGACAGAGAACAGCTAAATGTATCTTTTTAATATTCCCGTTTACTTTCCATTAAATGCAATGCATGGTTCTTGGGGGAGAAAGTATTCAAAATCACAGGCTTGGCTCAGTGGATAGAGCATCGGCCTGCAGACTGAAGGGTTCCAAGATTCGATTCTAGTCAAAGACACGTACCTTGGTTTCGGGCACATCCCCGGTGGGGGGCATGTAGGAGACAGTTGATGGATGTTTCTCTCTCATCGGTGTTTCTAACTCTATCCCTCTCCCTTCCTCTCTGTAAAAAATCAATAAAATATATATTTTTTTAAAAAGTACTATAGAGTTCTTTTTCTATATGTATACACACAGAGATATTTATTATCTATTTACAACTTCAATCGTATTATTATTAATTTGACTTTAAATTTACCTATTTTTTCAGAGAAATATCCTTCTGAGATATGTCCACTTTACTGAGAAAAAAAATGTGGCTTTCTATAGCTACACTAAAAAGTATTTAACCAATTCTTATTTTTATAAATGAAGGTGGATTCTCACATTTACTTCAGTAAACAGCACTACAATACTACAATAAGCACTCTTGCATGTGAAATTTTTAGACACTAAGAAATACGTAATACAGACAGGATTTAATGAATACATCACTTGGAGCCCAGAACTGAGAAACATATAGTAAGTTTTTGTTTGCAAACAACTACAGAGAAAGTTTGGGGTTTTGATTTCAATCTTCCATGTGTAAAGCTGCAAGTGGGAATACAGATACCCATTTCAACATGGGGAATGAAACTTTTCATTTTCGGGGGGATATGGCTTCCAAGGAATGACAAAAGTCTGTCACCTTGCATTCCCTACCCTTCTTCCCTTTAGTCCACCCTGATGGCCTGTCAAGAATATGGGGGTGATGCTCACTTTGGCTGCAAATACACTAAAACTGAAACACTGCAGGAAAGATCCCCGTAGTCCTGGCAACAAGGACAGAAAATTCATGAAGTGCTCCATGTCTTTAAATTGTTCAAAGAGATTCTAAAAGTTCTCATCACAACATCACAAGGAGAAATGTTTTCTTTCCTTTTCATTGTATCTACTAGAGGCCCGGTGCACGAAAATTCGTGCACTCAGGATGTGTGTGTGCACGGGGGAGGGGGGTGTCCATCAGCTCAGCCTGCACCCTCTGGCAGCCCAAGAGCCCTCGGGGGTGTCTGACTGGTGGCAGTAGGACATCTTTAACGCTGCCAAGGAGGTCAGAGAGGCTCCCGCCACGACCGCTGTGCTTGCACCTGTCAGCCTAATGTGTGGCTGAGCGAAGCTCCTCCTGTGGGAGCCCACTGACCGCCAGGGGGCAGCTCCTGCATCGAGTGGCCACGCCCTGGTGGTCAGTTCCCATCACGGCAACCTGTCGTTCCACCATTAGGGTCAATTTGCATATTATCCTTTTATTCTATAGGATAGGAAACGATGGGTGTTAACTCACGCTATTGTAACAATCACTTCACGATACAATTCAAACCCAGCCTTCGCGCTGCATACCTTAAGCTTACATGCTGATGTACATCAGTGATGAGTAGAATGGGAGAAGAAAAAGCATGTCAGGGGTGCCTACACGTTCCCCGTGGGCAATGAACATCTTTCAGATCCGAGACCTGGCTCGCTTGGGTCTCCATCCATACACCTGTCTCTCTGATCTCTCGCCACTTGGTCACACCACCCTTTTGTACCTGGGAGCGCTTTCTTGCTGGCATCAAGAGTCAGAGAGAGTCCTTTCTCCCAGGCCAGATTTCCGAGAGCAGCATCGGGGTCCCTGCACCAGGAAATACAGAAATTCCCGAGGAGGAGGAGGAGGACGCATCCCCTCTTTCACGCTTTTCTCCAGAACAATTCGAGAACAACAACAAAAAGAAGACGCGGGGGCGATCTGTCTGCCTGGAGAGTCCACTCGCTGCTGCATGGAGTGGGTGCTCTGCACTTCGGAGCAGATGTTACCCACTTAGGAGCAGATGTCTACTCCCTCCACCACCCCATCCCACCTGCACACTGGAAATGGAAGACAGGGGTGTCTCGAAAACACGCAATCCTCTCCTGCCTGCTGGGATATCTTTATTCCTAAGTAATTTCTCCAAATAACACCCTTGAGTCTCTGAGAATGTAAAAAACTGCCTGTGGAGTGAAGGTGAATGAGAGCTGAATCCACTCGTTACTTCCCGCCAGACTCTCATTCACCCCCAGCTGCAGGGAGCGCCCCAGCACAGGACTGATGAACTGTCTGTAAACATGTCATCCTGACACTTGGGTTGTCGCAGGGAGCTTTTCTGTCCTTGGTTTTAAGGTAAGCAAAGCTGCACAGTGCAAACGCCCGGGTGGAAATAAAGCTCTTTCTGCCTGAAAGGTGACATTTCTCGTGCTGAATGATTCTCTTCTTTTTCCTTTGACTTGCATGTTAAACGATGATATCTGTTCCCTTTTGACTCATCTTTTATCCTTGCCTATATCTTCACTAGAGGCCTGGTGCAAGAATCTGTGCACCAGTGGGGTCCCTCGGCCTGGCCTGCAAGATCAGACTGAAACCAGCTCTCTGACATCCCTTAAGGGGTCCTGATGTGTGAGATGGTGCAGGCCAGGCTGAGGGACCCCACCAGTGCATGATTGGGGCCTGGGAAGGGACATGGGAGGTCTCTAGGGCGTGTCTGGCCTGTCTCTCTCAGTCCCTGTTGGCCAGACCCCAGCAGCAGGCTAACCTACCAGTCGAAGCAATACCTATTCACCATATCTGACCCCAGATGATCAGTGCACATCATAGCGACTGGTCAACCTGTCAACTGCCCCCTGGTGGTCAGTGCATGTCTTGGCGATCGGTTGAGTGGCCTTAGCATATCATTAGCATATTTTGCTTTGATTGGTTGAATGGCCGACCTGACACGTAGCATATTAGGGTTTTATTATATAGGATTAGCCATCCAGGAGTAAGCACTGTTGAGAAGGAATCCATAGCCCTGGTCTTTCGTATGCATTCTCTTTGAATCTCTCAGGATGGTCTAGATTGGGTGTGGGTGGCCAAGTCCAAACACTCAGTGGCTGAATACAACTTAAGAATGCTCAGCACTTAGGGACCCCGGAGGATAGGTCAGCGTCATCTCACATGTCACCAGTCAACATGTCCACGGAGAGGGATTGTTGACCCATCTCATAGGAGAACCCAATGCTCTCTGCCCCAGAGGCGCATTCTCCAGTCACTTCTACTCACCGCTCATTGGCCAAAACTGAACATGTAGCCCCACCTATCAGAGGCGAGGCAGTACCATCCTCACCTGTTTCTGAAGGCCAAGAGCCAGAAATCGCTGAGGAACAGCAATTAGGACCATCCCAGTTCTCTATACAAATTAATTTTTCTTTCAAAAATGTTGTAGGAAAAAACTGAGAAGAGCTAGCTGGATAGCAGAGTACAGAAAAACCTGCATTTTTCCATTGTTAAGCATCTGCTTATAAAAATGAATGTTCCACCAGCTGCATGCCCCATTTCTTTGTAAATAACAGCACATGGGAGCTATTTCTTATCTCCAAATGCATAGACTTTGGGACTTGTCATTTACACCTCACCTATTTCCAAAAAGATTTGGAGGCAGCTTACAAATAAGTAATATAGTATAGGGAGAAAGGGGAGGGGTGAGTTTACTAATTACTCATAATTATTTATAATGATTTGGCTGTGCTTGCCAGGATCCCACATCTTTAAGGTCACCCAGAATATGAACAGAGCAAAGAAATAAGATTTCTCTATCAAATGTAACATTCCTATAAACCACGGCTCACAAACTGGGCATAAAGACTGCTGGTGTAGCCTTCAATTGTGTGTTTACTTCACTCGGGACTCTTCTTAAGCTTGAATCTGAATGTCTTTAATCTAGAATTCATTCCCTCTCCCATTTGGCCATAATTTCTCACCACTCCCTTCTGTGATCCCATTTATGGCCTCCATGTAACCACTATACGGATTTGAGTTTGAGACCCTTGGTTCAAAATACCGTGTTTCCGCGAAATAAAATGTTTCATAAATTTAGTGCCTATTCCCTCTGTACCAGCTGTTTTGAGGAAATATAAAACAATAACTATACTGATGTTGCTCACACAGCTTAGCCTATTGGGGAAGATAATATAAGACATTGAGAATATGGAGTACTAAAATAGCAATAACTATTCACCATATTTGATGGCTCTTTATATTTTAGAGAGCTATTTCACATTTATTGCTGCCATGGGCTCTTTCAGGAGTCCCTTGAAACCGTCCAAACAAGGGTTATAGTTCCCATTTCTCAGATAAAAACACTGAGATCCAACAAAGTAAGTTGTCCTCCATCAAGTCACGAAGCTGATCATAGATATAACATGAGACCCGCAGAAGGCTATCTTTCATAGTTTCATGTCCTGCACAACACTACATACAGTAGCCATCTCATAAACATTTTCTAAATTAACAAGGAAAAAAACAACTCTGGGTCAACACAAGTATTGACTCATAAACATGAAGTAGAAGAAAGCATATAGACAATGATCAGAACCCACAAGTCACACTATATCATAAGTAATATTTGTGGAACATATAAAAACCAGACACTGTTTATGACCTCAAGATGCGTGTGATATGTAGGAAAGATGAAAACATGCAAGGACAAGGTACCTGAATTTGACACATAAATAGAATACTACCAAATATTCATGAAACTGATCAGCGACTACTCTTACAGCTTAAAAAAATCAATGGATTTACTCAATAGAAAGATCCTAGAGTTTATGGACTTTAAAACATAGGATCTATAATATTTACAGTATTTATTGCAGTATTATCTATAATAGCAAAATATAGGAAATTATCTTAATGCCCATTGATAGAAACTAGTTGAGCAAACTATGGTTCATTATCACAAAGGAATATTATGCAGTTTCATAAAGGAATAATAAGAACACCATAATCATGAGACCTAAGACTGGTGAGTCTTAGGCTTGTAAAGTGAAAAAGATCAAGGTATAGAAATACAAACACACACACACACACACACATACACACATAGATATGTATTAAAGATACATATATTTAAAACATGCATAAAACATGTTCATGTATATATAATATTTGCATGTGTACAAATATATACATATATATGAGTGTGTATGTATATGGAAGGGATAGATAGAAGTATATACATACACACATATTTCATCACATTTGCAAAAAAAAAAAAACAGAAAAGTGACAATGTCAGTGTAAACCAAAACTAATAAAAATGGTAAATTCTAGAGTGCCAGATGTGACATAGTTTTTTTTTTAATAGAAAGGGAGATTTTATGAATATATTTTGTTAGAGTTTGCAATCATATAAATAACCTATATATTCAAAAAGTTTTTTTCAAATGTAGTCTTCAAAAAAGCAAAAAACAATTTGAAATGACGGTACCTACTCTTATACCAAATTTGTAACACAAGCACAAAGAGAAAAGAACTCATTTCTGAGTGATCTGAGCACAAAGCACAAGACTGAGGAGACATCTTTTGTAGCTGAGATTCTAAGTGCAAATCGAGCAGTGTGGTCCATTGTCATCAGAGCCACTGAAAACCCAACTTCCTTCAGGACCCTGATTTGGTCCTGGCAACAGTGGAACAGGGAGAAGGAAGTAGCTGCGCTTAGTGAATAAGAATACTCGGTAGCATGATATTTCCCAGTGAAAAACTTGAGATAACGAAAACTTCATGAACATGAACGAGTCAATTGAGGCATTTCTCCCAACGAGGCTGTGTGAGGATCTCGGCATGCCTCCATCAAGGAGGTAAGTGGCACGCATTTCTTGAATCCAGTTGGAATACCACTTACCATGAAACTACTTTTTACTAAATAGATTAAGGAGGTTAAAGAAACTGGACTTAACACACCATTTTCAGACGCCTAAGAGTGATTGGAATATTATCTTCTCGATATTATTAACCTGTTCATCTTTACTTGACAGGAGGAAACGGATTACAGTGGACGCTGAAAGGAAATTCGATGAGTCTAAAGAACACCTTTCAAAGGCAAGGATTAAACACTACAGAACTTCTTCCCAGAACAATGGGCTCTATTCATTTACCTGAACTTGAAGCCACCGTGAAACCCATCAAGATGTAGTGGAACATAACATTTCTTAAGATAAAATGTCCACAGCGGGGGTGGGGGTGGGGGAATGTCAGCATTTACATAATGCAGACTACTGTCGAGTTTTGAGCCAAAGTACTCTGTAATTCTCAAGTTGACTTAAATTTTGTGACAGGTTTATTTCACAATAAAAAAGCAAACCAGTCTGAACAGTTATTAATGTGTACCACTTACCTATAAGTAGGATTGAATAGGCTATTATAAAAGTATAGAGTTTAAAGAAGGTGAAAATGTTTGGTTCTTTTAATAATAAATTCCAAATAAACATGATCAACTAGGTAAAACTGAACATATTTTGATTGGAATTTAAAATTTCCCTAAATATATTTCACATGTTTGTTTTAGGGAATAAGAGAAGAGTATACAATGGATGAATAATATATAACAATAGTAAATGGACATTTTATGTGGGGGGGGTGCAGAGTTCAAAATGGAGGACTCATAAAATTTAACCATTTAAGGAAAAGTAATGTAGACAAGATTCCAAGCAAATTCTTCATTTACTTAAGGTAACCGGAAATACACAATGTGTGGATGTAGGAGGTATGGCAAAGGAAAACGTCATGCCAAGAATGAATCCTAGAAAAAAATGTTGACAAGAGTTCAATTTTTATGTTAATATGGCCTCATTGTAGACATGCTATTAGATAGCCCACAGTAATAGGAATTGTCACACATACTTACTTAATTGATATTGAATTGCCCAAGTTTCCTTAAAGAGAATAGTTCTTTTACCATCTTATCCTTTATGTTTGAAAGGTCTTTTAAAAATAATGAGCTATGTTTTAAAAAAACAAACAAACAAACACAAGATTGCTAATAGGCAAACATCAGGAAGTTGCACTTCAATTCAGATAAATGTCAAAGAGATGCAGAATTTTATGCCATTTTCTGTACATCAAAATTTCCTTATTTCTGTAAGAGGAACATTCTCAGTACACTCTTATTTGTTGACTACATTTCCTTTAGAAAATATGAAGTTGTAGAAACCAGTGTTAAATCATGACCTATTGGATTCTGTTGGAATTTTTTGATACATGTCTCATCTAAATCCCAGGTTATCTGACCTCCTTTAATAGTCCTTAGTTTAATTAATGTTCTTACATTTTTGCTTCCTTTACATGTGTAACCTCCATTAAAGGATTCTACATGACACTGCATGGCTACAGATATGTTTTCCTGAATGAACTAGTCTTCCTGCCAGTGTTTCTCAATGCCTGCTGTGAAATAATTGTGAAACGAATCCTTTGTAATATAATGTTCGAGTCACAAAGAGAGTTTAATAGCTGCAATAGAGATAAGTCAAAATAGGCATTATAAAATTTTCTTGGTAAAGTATCATAAAGTTACATAAGGAAAGAGACAAAATAAATTAAATTCCCCTAATGTACCACAAATATCAACCACCACACACTACCTACAAGCCATATGTTTTTTCCATCTGTTCTGTTATCCTCAACTAAATTTATAGTATTTGGGCTATCAGAAGGATTGTCAAACAGGAGCTGGGCATGATTTTAAAGCCTAGGTGTTACTGTTAATTGCTTTTCCCCCTTTTCTTTCTATTTTTTAAAAGGAGCTACCCTCATACATGCTCATCCTACCATTGATGGTATTTCTGGGGCTCAGACTAAGATTTCTCCAGTATTTCTGAGGAATGTAAATTAGTCCTCGGGAAGCTTAGATTAGTTCTGGAGCCGCTGATTGCCTCTTGCTTTCAAGACCATGAATGATGTCTACCAGACAGATAAGCTGGGATTTCTGAAGAGAAATGCGATTTTTCTCAGTGTGGAATTACTAGATTTGAAGTCTTTGATAGGTGAATTATAGGGTGTGGGAGACAACATTCAAAGATGACCCCTAATGGCTCCAACCCTGTCTAAGCCCCTCCTGTCTGCTGGAGAAGATCCTGCTGATTTCTTCCACCCAATAGGAACCGTTGGTTGGGTTCCATTCTATGACGGGGTCAGGGGCTGTGACTGCACTGCATTGCGGAAGACTCCAGGTTAGCAACTGACATGAGGGCTTCCTCTGTGGGCTTTGCAGTGACAAGCTGTACGTTGAGAGGAGTGCTGAGAGCAGCCCAAGGCAAGGAACTTAGGGTGCCTGAGAGCTGACAGTAGCTCCAGGCAACAAGGCCGCAGGAACCTCAGTCTGGCAACCGTGAGAAACTGAATTCCACCAACACTACTTGAGTTTGGAAGGGCACTCGTATCTCGAGGTACCACTGTACTAAAAGGCAAATAGCTTAATGATGAGATAAAGACTTTTGCTTCTTTCAAGACATCTTTAACTAACATTCCTATGAAGGTCATTCCAAATAAACCCAAACTTTAGTTTTCAAGTTCTAAGTATAAATATTAAATGGATCTATCGGTGTTCGGTGGAATGTTTGTGACACAGTTTGTGACGTCTGTTATGTCTTAAGAGCAAAACCGTGGGTAGGTGACAAACACCATAAACCACGTAGCATTTTGGCCAAGATTTCCAGGCAGCAATGGCACATACTCTTCCGTGAACCTGGGACCTGAGATCACTATTTGAAAGACAGACCATCTGTGAAGAGCCAGGAATTCTAAAGTTACCCTAATAATAATTCCAGGAATAGGCACAAGTATAAAATTCTCAAGTGATGCCGAAACCAGTTTGGCTCAGTGAATAGAGTGTCGGCCTGCGGACTGGAGGGTCCCAGGTTTGATTCCAGTTGAGGGCTTATGCCTTGGTTGTGGGCACATCCCCAGTAGGGGATGTGCAGGAGGCAGCTGATCAATGTCTCTCTCTCATTGATGTTTCTAGCTCTCTATCCTTCTTCCTTCTTCTCTGTAAAAAATCAATAAAATATATTTTTAAAAAATTCTCAAGTTATAATGAAGAAATAAAGACTGTAGTGGTAGATTAGATTATGGTTTAGCAACCATTCACTCGCTATCCCCATCAGGCAAATAAATTCCCCCACTACATTGATACTAGGTTCAGCCATAGGTTCTACTTTGGCCAAAAACTAGGGACAGCAGTGACAGTACCCCAGCCCTGAAGAGGCCTGGATCCCCTCGGCTTCCGTTGAGCCTCAGCTTTTGAGAAAAACTTGCCCCAACTTTCCCAGTTGGATACATGGAGCAGAGCTAGCCAGCTGCCTTGCTGACCCCCGCCCAATGCAAGCCATCCCCACTGCCTGTGGTTATTCGTTCCACACATTATTATTGCTTTGGATTCACAAAATGCCATTCGATGCAAGTTTTTCTGTGTCACGCTTTTTAAAAAAATTTATTTAGCCATTCTGCTAAGTTATTATATGTCTCAAAACCCATGAGAGCATATACTGTAAGACTGGACTAAAAATTCCTACCTGGTCAGGATGGCTCAGCGGTTGAGTGTTGACCTATGAACCAGGAGGTCATGGTTCAATTCCTGGTCAGAGCACATGCCCAGATCGTAGGCTCAATCCCCAGTGTGGGGTATGCAGGAGGCAGCTGATCAATGATTCTCTCTCATCACTGATGTTTCCAATGCCTTCTCCCTTTCTCTCTGAAATCAACCAAAATACATATTTTAAAAAATCAGATATACATATTGTACTGGACTTGAAAGGAAAACATAGGGTGACTTTCAGATCACTCAGAGGAATCAAGTTAGCAAGTCCCTTCAATTATTAAAAACTTAAGGTAAGAAATACACACTATTTCAAAATATCATTTGAAAGTACATTTCTAAATTTAAAATTTTATGAAAAACATTTTAAAATATTCTCTAGTCTCCATTATAAGTATTTAAAACATGAACAAAGAGACGTTATTCAACTTAAAAGGAAAGCTACTACTTAAACGCACCACAAGAAGAAGTGTTGAAAATACAGCATATGCAAAAAAGGACATATATTTAAGGTAAGATGCTCGAGGGTAGATACATTTCCCAAGTGCCCTGAATTCAGATTCATGCATAATCTCTTTTCTCAGAACACATCCACACGTAACATCCAATTGGGGAGAGGAGTGAGAACACTAAACCAGGATGGCTTTCAGATTCAGGTACAAAATGTGCCTTCAAATATTTCTAGGGCCAATATTACACAATTGTAGGTTGTTGCTGCATAAAAGGCATTAATGACATCCTGACAATTTATTATATGAATAAAGGGTCTTCCATTATAGATAAATGGCCACTTTAGGACCTGAATTAAATTATCCTTTAACATTTTATCCACACCGCTTATTATTTTACTAGAGGCCCGATGCGCAAAATTCGTACAAGAGAAGGCCTTCCTTCCCCTCTGCTGTCAGCACCGACTTCCCTCTGGCACCGGGGACCCAGGCTTCCCTGCACGCACCTAGGACCTGGGCTTCTCTCACAGCCTTGGCTTTGTCTGGAAGGTCGTCCGGAAGGCCGTCTGGTCTAATTAGCATATTATGCTTTTATTATTATAGATATACAGAGCCTGTGAACCATGATGAAAATAACCCTAGGCACGAAATGCATTTAACACTTTCTTGATCAAGAAGAGGAAGATGAACAGAGAAGATAAAGATACAATGAGCTATGATCAGAGGCAAATTCCGTGGACTAAATATAAGTAAAGAACTTCCCAACCTTTTAGTTTTATCAACTGTTTTCAAAAATATATTTTTAAAATAACCATGTTAAGATATGTACAAGCATTGAAAAATCATGAATTTCACTTTTTCATTGTGTGGTAAATTATGACTTGAGTAAAACCTAATTAGAGAACTATTTTAATATAAGAATGAATGTTAAAGTCTAAAGGTCTCTCTATAATGGATGACTTTCCCTGCACCTTTAAGCCACTCCTACCAACATCTGTGAAGTTAAATATATTGATTATATTAAAGGGATGGCCTAGGACCCAGGGCTATGGCAAATTCTTTTTCCTATGAGATGTCATATGTACAGTTATACAGTATGTCTTCAAGTGTTTATCATACAGCATAAAAATAATGTTCCATGCTGTATCAACCTCCAAATGTTTTTACCATGGCTTCAGAAAAAAGTTCATACACACATACACACACACACACACACACACACACACACACACACACAGCAGGAGTTTAGAAAATGTGAGTGTAAGCATGAGTGCATTGTAAGCTTGTGCACCCTATTTATTTCCTTAAAATCAATGATTTGCATGCCTTTAATTGTTCTTTAGTTCTTAAACTGCTGAATTTCTTTAACTATAATTCCCTCAGAAGAAAAAAAACAAACATCTTTGCCAAACTGCAGGAGCATGATAACCTAGCACCCAGGAGCGAATTCTGTCTGTTGTCTTAAATCCATACCCACATTTATTTTGTGTTACATTTCTGTAAGAGAATACCCCACTTACTTCCTCCTCTGGACATATAAGAGATGGTATACATACATATATTTATATACATATATACATATGCAATTCTTTTACATATGTGTGCCTATGGAGGTGTGTGTGTCTTGAAAGGAATTCTTCAGCCTCCCTTATTGGTCTAAACCACTGATACGCATGGTTTGGTGAAATTACCCCTGCCAGCTTTATTCTCTCTCTTTTTCCCTGCTGCTAGCATGTGTAATTGTATGGTTTTAAGAACTTGAATGACTCACCATGAAAGCAAGCTGGAAAAATAAGGGACAGATGTGTTTCCATGTATTTTTTGAGGGTTGCTAGGACGGGAGTCCTTTCGGCTTACTCCGGAAACCCATCGCAGAGGTAGCTGCTGCCTCCTGAGCTTACCTCTCCTCCCCGGTCCTCAACCCCTCAGCCTCCAGGGATGGAATGCTCGCCCTGGAAATGCCACCCACCCGCTGGAGGAAGGGAGCGAACAATAGCACAATGGCCACCCATCGGCCAGAGAAATGAAGATGACAGTCTCCTGCAGCAAGGTTCAATGAAGGGGGGCCTTCCGAGGTGCCAAAGCTACAGCAAAGGGACTCCCCCCGACCCTCGCCCCGCTTCGAGTGACGGTTAACAGAAGACAGTCCACCAGATCCTCTGTGGCCAGAGATCATAAACAGGAGGAGGACTGTTGATCAGATTTCAAAACTTTGGTCTTGATCTCTTCACTGCAGAGGAAAACCCCTCCCATGGTTAACCCAGCCAGAAGCAGGCAGGAGCCGGGGATGTCAATGAGAGGTCAAAGGAACAGCAGAAGAGCTGAACTTCGACAGTTTCAAGGTCAGACAACTTGTTAACAGCGTCCGATTCCCTCTTTCACATCAGCCCCGTGAACTCAGTCGGAGTAGATGGCACAGAGAAGTGGCTGCTGGCAAAACAGAATTTTATCTTTAAGTAAAATAATAATAATAATACAGTGGTACCTCGAGATACGAGTTTAATTCGTCCCATAACCTTGAGGCGTGGGAAACTATGAGAAGCTGGAGTTGGGGTAAACTGGTGGGTCGTGTGCAGCCGGCCGATCCGCGCGATGACTCCTATCTCAAATGTTGTTTGTATTTCAAAACAAAAATTGCTCGCTCGATGGCTCATATCTCAAAAATCTCGTATGTTAGGGCACTCATATCTCGAGGTACCACTTTAGTAATAATAATAATAATAATAATAATAATAACCTCTCTGTAATGATCTGCTAATCTGTTTAAGTCATGTCACTCCATTTCCGGAGGGAAGTGGCTCTCAGTGGGAGGGTGCAAGGATTCCTTGTCCATTTTTGGGGGGGGCCTTTTGTGATTCTCCTCTCTGGCTTTCCTCAGTAGCACATGGAAAAGAAGAAGTCCTTCGTGGGTTGCAATCAGATGCTCCTTTGGAAGATGCTGTTGAGCCAGATACTGCCCTGCTCCAATGAGGCTCATTTCACAGGGAGGACTGCATTTCCCATCACTGGGGAGACAGCGAAAGAACTTGTGGGTCTGTCCTCTGTCTCATAGCACCCCCTAAGACCCCGGGGATATGCAAGGCACCCACTTCAAGATTAGCCATCGGCAACGCATCCTAAGTGCAGCACAAGCCCCTGGAGTAAAGCAGCGGTTGAAGGAGGAGGGGTCTGCTCTCATTCTAGAAGCTTTCGAAAGGACGTGGTCTTAAGGGACAGATTGCCACAGGGGTGCAGGGAAGAGTCATTCCAGCAAGGCGAAGTCCTGAGCAGTTGACCAACGGAGTCAGCCTGGGCAAAGTATGGGCCCGAGATTTCTAGAACTGAGCTCTGTCCTTCAGCAGATGGTCCTCAAGGAAGTCAGTCAATCTCTGGGAACATCCTTTCCTCTTTTCAAAAGCAGATATGTATTCTTACCTACCTCCCAAGGCGGTTTGGTTATGAAAGGAGGTGAAATGTATACAGAGGTGCCTCTCCAAATGTAAAAATCCTCCGCTGATAGTATGTTATAATGAATATAAAGGCAGTAAAAGTACCCAATCAAAGGAAAACAAAGCGGAAATAGATGAAGCAGACAGTGAAGATTTCTTGTTCTCTCATCTCGCCAGCCCCAGGGTGGGGTGATGGTGAGCAGTTGACAGCTTGATTTCCATTTGTTCTGTGGGGGTTTTCCTATACTTCTATGAGCATAGATATGATTATTAGGCTATAAGAATGGAAACTGTTGCTCTGAACTTGCTTTTTCACTTAATAATATATTCTGGCTATATTTCTGGCCATCTCTGAATATTCATTTACATGAGCTCTCTAATTAGTTTGACCTGCACCCTACTAATCAACTATATATATATAAAATTTATATCATTAAGTACATCAAGTAAGTTATAAAGTAAGCATTTTTAGGAAGGGATTTCTTTAAGAGAGAATCCTAAAAGTGTAATTACTGGTTAAAAGATATGCAATTTTTAAATTATGATAGTTATTATCTTGTGTTCCTTTAAAATGGTTAAACCAATAGGTTAGCCCAAAAGAAAACAGTGTATGATGATGCCCTTTTTAATAACACTTGCTGCTTTGAATGGTTTTTAAAATAAGCTTTTTATTTTAATATAATGATAGATTCACAATTAGAGAGAGCTCTCTTATACCCTTGCCCAGTTTCCCACAATGTAAAATATTATAACACTATGGACAATATCACAGCCAGAATACGGACACTGTCGTGATACAGGGCACTTCTGTCACCATAACAATTCCCCACGGTGCCTTTTCTAGCCACAGCCATCTCTCTCTGGCCTGCCACCCTCATCAGCCTCAGGAAACCACACCTCTATTCTCCGTGTCTATAATTTTGTCATTTCAAGAAGGTTATGTGAACGGAATCTTACGGTATGGATCCTTTTGACAATGGCTTCTCTCACTTAGCATTAATATATTGAGATGCATCCAAGTTGTTACATTCAGAGTGAGTTTTTTTTTTCCTTTTTGTTGCTGAATAGTATTCCATGGTGGGAATGTATCACCATTGAACCCTGGCCCTGGGCTAGTTGGTTCCAGATTTTGGCTATTATGAATGGAGCCCTTCTAGAACTTTGTTATATAAAAGTGGCGGGAGCAGACATCCTTGCCTTGTTCTTATTTCTCTCTTAGAAGGAAAACCGTTGTCTTTAAGCATAATGTCAGCTGTCGGACTTTTTGGTAACCAGTTGCACTCATTTCTCTTTATCATTAACTTAGAGTTTGCATCATGATTGAGTTCTGTCAGATGTTTTCTTTTGGTGACTTGGGGTGGTGAACACACACTATAACGTACAGATGATGTATTATAGAATTGTACACCTAATACCTATATAATTTTATTAACCAATGTCACCCCCAATCAATGTAATTAAAAAGTTTAAAAAATGCTTTCTTTTGCATCAGCTCATATGATCATAAAATTTATCTTCATTAGCCTGTCAACATGGTGGATTATGTTGACTAATTTTCAAATATGAAATTCAACCTTGCATAGCTAAAGAAATTCCTACTTGGTCATGTTGTATAATTCTTTCCATACATTTTTTTGATTCTGTTTAAAAATATTTTATTAAGGATTTTTTGTGTCTAAGTTCCTAAGAGATAGTCACCTATGGTTTTCATTTGTTGCATTGTCTTTATCTGGTTTGATATCAGGGTCATCCTGGCCTTATAAAATAAGATGGAAAGAGTTCCCTTCTGTTCTATTTTCTGGATGTTTCTGTGTAAAATTGGTATTAATTTTTTTTTAAATGTTTGGTAGAATTCTTCAGGAAAAGCACCAGGGCCTGCAGATATCTTTTTGGGGAGTTTTTAAATTACAAATTTGATTTCTCTTAGAGTTATAGAGCTATTCAAATTATCCATTACTTAATGGATGAAGTGTCATAGTTTGTGTTTTTCAAAGCATCGGTCCATTCCATCTAAGTTTTCAAATGTATGTAGTATATAGAGTTTGTAATATTATTTCCTTATTATCCTTTTGATGTTTGCAGGATATGCAGTGTTATTACCTTTTCTATTCCCTTCTCTTTTTTCTTTGTCAATCTTTCTACATGTTAGTAAATTTTATTGATTATTTTGAAGAACCAATTCTCTGTTGTATTGATTTTCTCTGTTGCTTTTCTGATTTCATTTCACTGATTTCTGCTTACATATTATTTCTTTCCTTTTATTTATTTTATAGTTTATTTTGCTCTTCTTTTTGGGGGTTTTTGAGAACTTGATTTGAGAGTTTTCCTCTTTTCTGATGCATAGACTTATTGCTATAAATGTTGCTCTCATTCCTGCGTTAGCTTTGTCTTACAAATCTTGACATGTTGTATTTTTATTTAAATTTGATGTATTTTTTATTTTCGTTGGGACTTTCTATTTGATCTATGATTACTTAGCTATATATTAGAAGTGATTCCAAGTGTTTGAAAATTTTTCTGGTATCTTTCTATTATTGATTTCTAATTTGATTACATTTTGGTTAGAGAAAACAAAATTTCTCTGCTCTTAAATTTGTTAGTATTTGTTTAATGACCCAGAATATTCTTTATCTTGGAATATGTTCCAGATAGCACTGATTTTAATCTTTACTAAATAAATATAAATAAAAGTAACTCTTAAATTTAAATTAATATTTTTAAATTATTAGTAAATATACATTTTATATAATTAGCCTTTCTAAATTCTCCCACTGGATATCTATGTACTTTATCCATTTTTACTTTGGTTGTATGACTTTTAATTGATATGGAGGACCCTTATATATTAACAATATCAGACTTTTGTCAATAAATTATTTTCCCTTACTTGTACTTAGTCTTTCAGATTATTTACTGTGATTTTTCTATTTATAGATTTAAATCCTTAGTTATTCTAATTGGTCAGTGTTTCCCTTTCAAATTTGTTATCATTTCATGTTGTGAAAAGCCTTCTGTATGCTTTCATAAAATTGTATATTTTTCTTTGATTTCTTGTCATTTTTAGATTTAAAATTTGATTCACTCAGAATGTCTTTCACAATAATAATTTTATCATAACATTTCCAATTAAATAATTTAATACTTAATTTGGGAATAATTCACATCTATATCTGAATAGGAAAGTTATTTTTTTACCCATTAACTACAAGAAAGAACTAACCATTCATTGAATGTGCACTTTATCTATGTCAAGAAATTTTGCAAGACAGTTTATGGTCTTTGATTTAGATCTCACAACTCTCTGAGTTACAGCGCCCCATTTGATGAAGAAAACAGGCTTCAAGCATTAAGTAATGTGATCGCTTGGGGCAGTGGGTATTCAGACCAGGCTTGTCTCACGCCCGAATTGAGATAGTTCTACCGCACCCCTCGGCTCCCACACTGGGCACATCAGAGGCACTGTGACCAGCATGAGGAGTTACAGAGCAGAGACACTGACCTCCCAGAGTGATTAATAGCTTACATTTTGATTAGGACTTAAAATTTAAAGCGCATTGGCCTTCAACCATTTGTTGACCACCTCTACTTCCCAGGTACAGTGATGAAGACATAGGATGCAGTAAGCCGCTGGCCCTCTGTGAGCTACACCATGTATTGTGTGTGTGTGTGTGTGTGTGTGTGTGTGTGTGTGTGTGTGTGTTCATTGATTTTAGAGGGAGAGAGAGAGAGAAATATCTATTTGTTGTTCCACTTATTTATGCATTTATTGGTTGCTATTTTTGTTGTTGTTGTTGTTAATCCTCACCTGAAGATATTTTTTCCATTGATTTAAAAAATAAAATCTGTACTGTATGTTTTCATGTCCAAGTTTTAGAATAGGGCTTTAAAACAGAGGCTACATGTATGTAGTCCATTTGCCTACATTTGTACAATTTAAAGCTGCCAGAGGTATCTCAAACACAGGTCGTCCTACTTCTACTACTCAATGACCAGCTTCACGGTGGCGGGGGGCCTGGCCTGAGAGTGGGGGTGTCTCAGCTCACTTCACACGATCCTGGGAGCCCTAGGGAAAAGACACTTGGGGGGGAAATTTGAAGCTACAAGAGGGCAGCAAACACCTCTCCAGGCCGAGGAAAAAGCAGCCTAAACCCCCATAAATATGAATTATTCCCAAATTAAGTATTAAATTGTTTACTTGGAAAGGTTATGGTAAAATTATTATTATGCCTCAGGGGTTGGGATGATCTAGGATTCTGGCAGTGATCCCTTCTGGTGCTGTGACTCTGGCATTGTTCAAGGCAAGGACTTTAATTTGCTGATATGTTTAACAGCAATTAAAATTAATTGCAGCTTAAAGCTGCTCTTTTAACAGCTGTATTAAGATACTAGAGGCCCGGTGCATGAAATTTGTACAAGGGGCTCGGCCTTCACAACCGCTGCAGCTTGCCTCAGCCCACAACCCCGACATGTGCCCTATGACCACAATCGAACCTGAGACCCCTCAGTCCACAAGCCGCCACTCTATCCACTGAGCCAAACCAGCCAGGGCACCACAACCCATTTTAAAACAACTTTATCAGCCCAAAGTAAAACACTGTACCCCCTTAGTTACAACTCCTGCAGCTGCCCAGCGCAAGGCAACTACGAATGTTTTCCCGCTTTGCAGTTTTACCTACTGGAGAGTTATGGAATCCTACAGTATGTGACATAGTTGATGATATTTTAAAGGCAAAATAAGCTATTTCACCTGAAACAAAAACCAAAACACACACATACAACAATGTAAAAGGTACACGAACATATTAGACAATGTCAGAACACCTGTTACATCTATTAAATACCAGAGGGTCGTGAACCATACATACAGCACACACTGTTCACTGCTGGTGGGCATCTCTCGGCCTCTGAGTCCTTGGTGACTCATGTTTGATATCTGAGCGTTACAACTTACATTAATTCTAAGTAAAATCTCTATTTCTGTAAATATTCAGACAGGGTTTCCCCCCTTTAAGCTAATTGCCACATTTTCTCCCATTTCTCTTCTGCTACTGATTCCTCTACCACCCACTCCCACAGGATCTTAATTTGAGGGGATTTGAGACTGTGTTGCCCACATAACCCCCCTCTCCCCCAGTATTGGTTATCATTAGTGACAGGAGTACCGTGAAGTCGGGGAAAGAGCAGTTGAAAGCTGTGAACACCCTGTGTATTGAGAGTAAGAGCGCTCCAGCTCCATCAATAGTTCCTCGATTGCTCTCTCAAGATGCCAAAGGATCCTTAAGAAGCAAGTTATCATCCAGTTACAGCTCATGGTTTCATTCTCTTGGCTAAGGTACCCCGCCCAGACTTTTTAAGGCAAAATGTACCACTCACTACGATTTGAAGGGAATAGGAAAACCCATACGACCGAAACCATCAAGTGATAGAACTTTTCCTTACCCAGAAAGCTCCTCTGGGCTCATATCCCATCTCCCCGCTCCTCCACTTACCTACTCTTCTGATATTTGCTGTTATAGATTTGTTTTGCCTGTTCTTGGGTTTCATATCCACTGAATCATATAATATCTACCCTGGGTCTGTTTTCTCTTAGTCAACATAATGCCTTTGAGATTCATCCATGTTGCTATATAAAACTCATTCCTTTGTTATTGCTAATTAGTATTTCATTGTATAAAAATCCTTGTATGAAATATCTCATACCACTGTGTGGAATAGGTGGAAAGATACCTACCTATTCCTCAGTTGATCAACATTTGTAGTTTTCCTCTTGGGGCTATGATGAATACAGTGGCTAGGGGGAATACTGTGCAAGTCTTTCTGTGGACATGTGTACAGTGGTACCTCGAGATACGAGTGCCCTAACATACGAGATTTTTGAGATACGCGCCATCGAGCGAGCGATTTTTGCTTTGAAATACGAGCAACATTTGAGATAGGAGTAATCGCACGGATCGGCCGGCTACACACGACCCACCAGTTTACAGAGACTCGAGCGTCTCATAGTTTCCCACGCCTCAAGGTGACGGAACGAATTAAACTCGTATCTCGAGGTACCACTGTATTCATTTCTCTTGGATAAATTCCGAAAATGGCTAGGCTGATGGTTTCACTTCATTTAAAAACTTCCAGTTCTCTAAGTGGCTATCCCATTTTACAATATGACCAGTAAGTTCGTTATATATTCCAGACACAAGTCCTCTGTCAGATACACTTGCATTTCGACTGTTTTCTTCCAACATGGTAACTTGCCTTTACATTTTCTTACTGAGGTGTTTTGATGAGTTAAAGTTCAGGCCTTCAGAAGGTGAACTTCAGACACTGAAGCTCATTTTATTGACGTTTGCCTTTTATGGTAATTGCTTCCTCTGACCTGTGTAAATAGCCTTTGGCTCTCCTTAAGTCACAAAGATAGTGTCCTACATTTTCCTCTAAACGCCTTTCTGTTTTAACTTTTATGCTCACGTGCATTCCCACCTTGAACTAATTTTTGTACATTGTGTGAGGCAGAGGTCAAAGTCTATTTTTACTTGTGCTTATGCAGTGATTCTAAAATCATTTGCTAAAAACAATAACAAAACCTTTCCTTTTCCCATCGAATCACTTTGACACTTATTTTAAAAACCAATGGACCATTAAAGTGTAGGTCTGACAGACTTTCTGTTATGTTCCATTGATGTCTCTGCACATTCCTACACCAATATCACATTCTCTTGACCATTGTAGATTTATCATAAGTCTTGAATTCAAGTACTGTGAGTTCTTATATTTAATTCTTTTTCAAAAATTTTCAACTATTCTAGATTTTTTTCTCATATCTATTTTATAATCAATTTTTAATTTCTAAAAGGAATAGCTTTGGGATTTTTATTGGAATTACATTGAATTTAAAAATTAATTTGAGTTGACAACTTAACACTCCTAAGTTTTAAAATCTATGAACATGGTATACCTTTGTCTTTATTTAGGTTTTCTTTAGTTTCTTTCATCAATAATTTTCAGTTTTAAAAGATTTGGATCTCAGTCTTATATTGATCTCATAAAGTAAACTGGGATATATTTCTTCCTTCTTTATTTTCTGACACAGTTTGTATAAAAGTGGCCTTATTCTTTACATGTTTAATATAATTGATAAATTAAATAACTAGATAAAATCTAAATATGCCTGACAAGTTAATCTAATGGACAGTATAAGAAAAATTCAGAATTTAGAAGACGTGTCAAAACACATTCAACCTCAAGTAGCCACAAGAAAATCCTACTTCAAAATATATTATTAGAATAAAGAATAACTTCAGATAGCACTAAAAGATACTTTACATGAACATTCTCATCTTCAGGGATGCACAAAGCTGTTTCTACAAAAAAAAAAACTAAAGAAGGAAAAAGAAAAGCAAACATTTATTTAAAGTATTTTAGAAGTCTAAAGTTATGTTTCATTGACATTAAAATATCAAAATGGTGAAGAAAATCAGATCAAGTGTTGGGGTAAGCATGGGTTGAGATACTGGGTTGCTGTTCGTTGGTAGCAAGAACTTGAAACTGGACTGGAGTCAACCACTGCATTAGACAACAGAGACTCGGGAGATCAATCCAAAGGGGTTGTGAAAAAACTGATTGATACAGATGAGTTATACTCTTAAGAACTTTTGAGGAAAACAGAAAGAAAATGTACATTAAATTAGTTGTGTAAAATAAAATAATCGATACTGTTAATGATTAAAAGTCATCAAACTGAAAGAACTTTGCTGCATTGAGATAGAAAGGAAGAACAGTGGTCTCAATTTCTTCTTGAAATGCATGGAGGAAATGAATTTTCACTAAATATCCAACACAGAAAGAATTTACTATGGAAAAATAGAAGTCAATCTTTTCAAGGAAGATAAAAAGATCAACCATGCACGTAAAGAGCTAGACACCTGTAAAATTCTAGGTCCTTTCAGAAAAAGTCAAAAGAATCGCTCACTATTATCAAATCCAACTTTGTTATCTGAGAAAATCCTTCTCAACTTCAAAAGGAAAATTCATGCATGAGATTAAATGTTACTGAAGAATAACTTAAATACCTCAAAACATATCCTTAATGTGCCTGATGGGGACTACTAGGTAATCCTCTAGACCAGTGGTTCTCAACCTTCCTAAGGCCGAGACCCTTGCATACAGTTCCTCATGTGGTGGTGACCCCCAACATGAAATTTTGCTACTATTATGCATTGTGATGTAAATATCTGCATTTTCCGATGGTCTTAGGCGACCCCTGTGAAAGAGTCATTCGACCCTCAAAGGGGTCGTGACCCACAGGTTGAGAACCGCTGTTCTAGACAACCAGATCCTGAGGTAGGAAGAAAATCAGGCTGTGGTGGAATCCAGGGTCCAATGCCAGGTTTGTACCACATACTATCTTCCCAGGGTCAGGACACCAGGAGCAAGATCCTCCCATCTAGCCCACTATACCCTGTGGCAGCAATTTTTCTGTGAGACAGAGCTTGTCCTAGCTCTTCTCATACTGCCAGATACTTTGCCCCTCCCCTCATACACACAGATGCTGGTCCAGTGTCCTCTACTTCATCCTCCTGTCCAGGAATCCCAGGGGGAAATTTCTGAGAAGGGGAAACTAAGGAGGAACATCTCAAAGGCATCTCCACTGAGGGACCTCTCTGGCCTAGTACATTCTCCACCCGCAGGAAATGTCCCTTCAGCAACCACTGACTTTATTTGGTCTTCTTCCACAAAAACCAAGAAATGGTGCGTCACCGTTGGAATTGATCTCAGCTGCCAATAAAACTACTTCTGAAAACCCAGAGCCCCAGGAAGATGAATTTTTGTCTCTCCACTAAAATAATTTTCATTTATTCCTCTTCTAGTTTTATTGCTAATAGCAATTAAGTGACGATACAATGATTCAAATGTAAGGCATTACAGTTCTTAAGATAATATTGTATGGCTATAGATTGTTTAAAACTAAATTTGAAAAGTTAATTGCTTCTATTATATTCTATTTGTAGGTAGTGAAATTAATGTCTGACATGTTTACTGAAATATTCCAGAAATATACAAGGAATTTTTTGTCTTCTAAAATAGTGTTGAATTTTTCTCTCTTGTTTTATTGCTCTTATTTTAGTGATTGTACAACATCTCAAATGGCAATTTGATGAAATTATCATTGTTGGGATAGTGTTTTATGACTGTATATTATATAAATGTGAATCTCATTAGCAAATTATTTCTGTATTATTTTTTTCATAGTATAAGAATAGTATGTTGGTTATTGCTATTTAGTAAATCTCTGCTCCTGATTCAGAAACCCACACACACAAAATGTGTCTCTTCTAAAGTATTTTTGAATTTTCTCTTCAGTCTTATTACTGTAGGTACATAATTATATATTTTTGTGAAAAAAATAAAGTATCCAACTGATGAATTACAAAATGGAGGAATTTATTACAAAATCAACTGTCAAATATTAATACAAATAAAACCAAATGGAATAATAATTCAAAACAGTAGAAAAATCTAAAAATATTGTCATTCTAACTTTACAGTGCTCAGATAATTTTTATATGTAAATGAGCTCATTCAATTTTCCAGTCTAAATTTGAAGACCTCTTCAGTAGCAGAGCAGAATTTGACTCTCTTGTTGACTTCCAAGGGTCAACAACTACCATCTGAGTCTGGGGTGGCCTATCCCGGGAATTGAGCCTGTTTTTTTTTCTTCTTCTTCTTTCTAAACAGGTCATTAACTTTCTTACATGATTTCTTTCTCCCCACATAACCACATAATAAGGCCCATTCTCCTCATACTTTCTTCCTTTTGCCTCCTCTCCTCCCCTAACCCCATTACTCCACTTAAGTGTTCATTATAATTCATATCCCTTTGACTATATTTCTTTCCCTGGGCTTTGTTTTCTGACTCCATTACCTAGATGATAAATCAAAAGACTTCTGTGTTTCACTTCTTTTATGCACTAAACCATCCTGCATCCTCTCCTCTCATCTGGGAGGAATTCCCCCAGATCAGGAGCCCCTGGCCCTCTCTCGGGTTCTTTCTCCCACGTTACAGGATACAATTCCTTTTAAGGTGCGTCAATACATTATCGTAAACCATTCAAATGGATTTAAGTTTAAGTGGACCACTTACATCTCAAGCAAACTCAGAAGGAAGCCTCTCATCTCGATGTATCCCAAGAAAGGTCATTGTCGGTCAACAGTAGGCAAAAACACAAATGTGCCGGATGGTGGGAGGCAGGCTTATATGTAATGCATAATTCACTCTCAAGTATTTGAAAGTTTACCATGTTTACCATTACTTTATTAAGACATCATCTTTTCTCCCACATCAACATTTTGATATCATGAACCCAAATCCAGGTGTGCTCTGATCTATAGAGCTACTCCTCAAGGTGAGAACATGAAGGCTGTGAAAACGATCCCAAGTTGAGTGATGTTGGTTAAGTTGCTTCACCTCACTGAGCCTCTGCTTCCTCGTCTGTCGAGTAGAGGTCACGGCGTCCACTCACTTCCCGGGATGATCTTGAAGCTCAAAAGTAATAATAACATCCCTCTCACGCACTCTGATCCAGCCACACCAGCTCATCCGCCCTGCCCAGGTGATTTATGAAACCTCTTAGGCTTTAGAAATTCTCTTCTTTTGCCTGAAGACTATTTCTATTTTGGGATCGTGTTTTATAACTGTATATTATATAAATGTGAATCTCATTAGCAAATTACTTCTATATTATATTTTTTTCATAGTGTAAGAATAGTATGTTGGTTATTGCTATTTAGTAAATCTCTGCTCTTGGTTCAGAAACCCACACACAAAAAAAATGTGTCTCTTCTAAAGTATTTTTGAGTTTTCTCTTCAGTCTTACTACTGGAGGTACGTAATTATGTATTTCTGTGAAAAAAAAATAAAGTATCCAACTGATGAATTACCCAACGGAGGAATGGATTACAAAATCAACTGTCAAATATCAATACAAAGAAAACCCAATGGAATAATTCAAAACAGTAGAAAAGTCTAAAAATATTGCCTCCTCCTTCTTGGCCCAGCAATGTCCTAAATACTTGCGAGCTTTCCCTCACTTACCCAGGGGCAATCCTAGCTGCCTTCCCTGACCAGAGAGCTCTGTGCACGGTGTGCAGATCTCAAGTAACGCCTCCAGCACAGTATGATGCTCTGTTTCCACCACTGGATCCTCTGCTGCTGGGTTTGTTAGTTCCACAAGAATGAGCGAGTGTCTTCGTTCTCTTTGTATCTGCCACCTCTCCCAGCCCCGGGGCCTACCACAGGGATGGGCACATATTTGACATTCGGTAAATATTTGTTGACTGTTAAACCTGGGTTTTTCTTCCCAGCACCGACAGATGTCCAAATCAACCTGCCTCGTGAATTAGTGCAACATGGGCCCTCCTTCCACCACTGCTACTTCCGCTCTCAGAAAATCAAGATGCTATTTCAGTAGCACATGGGACTCCTTCCAAGCCAGCAACTTTTGATGGAGCCCACGGCGTTGACCCATTTGCGTTTCGGCAACTAGATTCTCCCTAATAATTCAGCTGCATTAATTTTTCCATCGTCAGGGCAGCGAGTATTCCCTCCCTAACCTCACTATGTGGGGCTTGTGAAATAGGATCTTCATATTAAAACCAACAAGAATTTGTGGTCGCATGGTTTTCAGTCTACCAGGAACGGAGTCCGCATTTTTAATGTACCCTCCAGCCTTGCTGTTTGTCTACCTCTGCCAGGTCACGTCTGAGATCATTTTTTCGGAAATCCAGGTAGTCTGCGTTGCTCACGAAGTAAAACAAGTGACATTACCATTTATCTCTGGGAATTAAGTCAGCTGAGGATGATATGTTCCTTCTTGGGATAGAATGCAAATTTACCATTAAAAGACAAATTCTGCACTTCCAACGTTTGAGTAGGGTGGTGCTTTAAAAAGCATTCCATCTGGTTAAATTTAGGGTGCAGAAAAAAGCCCACTATAAGAATATTCTCTGGCTCTGGACCCATAACATTTTTACTTGATTATGAACTGGATTCGTTTTCATTTACTTGAAGCGCATCCACGTCGCTATTTTATTTTTTTTCCCTTCGGCAACAGGCAAAGTTGTCACCGTACATATTGACTCTGGTGATATTGTCTTTTCTGAATAATGCATCTCACATGCATTATTGCCACTGAAAGCAAGCCTTCCTATCTGCCTGCCTGCACCTCCAGGTCTTACTTGTCCTGTCAAGGTTTCTATCTTCTGCGCCTGGATTTTGTCCTCTCAAGGTTCAGTCAACGCCCTTTCCTATGTCATTCATTAGAATGTCTTAATGACCTATTGCTAGGGACTAGTATAGTGGCCATAGATAAAATGAATTAATAAATGAAGGAGTCAACATATGAACCAATAGCCCACTACCTTCCACCCGCTGATTGGTGTCTTCTGTTTGCCTATTTCCTATGACAGGAGTTTGAAGGGTCTGTGACAGAAACCATACATATAAAAATGAGGCCAAAGATAAAGTGGTTGCAAACACTTAAAATATCTACCCTACTTCGCCAAAAGTCCTGCCAAGAAATTCAATAAATTCCTGAAGGCCAACCAATTAGACAGTGCAAATGTGGGGCTCTCTAATAGAAGAAGAGAAAATGAAGAGCTTTACTAAGACAATAAATGTAATAAATCTGTTAAAATAAAGAAAAGTACATTGACCTCTGGAAAGGTTCAAAGATCACTGTCTGGAAGCTATCGGGACTCAAGCACTGATGTCCATCAGAATCAAGGCAAAACTTCAAGATTTAAGTAGGTTTTCAAAGAGCCTGGTCGAACATTAAAATCTTGCATGCCCAAGTACAAAAGCCAGCCATGCCTTTTATTATGTCCTATAGAGAGAGACTAAGAATTCCTGGGGGGATTGGGAAAAACCACAAAATGATAATTTTTTTAATATATTTTATTGATTTTTTACAGAGAGGAAGGGAGAGAGATAGAAAGTCAGAAACATCGATGAGAGAGAGAGACATCGATCAGCCGCCTCCTGCACGCCCCACAGTGGAGATGTGCCCGCAACCAAGGTACATACCCGCAGCGGGAATCGAACCTGGGACCTTTCAGTCCGCAAGCCGACGCTCTATCCACTGAGCCAAACCGGTCTCGGCACAAAATGATATTTTGGTTAAAGTAGCTGTCCCTCTCTTCGCCCATTCATCTTGTTTGCTGTGCGCTTGCTATATGCACGCTCTGGGGTCTCTGATGAGGTGATGGTGAGGCTATAGTGTTGAGCTCAGAAGGCACAGTCCCTGTTCTTGCAGAGAGAGCTATGTTAAATGGGACTTAGACTGTGTCTGTCACTGTGCTAAGTACTTTACCTGTGTATAACCAAATGTTAAATCCGCATAACCCTATGAGATTTAAATACTATTATCTCCCCCATTTTACAGTTAAGGAAACTATATATTCTCCCTAACTTAACTAGCTTATTTTTCAAAGCCTCAGAACTTAATAACTAAGTTAAACAGGTTAGAAAATCAATTTTAAAAAATAACTCAGGAACTGATGTATTACCTATATGTCACTTCTGCCTCCTGCCTTCCCATTCAATTTGATTCACTTACAGATCTGGATGCTTAGGGAAGATACAAGCTAAAGACTACAGTTTCTACCAGAGATTCTCTAGTTCTTGAAGACACTAAATAAATTATCATATTAGGCAAGCCACGGAGAGCCAAAAACTATGTCCCACCTGGAGAGACACTGGTATTAAGAAGAAAACTGGAGCCAAGACCAGTTTGGCTCAGTGGATAGAGAGTCAGCCTGCAGACTGAAAGGTCCCAGGTTCGATTCCCGTTGGTGGCATGTACCTTGCTTGCGGGCACATCTCCACTGTGGGGCATGCAGGAGGCAGCTGATCGATGTCTCTCTCTTATCGATGTTTCTGACTTTCTATCTCTCTCCATTTCTCTCTATAAAAAATCAATAAAATATATTTTAAAAAAGGAAGAAGAAAACTGGATTTTGGAACCACACAGGCTGGCCACTTCCTAGGTTTATGACCTCAAGCAAGTTCCTCAAATTCTCTTTGCCTTCGTTTCTCGATAAAGAAAAAGAAGATATTAAAACCCACTTTAGACAGGGGCTATAAGAATTAGAAATTATATTTATTGTTTATCTGAAATATGTTAGTTCCTCAATAAACGCCACTATTATTGGGATCAATGCTTAGTTATTTAGTGGCTCTCTGGATCCATCCTTTACCATTTATTTAACAACTAGAGGCCCATGCATGAAATCCACGCCAGAGGAGGCCTTCGCAGCCGCCGTGGCTGCCTGGATCGCTCCCTCACGGCAGCTGTGGACAAGGCTGCAGCCCGGCTTCGTCTGGAAGGTCGTCGGAAGGAGGGCAGGTCTAATTAGCATATTATGCTTTTATTATTACGGATTTCTTGAGGCTCTACCATGGACCAAGCACCATGCTAGATGCTAAGGATAACTAAATAATGCGATGTAGGTGCCGCCTTCAAGAAATACGGTAGAAAGTGATGGTAGTCATTTCCTACTTCCTCTTTTTGAACCCCCGTTTTGTGATGGGAGAAAGAATTTGCCTAACCCCAGTAAGAATCATGACAGGACCAAAACTGGTTTGGGTCAGTGGATAGAGCGTCGGCCTGCGGACTGAAAGGTCCCAGGTTCGATTCTGGTCAAGGGCATGTACCTTGGTTTGGGGCACATCCCCAGTAGGGGGCATGTAGGAGACAGCTGCTCGATGTCTCTCTCTCTCATTGATGTTTCTAACTCTCTAGCCCTCTCCCTTACTCTCTATAAAAAATCAATAATATAGATAGGTAGATATAGATATAGATATAGATATAGATATAGATATAGATATAGATATATAGATATAAAGAATGACAGGTAAGACAACCATGAGAAACCCATTCCCCTTTGCCAGTGACTGCTAAGATAGACATGTGATCCCATTTTGATCAATGAGATCTAAACCAAAGTAGCCTTGAGAGAATTCTGGAAATGATTTTTTTTTCCATAATTCCAGAAATGGGAGGAAAGAAAGACCTCCCTTCCCTTAACCCTGTTTCCTGCTTTAAAATGATGCTTGGAGCTATAACCATTTGTCTTCAGATTATGGGGGAAGAGAGCATTAACTTACTGAGTATGGCGGCCTAACAGAGGGACCGAAGGAGCCAGATCTTTGCTGATACAGTAGTACCTCGAGATACGAGTTTAATTCGTTCCGTCACCTTGAGGCGGGGGAAACTATAAGACGCTCGAGTCTCGGTAAACTGGTGGGTCGTGTGTAGCCGGCCAATCCGCGCGATGACTCCTATCTCCAATGTTGCTCGTATTTCAAAGCAAAAATCGCTCACTCGACGGCTCGTATCTCAAAAATCTCATATGTTAGGGCACTTGTATCTCGAGGTACCACTGTCTTGTTAAACTAGAAAGAAAACCTGAGACCACCAGCTAAAGATTTGTCACTCACTGACAAGTTATGAATATTGGAGTAGAAGCCTACAGACAGAAGGGACATTGGGAAGCAAGCACCAGAAATACTATGCATCCCTTCCTTCAGGAATAAACTTTTATTAATATTGACCAGCCAAACTCCGTAGTGTTCAAAAGACCCCACCTTTCTTCTCTGGAAAAGAGGTGTCACCCAAAGGGTACCGGAGCAGGCCATGGAATCACAGTGCCTGAGCAAATCATTCCATCATTCTCCTAAAGCAGCGGTTCTCAACCTGTGGGTCACGATCCCCTTGGGGATCGAACGACCCTTTCACAGGGGTCGCCTAAGACATCCTGCCTATCAGATATTTACATGACGATTCATTCACAGTAGCAAGATGACAGTTATGAAGCAGCAATGAAAATAATTTTATGGTTGGGGGCCACCACCCCATGAGGAGCTGTCTTAAAGGGTCGCGGCAGTAGGAAGGTTGAGAACTGCTAGACTAAAGGCTACCATTCTGCGCCTTCAACAGGCAAAGAAGCCAAACCCCTCTTCCAGCAGCAACACCCTCCGGTGCTTCTGGACAGAAATTAAACCCCGATCTGCCACGCAGAGCTGCAGCTGGAGAAGGGAACGGGCTGGGTGCGAGCCGGTAGTTTTCCATCAACATTTTTTTCTCACCACAAGAGAGAGACCTCTGCCCTCAAAACGTTACAGAAGGCTCGAAGGTCGGTTACCCTAATAAACCTGGCACAGTGGTACCTTGAGATACGAGTGCCCTAACATACGAGATTTTTGAGATGCGAGCCGTCGAGCGAGCAATTTTTGCTGTGAAATACGAGCAACATTTGAGATGGGAGTCATCGCGTGGATCGGCCGGCTGCACAGGACCCACCAGTTTACCGCGACTCGAGCGTCTCATAGTTTCCCACGCCTCAAGGTTACGGAACGAATGAAACTCGCATCTCGAGGTGCCGCCTATTCCTGACATTCTGCTTCAGGACGCTGCTGGGGCAAAACCACTTGGCGGTTGGGTTTGCGTGTTGGTTGGTTTTACCCTGAAACAAAGTGCCCGTGCGCATCCAATACAGTCTGACAGCTGCCTCCCAGGAGCGCAGGAAAACCTGCAGAATTTCCACCGGAAGGTGATTCATGTCAGGCGTCAGGCCGGTGGTGCTACCCTCCCGCTGCCTCTCCAGCTGGCCGCTGCCAGGCGGGCATTTCCTGCACCGCTCGCCCTGCCCGACTGCCAGGGGAGGCTTCCCTGCGGGCCTGTCCACGGGCGAGGGGGCATCTCCATCAGCGCTCACCACCTGTTAAAAACGGACTCCTCCATGCTTTCGGTCAAGTGCACTCGTTAGTCTGAACTTGATTTTTTTTAAAAAATATATTTTATTGATTTTTTACAGAGAGGAAGGGAGAAGGATAGAGAGTCAGAAACATCGATGAGAGAGAGAGAGAGAGACATTGATCAGCCGCCTCCTGCACGCCCCACATTGGAGATGTGCCCACAACCAAGATACGTGCCCCTGACCGGAATCGAACCTGGAACCTTTCAGTCCACAGGCCGACGCTCTATCCACTGAGCCAAACCGGTTCCAGCTCAACTTGATTTTTAATCAAGATTCCATGCAGTATGATTTTCCCAAGCAGTTCAATGGCAGAATTCAGCCCCTAGGGAGAACAGCAATCGATGATGGGGATGATCAAGATTGAATACAGATCTTTTTTTTTTCTTTTTCTTTTTTTAATATATTTTATTGTGTGTTTTTTTTTTTTTACAGAGATGAAAGGAGAGGGATAGAGAGTTAGAAACATCAATGAGAGAGAGACATCGATCAGCTGCCTCCTACACACCCCCTACTGGGGATGTGCCCGCAACCAAGGTACATGCCCTTGACCAGAATCGAACCTGGGACCCTTCAGTCCACAGACCGACGCTCTAGCCACTGAGCCAAACCATTTTCGGCTGAATACAGATCTTTTCTTGCAATAAATTGTAATTACTTGCTTTACCGTTTCAACTTCAAAACTCCCAAGGAACCCAGGTGAGAAGCCAAGTAGCTGTTATTGTTCTCGTTTTCTGATGAGTCCTAAACTCTGAAAGCTTAACACACTTAAGCCTCAAGCTGGCTCAGACTAGAACCTCGGGGTTTTACCCCTCAACCCCATGCCACATCACATGACTTCAAGTAAAACAACACACACAAAAAAAAACTCTGGGCTGGCTTTAGTTTGTTGGTAGAGAAGAAAGGTGTTTGCCACCAGAGAAACTCGGGGTGGTCATAATGCAGGAACACGCAGATGTCTTCTGTGTATATAAAGCAAGAACGGGCAGAAAACACACCCGATACGCTGACCGCGTGGAAGTCCTGGGATCCGTGTGCTCACCGGAAATCAAGACCTGATTGGAATAAGCCAGTCAGTGAAGGAGAAACACCACAGGATCTCACTCATTTGTGGCTAATACAGAACATTATAAACTGATGAACAAAAGGATAGACACAGAGGCAGTAAAGCATCCAACAGACTGTCAAATGACAGCAGGAAGGTTAAGGAGAGGTGGGGTAGATAAGAGATCAACCCAAGGACTTGTGTGCATGCCTATAAGTATCCCCAATGAACACAGATACTGGGGGGTTGGGGTACGCCTGGGAGTGTGTGTGCGGGGGGCCAATGGGGAGATATGTCTACATGTAACACAATAAAAAAATAATAATAAAATAATCTGTTTGCACAAGAGAAAAGAAGAAAAAAAAAAAGAGCCGGTTGGATGCTGCCTCTTCCCAGCCTGAGAAGTGCTGCCCGCTGCAAATGAGCATCCGGCCAGCCCGCTGAGATGGGGCCCCGGACAACTGGTCTGCAGCCAGCCAGAAAGAAAAACAGCAGCCAAAGGGCAGAGCGCCCCTTTGCCCACACTGCAGGAGGCATTCGCTTCCAAGTCTCTGACCCTGTAAATCCGTGTGACAATAATTAATGGGAGGGAGAGAGCTCGTATCTAGGTGTGAGCCCAAAGCCCCCGCGAACAGGACACGGGTCGCGTAAGGAGGTCCGAGAGCCTGGCCGTGTCTGGCATGTGTTTCCAGCAGGTGAGGCATTAATTTTTCTCACTATGCTTCAGCTCCTACCTATGCCAGCTATGCTGTCACGTGCCCGGCGGCCCCCGGCCCGCCCCCCCCCGGCCGGGAAGAGGTTCCGTTTTGAGGGCTTACTGTCTGCTTGGGGCTCTGGTCTTGATCGGGTACAGAATCTCTCGGTTGTCCTCATGAATGGATGCCCATGGTTGTTCTGGGCATTTTCCTCTCTCTTTGCTGGGTGGACTGGCAACTCTTCAGTCGCTGGACAGCACGCTCTTAAAAAGAACCACTTGCCTTCTCTTCCGGCAAAATTCCTCCTTTGGAACAACATCGAGGTTGAACCAAATTGGGGGTTTTCACCCTCAAAATCACCTGCATTGCCCTGGCTAGGGGGTGCGGTTGGTTGGTACATCATTGCGTACACCGAAGGGCTGTGGGTTCAATCCCTGGTCTGAGTGTGTGCAACAATCAATCTCTCTTTCTCTCCCTCCCTTCCTCTCTCTCTCTCTCATTTCTCTCTCTCGCTCTCTCTCTCTTCTCTCTCTCTCAAAAGCAATAAAAACATACCTCCAGTGTGGAGTTTTAAAAATCACCTGCATCAGAATTTTTTAAAATACAAACCATCCACCCCCCAGCCTCCTAAACTCCCCAATTACTGAATATGGAGTATTCAGAAGTATCACAAGCAAATATGATGCCCAACTCATGTGGAGAACCATTAGATTATTTTGTCAGCATCGCTGTTTGACTTCAATGAGACAAACTCAAGATTTCCAATGATATCTTCATTCAAGAACAGAAATATTGCCTAAAATAAACACCAGAAATGGACATCCTATCACTCCAGATACATATCATAGGAGACTGTGATAGGTAGAAAAAAAGTTATAGGAATATGTGGGAGTATATTGTCTAGGCTCATATTCTAGGCTCATAAGATACCAAATATTAAATGTGTTTAAGCTAGATTTGCTGCAACAAATAGAGATGGCATTATTCTTCGGCTATTAAAAAAATAGTTCCTCTCTCTTTCCCCTCCACCTTCCTTCTCTTGATCTTGTAATAACTTTTCTTTTAGTGCTCTACTTATTCTCTCTCTTTTTTAAAAAAATATATTTTATTATTTCTTACAGAGAGGAAGAGAGAGGGATAGAGAGTTGGAAACATCGATGAGAGAGAGACATTGATCAGCCACCTCCTGCACGCCCCCTACTGGAGATGTGCCTGCAACCAGGATAAATGCCCTTGACTGGAATCAAACCTGGGACCTTCCAGTCCGCTGGCCAACGCTCTATCCACTGAGCCAAACCGGTTTCGGCTTATTCTCTCTTTTGAGGGAGAAATAAAAGTGAGAGGAATCGTCCCAATGTCCCTACTGTCTGTAGGCTTCTACTCCAAAGACTCAGCCTAACTTCCTACCCTAACCCTAACCCTCACCCTAACTCGCCCAGATCCCTGCCTGGCTTATCACTCAACCCCCGTAGTTTCTCCACCTGTATTCCTCGAGTTCCTTGAATCCACTCAATACCAACTGATGGACGGAGAATGGAAGGTGAAACCACATTTCTATGAGCGTCTGCTTCACCTTTAAAGAGACTGTGTTCCAGTCCATGTGACTTCTTCTCCAGACCCTCAAAAATGGAATGTAATCTCTATTTTTCCCAGGGACTCCCAACAAAGTGAAATGTAAAAACCTCACTGATAGAAGAAAGGACTAGGATTTGTTTCAAGCTTCAAGAAAGGATTAAGTAAGCAACAATAACTGCATTCAACACGAAGTTCTGGAGCCCCTCCGTGTGCCTGGCACTGTGCTAAGTGCTATGGATACAACGGTGAACAAGAAAGAATTTCCAAAAATTTGGCACCACTAAAAGCAGTATTCTTTTACAGAGAGTAGTCATAGCTTACAAAATATCAAAAGAGTATTTTACATTTATGTAGAATTTTATAAATACATCACCATTTGGTGCTGATAATAACTCTGAGATAGGCAGGGCAGGTATTACTAATTTCGTATTTACTAATAATAATGGTTAATAGGCAATGAGACTTAAAATGATAGTAACTCTTTCCTCTCTAAAGCACCGTAATAAGCACTTTAGACAATTCATCACACATTAACATGATTTTTATCCTCATTTTCTTAGAAAGTTTAAGTTTAAGGGAAGTCACATGGTGTGTGATTAGACAGAGGCGGGACTCAAACCTAGGTCTGTGTTTCCCGAGGGCATATGCTTAACTGGTTGGCTGAATACAAAGAGCTTAAATGATTTCTGCATCATAATCTGACAAACTAAGCACTGATGTTGACCCATCATTTCTGTTCCATTTGATAGTTAAATACAGTGGTACCTCGAGATACGAGTTTAATTCCTTCTATAACCTTGAGGCGTGGGAAACTATGAGACGCTCGAGTTGTGGTAAACTGGTGGGTCGTGTACAGCTGGCCATTCCGTGCGATGACTCCTATCTCAAATGTTGCTCGTATTTCAAAGCAAAAATCACTCGCTCAACAGCTTGTATCTCAAAAATCTTGTATGTTAGGGCACTCGTATCTCGAGGTACCACTGTACAGGCTGAGGAAAGAGAAAAAATTCCATTGCCTTTCATTTCAAATAACTCAGAATGGACTTTAAAAAGAATGCTGCCTGTGAGGGAACAAGTCCAAAGTCTTGCCACATCTGTTAATAAGCTATCTTAATTATTTGCAAACATGTAAAATGCAAATGATAACTTGCCATTTTCAAAGAATTAGAAACTCCTTGACTTTCAAGGAGGCGTCCATAGACTCAAGCTTTGCACAAAAGAAAAAAGCAGAACAAGAGGGAAGCTAATAGAATCTGCACATCTGAAAACAGAAGTATGATGCTGACTTCTATATCCACCGCTGACATCAATAGAGAGAGAGAGAAGAGCCACCAAAACGGAAGTGCTACCAAGAACCTATTGCCTATAAGGACAGTGTGGTCTTGAAATAGATTACTTTGGAAATTACAGCATCTCTTCTAAGGTTTACAGGGAACAATTAGTATCTTATTTAGCACTTATATATTCATAAAATATACCACGTCCTAGCTAAAAGATGTCGCAACTCAACCATGAAGGAAGGAAAGAAGAAAGGAAGGAAGAAAGGAAGGAAGGAGGGAATGAAGAAAGGTAGGAAGGAAGGAAGGAAGGAAGGAAGGAAGGAAGGAAGGAAGGAAGGAAAGGGAAAATGAAAAGGGAAGAAAAGCATTCTCGACGGGATAAATGCCTATAAAATAAGTGCACCTCATAAATTATTTGCAGACATGTCTATATTAGAATGAAATAAGATCTTTCAGGGGATAACGCACCTGTGCCATGGATAATTGCCCTCATTCACAAATAAGTGGTCTACCAGATGTTTAGCCCCACACAGACATATGTAAAGCAAAGCAGTAGGAGAGGGTGTCTCAGCTCAGACCGGAGAGGATCTTTTTTATCTTTTACAAGCTCTCACGCTGTGTCAGCAGCTTACTTAGTGAGAACCAAAATCAGAGAGGAGTCCCACTGCTAAGCACTAACATTGCATTTCGGTTATTAAATGTACAGGTAGAGAAACCCACAGGGCTATTAGCAACCTGAAGTCTGAGCGTGATGCCTACATGTCTTTTGTTGGCTCTTTCATTTTGACAGATGCCAATGTAATGAAGGTTTCCCGAAATTTCAGAAGCCTCGTCAAGATGAAAGGGTTATCACACAGTCAAATGGAGCTTCGATATGTGACTAGAATCAACTCTCTTTATCTAATGAATGTGACTCCATTTTGGAGAATAAATATTTGAGTGAGTCTATGAGTATCCTTCTTGTTCTTTGTACTCATCATTGTACCAAAAGACATGATCTAAAATGCTGTCAAGGAGTATTACTGGTGGGCTAGGTGGTATTCATCAGCAGCCTGGTCCTAGTAGGTGGTATACATAGAAGACGACTTCACATAAGA
>JAAGEH010000022.1:1405297-1419799 GCA_011751065.1 Lasiurus cinereus
TATTTAAGCTTAGTGAGACCAGGAATTATGTCTGTTTTGCTCAGTCCTAAAATCCCAGGATTTAGCAAGTTTCCTGTCACATACTGTTTCCATTAATATTCTTAAATTTTGAATTCTTAATTGGAAAAGACTTTGAAGGCTTTACATAAATCCAGGAGGGCTTACGATGATAGGAGAAAGAGCCTGCACTATTCAGGATGGTCCCCTCGTAGATCTCGCGTGGACAGTGGAGACCATGGTGGAAGGGCGAGAATCCAAGGGCAGACGAGTCCCAGAGAAGTCCTTGATGCTGAAGCGTTCTCTGCATGTTAAAGAAACTCAGCCCTCGCTGAAACCGGTTTGGCTCAGTGGATAGAGCATCGGCCTGCAGACTGAAAGGTCCCAGGTTCGATTCCGGTCAAGGGCATGTACCTTGTTTGCGGGCACATCCCCAGTAGGAAGTGTGCAAGAGGCAGCTGGTCAATGTTTCTGTCTCATTGATGTTTCTAACTCTCTATCCCTCTTCCTTCCTCTCTGTAAAAAATCAATAAAAAATATATTAAAATTAAAAAGAAAAAGAAACCAGCTCTATGCAAAGCTGTAAGACGCAAACACTAAATCCATGGATTTTTCAAGCTTCTTTCATGCTCATTCTTCCCATCCCATTTATGCCTGGCGACTTCAGGTGCTGCCAGTTCCCGGGAAAGCTCTTCTCAGATGCCAGCTTCAGGCCCACAGCAGTTGGACATGCCTTTGTTTATTTGGGTGTGTTTTTCAAGTGGATCACCCTCCCATTCAGGCACCACAATCAGCCACAAATGATAAGCTGATGGCTCTACAGCAGTGGTTCTCAACCTGTGGGTCGCGACCCCTTTGGGGGTTGAACAACACTTTCACAGGGGTCACCTAAGACCATCGGAAGACACAGGTATTTACATTATAATTCATAACAATAGCAAAATTACAGCTATGAAGTATGGTTGGGGGTCACCACAACATGAGGAACTGTATTAAAGGGTCACGGCATTAGGAAGGTTGAGAACCACTGCTCTACAGGGTGTATGATGTCAGATTCATTCCATTTTCTAGTTGTAGGGCTTGGGGAAGTCGGTCTTTGCCTCCGAGCCTCAGTTTGCAGGAGATAAAGCAAGATGGGTACCGTATTTTCCGGAGTATAAGACGACTGGGCATATAAGACGACCCCCAACCTTTCCAGTTAAAATATAGAGTTTGGGATATACTCGCCCTATAAGATGACATCCGGCGTATAAGACGACCCCGGACTTTTGAGAAGGGTTAAAAAGTCATCTTGTATGCCAGAAAATACGGGTAGCTCTTGTTTGTTTTAAAGGTGAATGGACAGTCTTGAATATTTTTTATCTATGTTAACAAAGGGTTCTAGACTGCTCTGCATTTTGCCTTTCTCAGCTAGACCCGCAGCAAAAGTCACCCATCCAAGTGTGGGAGATTTTCTGCTGGACCAAATTCATAAAGTTGTAAATAACGTTCAATACACTTAAGTGTTCTTAGAAAAAAATACTTAGTGGTGACTTTTTCCAAATGAAACTTTATAAAACTTTATGCAACCTGCCCCCCCTTCTAAAAAAGGTAATAAGTAAATAATAAAATCAAGCCACCTAGATCAGCATGGACTTGAGAAGATGGAAATGTCAGGCATTGCTGTCTCCACTCCTCCTCACAGGTCCTGTAGGTTCCTGGAACCTTAAATTCTAATGAAAATGTAAAGTCCTTTACCACCTGAAAGTATGTCAAAATAGAGTGTTCGCTTGACTCTGTGTTCTGGTTCCTTAGGATACTACTTAAAAGAATGATTCTTAAACATTGGTGGGCATTCAATTACCTGGAGGGTTTGTGAAAATACAGATTGACAGGCCCCAGAGCTAACATTTCTGATTCAGTAGACCCGGGGCCGAACCTAAGAAGGTTCCAGGTGATGTTGGTGCTTCCGGTAGAGGGGCCACCCTTGGAGATTTGAATGATAATTATTAGCTAAATTATTTTATTTTCCTGATGAAATCTATGGTAGACAGAATAATGGCCCCTTAACAGAAGTTCACATCCCACTCCCTGAAATCCATGACTATGTTATGTTACAAGGTAAAGGACAGTTATAATTACTAAAGGAATTAAAATGGTTAATCATCTGACCTCAAGGAAGGAGATTACCCTGGATTATCTAGGTGCGTCCAATGTCATTGCACTGGTCCTACGATAGAGAAGAGGGTCAGTGTTAGTTACACTAGGAGGGTTCTACCAGCCCTCAGCTAAGTCTTATGAACTCCTGGGTGGGCTGAGAAGATGATATTTATTATTGACACAAGCCAAAACAAGTTTACTTTCAAGGCACAAGCCCTGCTCAGATCAGTCACTCCGACCAATGAAAGATTTGTCAATAGATTGGCTCCAGAATACCCAGGGCACTTTAAAGAAAAAGTCTCCTGAACTGAGAAGACACTCTTGAAAACACTGACTTGAAAAAACAAAAACAAACTCATGGATTGAGCCCAATGACTAATGGTCTATTCTCAAATAATAATAAAAAAAAAATATTCCCTGAAACAGTGTTATTTTTCCAAATAAAATTCATAAAAGCATAGTCAATGAAGAAGGGGACTTTGAGGACTCTGTGCATAAATAAATACAATATTTTTAAGTAGTGTTTGTGGAGTCAGGTTCATTTAAGATAATAATGATGAAGAACCATGTTTTAGGCTGAAGATTAAATATGAAATTCAAGGAAGTCTTATGTGAAAGTTAACGAACTTTTTCATTTTCCTTGCCATTTCACATCTTCAGTAGTCACTTTCCAAAACACTGCCTATTAAAAAAACTTCTCTGTAAATACTGGGCAGAAACCCACACATGGGAACGGCATGCAGAAGAACTCTTTGAATATATGCCTAAAAATCCACCCCCTGCTACTCAAACCAGTTGGAGCGAGTTCAGAGAAAATCTGGAAAATGGACGTTAGGAGGGAAACTTAAAGGAGCTAGAATTTTAACTCCAGGAAGAAATACAAGTGAAGAGGGGATGTTAAAATGATTTTAATGCAGAGGTTTATAACTCTGGCATGTCAGTGTCTCGCTTGTTCAACGACCCACTACTAGGCCCCAACCCGACAGAGTCTGACTTGGTGGTTCCAGGAATGAGTATTTCTATTAAGCACCCCGAGGATGCCAGTGCATGTGGTTCTTGGAAGACACTTGTTGAAAAACAAGTTGAGAAACGCTTACTAAATGAGTAGGAGAGGAACCCACACAGTTGTTGGGAACCTCTGCCGTGAAGCAAGTGAAATCCATCACAGCTGCAGGGGACTTGGTTCCAGCAGGAAGAAGCACTCCCGGACAGGGGGCTCGTTGTTAAAGGTGACACAGCGAAAGCACTGACAGTAACAGAGCCAGGATAACTGACTCAGGGAAGAGAAAACCAGGCTGTTCCTACAGAGCTTAGGGTCTTAGCGTGGTGGTTCACAAAGCACAGAGATACCTGGGAACTTGTTTTAAAAAAATGCAAATTATCGGGCCCTACTCCAGACCTACTTGAATCAAACTCTAGAGCTGGGGTCCAATATTTGTTTTTGTGGGGGTTTTTTGTTTGTTTGTTTTGTTGCTGTTAATCCTTCCCTTAGGATATTTTCCCATTGATTTTTAGAGAGAGCGTGGAAGGGAGAGGTAGACACAGAGAGAAACATTGATGTGAGAGACACATCAATCAGTTGCCTCCCAGATGCACCCCAATGGGGTCTGGGATCAAGCCTGCAAACAAGGTATGAGCCTTTGACTAGAATCGAACCCAAAACCCTTCAGTCTGTGAGTTGACACTCTAACCACTGAGAAAACCAGCCAGGGCCCAAATCTGTTTCAACAAGATCCCCAACCCCCACCCAAGTAATTCTGAAGAATAAAATGTGGAAAACATGGGTTGGAGAAACGAAAACAACAAACATTAACATGGTTTCCCAAGTAAGACGGGTGACAGTGGATATGGGGGGCTCTAAGGTCCCAGCTTCCTCGCACCACAGTTGTGTGAGCCCAAGCAAATTCCTGAGTCATGCTGAGCTGCATTTTCCTCAAATGGGTGCTTAGGACTGCTTCACCTACTACGTTAACAAAATAATGGGGATCCCCTGAGATAAGGTATATGAAACATCTTACAATCCAAAAGCTCCAAAGACACTGAAGTTATTATAAGTGTATCTCTACACACAACCTCAGAGAGTGGCTGGATTGGAGAGAATCATTCACTCGCTTTACAGGCATTTCATAGGACACCTACCACATGCCCATCTTTCTTTCCTCCATGCCAAATACAAAGAGAAACAACTTCTGCCATTCAACAGTCCATTGTTTGGAGTTGGTCACGAAAGACTTTGAGTGGAGGAACAAGGCTACTAGAATTTTGAAAAAGAGAGCAATTGATTTTGGAAGTGGGAAGTTATAAGTTCTACACAACAGAAACGGGGTTCCTAAGGGCAGAGGTCTAGTTTTATGCAATCAGCAGGTGACCCTTGAACAGCCCTGATTTAAACTCTGCAGGCCCACTACTATGGATTTCTTTCCACAAATACAGTCCTACCTGTGGTTTTGCATCAACTAACTGCAGATCCACAAAACACAGTGTATTTGCATTCCCAACCTGGTTTCCCAACTGCAGATAGAAAAGCCTGTTTTCCATCTGAGATTGGAGGACTCCACCAATAAAAAGGGTGACTGTACAGTCAAAAAGTCATAGAGGAGTTTTCAACTGAGGGGGCCAGCACCCCGATCCCCTGGGTTGTGTAAGGTGAAAGTCACTAAACATGTGATGAAGCCAGGGTAAAGGGAAGCCAGGGCCCAAGGCAGCTCAATGCAATCCAGAGGAATGGCTGACAATTTGAGTGAACAAGCAAGTAAACATTTTTAATGGTAGTAACTCCTCGTTGTTAAAAAATATATATGTATATATTATTGATTTTCCACAAAGAGAAAAGGAGAGGTATAGAGAGCTAGAAACATCAATGAGAGAGAAACATCAATCAGCTGCCTCCTGCACACTCCCTACTGGGGATGTGCCCGCAACCAAGGTACATGCCCTTGACCTGAATCCAACTTGCAACCTTTCAGCCTGCAGGCCCACGCTCTATCCATTGAGCCAAACCGGTTTTGGCAAAAGTAGTAACTCCTCTGGACAGTAACAAATCATGAAGGTAACTTGGGAAGGGGATGAAGCACCTGATAAGGAGTTTGTTATGATATTTAAAACATCCACAAGAAAGAGCCGGTATAAGTTTCTGAGCAGGTATTCTTTTTATTCTTTTATTTTTTTAAATTGAATGTATTGGATGACATTGGTTCACAAAACCAAACAGGTTTCGAGGGTCCAGCTTCACAAAACGTCATCTGCACACAGCCTCATGCTACCTACGCAGGTATTCTTTTGAAATGACCGCTTTAAGAGATCCGTGAACATAAAACATGGGCCCGTCTGAAGAATTCATCCATGAACATAAAACATGGGCCCCTCTGAAGTATTGTTGAGGCTCTTACGAAATTTAAGTGCCGACATTGTCTGCCCAGTCTTAGCTTCATTGATTTCACATTTATTGAATAAGTTATTTAATCAATTGATTCCAATTAGACATCCTGGGTGGCTTTTTTGTTGTTTGGTGTTTCTCCGCCTCTGGGATGGTAATAGCATAGCAATGGGCTATTTTGGGCCATGTCACCCAGCAAAGCAAGACCATGCATCATCATGAGCCGAAAGCTGTGGGTGACTCTCACATTCAAACACAACAAATCAAACAAACAGACAGACCTGCTTTCAATTGCTAATCAGAGTTAGTGGCCCAGATGCCCAGTCTCAAGGACAACTCCTGTTGGCCAGCTTGCCTGCAGGTGTGGTGGGCCCAGGATGGCGTAGGAAGTGGCACTTGTAAAGTTTCTCTTCTGCGAAAAACGAAGGGTGTCTGTCTCTTGAGCTGATGGCTGCACCCCTTCCTCCCGCCAATGAGTGATTAGACACACATGTAATTAGTGGTCCACATTCCAAACCGAAGATGAAACTTATTAATAAATCATAAGGCATTGTGGAGTTTTATTTTTTCCACTTCCTCCTACCACCCACATACTGGTGGCAAAAGACTCTCCAGCTATTATTTTTAACACAGAGGAGTGTGTATCTGGAAGATTCCAAATGGCTTGAAATGAGCAGGCATTGGGATCTCACAACTAAGCCATCATTAATAATATGAATTGTGAGGAATAGCTTTTTTTCTCTCCAAAGTGGGACTTTTGGCTAATTTTTCAAGTAAGTTATTTTAAACAGAATCTGTTTTTTTTAATTTGGCTTAGACACTCATATTTTATATGCTAAAATTAAGCAGTTAAAGAAGAGGTAGAGCTTTTATGAAATGTGTCTCACCACCCAGTGCATTCTGGGATAGCTGAGTAGTGACATTCTCAATATTTTTTTTCTTTCCTTCCTTCCTTCCTTCCTTCCTTCCTTCCTTCCTTCCTTCCTTCCTTCATTCTTTCCTGCCTTCCTTCCTTCCTTCATTCCTTCCTTCCTTCCTTCCTTCCTTCCTCCCTTCCTTCCTTCCTTCCTTCCTTCCTCCCTTCCTTCCTTCCTGCCTCTGATTCTCTCCCTCTAGGTTTTTATTGCATTTTTAAAAATTGAGGCTCTATTTCTGTACCTTTCACTCATAAACTGTGACGTTTTATTTTTAAAAATGACATAAATTCATGTAGCATTTATTTTTCCTCTAGTTAGCCAATGGGGAAATAAGAGCATGGACACTTAAAGGACCATCACATGCAGAGCGAAGTAAACTAATAAATGTCTTTCTCCCAGAGAAACCCTCCAATACAACCAAAACAAAAACATGAACTTCAGAGCTAAAAATGGTGTGGTGGTGAGGTCTGTTATCAGCTCTGATACTTAGAATTGGCTTCCAAATGATTTTTTAAATACAAACATTATTAAAATTACTAAACTGATGGGCAATTCTGTCCAAGTTTACCAGGAAGAGGATTCTAAGAGGTGATGAAGAAAATCCATCCTGAGAAGGGACATTCCTAAGTCACCCCAAACTCCTAAGAGGAGACTGCCCGGCTCCTCTGAGCAACCTTTTTTCATATTCAGCACTTCTCACTGTCATAAAATTCTTCCAGATGTTACATAGACCCTGAAGCTTCATGGAAACTCACTTGTAATTGTGCTGCTTATGGAATATAAAACTCTGTTATAAGCCCTCGTGGTGCTTTAGTCACCTTATTATTCACTTTTCTCTCTTTTGCCACATTGATTATTTTACCTGGAAGTCATTACTTTCCCTCACAGGTCTAATTGATCAATTGTTAACTAATAACCCTTTGACGCGCTTCTGAATTGTTTCAAGTTTTCTAATTCTTTGCTTGTCCGAGTCTCATTCTTGGTCTTCCCACATCAGGGTCATCTGGGAACTTACCAGAAATGCAAACTCTGCATTGTAACTTGCATTTTTCAACAAGATCTTATGGTGATTCATACACATCCAAACTTTGGGGAACACTGGCCTAGATGTCCTCTAATAACTAGAACTGAGGACTGTTTCACACTTTTGAATAAAGTAGATGCATGAAATGTCTATTCTTGTTACTATCATTTTGGGGAAATTGTTATGGTGTCATGGGTTAAACATGAAACCTAAGATTGTTGAGGCACGATCTATTTAATTCTCTATATATGTCCTTTCCTTTAGGGTTCTTTTTAAAATGTTTTTCAATTACAGTTTATAGTCAATATTATTTTGCATTAGTTTCAGGTATACAGCATAGTGGTTAGACAATTATATACTATTAGAGACCCGGTGCATGAATTCATGCACAGGTGGGGTCTGGCCGGCCTGCCCTGATCAGAGCAGATCAAGCTGAGCCAGCTGGCCTTACCCCTTGGTTGAACTCCTGGTTGAACTCCCAGTCAAGGGGACAATTTTCATATTAGCATTTTATTATATAGGATACAAATTGTCCTCCCTAATATTGCCAGTACCCACCTGGCACCATAAATTGTTATGACATTACGGACTCTATTTCCTATGATGTACTTTACATTCCCATGACCAATGTGTACTTCTCAATCCCTTCACCTTCGTCATCCTTTAGAGTTCTTTTGTTTGTTTGTTTTAGTTCAGCGGTTCTCAACCTGTGGGTCGAGACCCCTTTGGGAGTCGAACAACACTTTCACAGGGGTCGCCTAAGACCATTGGAAAACACAGATATGATTCAGAAAAGAGTTACAAAATTACAGTTATAAGTAGCAACAAAAATAATTTTATGGCTGGGGATCACCACAACATGAGGAACTGTATTAAAGGGTCGTGGCATTAGAAAGGTCGAGAACCACTATTTTAGTTTAATTAGTTTTCTACAATTTGTAACTCACACACATTCCCAGGATCACACTATGCTAATTGTCACCTATTAAATGAATGTCCTAGGATTTGCTGTTTTGGAATGCAATGAAAAATAAGAGGAATTTATTCATCTCTTCAACAGTTTCTCTCTGAGGAATGTCAGCCCAGCTTTTTGTAGTCCATATTTATTTTCTTTGAGATGGGAAAGGTATAGTATGAAGAACCTACATGATTTTTCAAAGCCAGAATATACTGGAAGGATGCCTTAGAGATTGAGTCAAGAATCACTTTCAGGCCCAGCTGGCATGGGTCAGTGGTTGAGCATGGACCTATGAATCAGGAGGTCACTGTTCGATTCCCTGTGAAGGCACATGCCTGAATTATGGGCTCGATCCACAGTGTGGGGCGTGCAGGAGGCAGCTAATTCATGATTCTCTCTCATTGTTGATGTCTCTTTCTCTCTCTCTCTCTAAAATTAATTTTAAAAAAGTTTTAAATCTTTTAAAAGAATTATTTCCATGTTCACCCACTTTGCTGGTAATGAAGTAGATTATTTAAGGCTTTTCCAACCTGAAATTGAGCCCTGCTTAACATTTTATTATCTATCTCTTTCACCCTAAATTTCTACCCCTAAATATCTTCCCTCCACATATGATTAATAATTGATACCAAAACATCATTCAAAAAAAAATAAGAAGTTTTTTCTGCTGGTTTATAATAAAACTGACATGAATTTATTTCATACAGATTTTCCCCCCTTATAATGCCTTTGTTTGTACTAGAATTTTGCAACCAAGCCATTTGTCAATATAGCTATAGTTACCTTTCATCTGCTTGGGGTCAGGGATTCACGGATGCAAAATGGTTAATCATTTTGTCAGGATGGACAAATCGTACATAATAATCCACCAAAAACATGAGTTTGGGACCCCAGAGTCTGTGTTCACTCATTTGCCTGCACAAACATTGGAGTGTGTTTCCTTTAAGCTTCACTTAGCAGTAACCATGTGTGTTTTTTATACATTTTTTTTTTGCTTTCAGCAGTACATGTTGCTGATTTTTCCTGATGTGTGAAAATTTTCACAGCTGTATGCAAGAGACATTCATCTAACTGAAGAGGATTTTAGTTCCTTTAGGACTCAAGTCAGAATAAAGAAAGAAAATAACTCCATTTTCTTCTACTCTGTTGGAACAAGACTGGGAACTCCATAGTCTTGCTGCCTGCAGGTGACCTAGATGTCTCTGAGAGTTTCCTGCCAAAGCCAACAATTAAATATGGAAGAAAATAATTACAGAATTATAGTGGTACAGCATTCATGACTTGTAACTCTAATTTTTAGAAGTATTAACCAATAAGTAGAATGTTGAAATAGGCATAATGATGCTAAGGTGATTATTCTATTAGACTAACTTGGTGTACAAAATAATATTAAGTTGCTCTAGAGCTTTGGAAGAAATGGTAGTGAAACTGCATTTTTCAGAATATTATAAATAATCACTTTTTTCAGGAGTGCCATTTTATAAAATGTGTAGCCTGCTGAGCTTTTTCATATATCCAATGTTCTAGTTAATGAACCACTTACTTTCACATCAAGTGCTACCCAAACCTTCCAGAATTGTAATCACCCTCACATTCATCTCATAACCCAACAGTCAATAAGAGCTAATAATGATTTCTACACACAAACAACAATAGAATACCAATTGTCTGTTGGTGTGCTCATTTGGAAGAATTCCTCAAGACCACTGCTTAGCTATATGTTTATGGCTTACTATACTCTTGGAGGATGAATCCTCTTATGAGTGCTAGACTTATTCTCGATATTTCTGAACACCATGGAAATAATTTGTGCTTTGCTGAATGTGTGAATCCTGATGTAAAAGAAATAATTAAATCACTTATTTTCCACTAATGTTGTGATGCATCATGTTTCAATATCCCAATAAGTGATGGCTTCTATCTCTTTCCTTTTATGAAGTAGGCATGACAAGATAAAAATCCCACTGTTGAAATTGGGTTGGGCCATGAGAGGAGCTTGGCCTACCTGCAGGATTGTGGGAAGCCTTTTAATAGCACCCACTTGGCTGGGATGATGAAAAGAAAAGGGAGAAAAATCTGCACTAGTACTAGGCATCAACATGTCTAATAATCATATAAATATGATTTTTTACAAAATACTTGAAATAAAATAAAGTAACACTCTACTTGTTTTTAGATCCACACTGAGTTAGAATTTTAGAAACTGGGCACTAGCAAGCATAGACTGACCCCTAGAAAAACATACTACTAAAATAAGTTATTGAATAGATAGTTCAATAACTTGTATCTATTCATTCCAATATCATTTCATTGCTCACTGTAGATTTTACACAGGAAACTGCTAGACTTAATAAATGAATTCAGCAAGGTAGCAGGATACAAAATCAACATCCAGAAATTGATGGCATACACCAATAATAAACTCTCAGAAAGAGAAATTTAAAAAGCAATCCCATGTACCATTGCAACAACAATAAAAATAAGATACCTAGGAGTAAAGTTAACAAGGAGGTAAAAGAACGTTACTTGGAAAACTATAGGACAGTGGTTCTCAACCTTCCTAATGCCAGGACCCTTTAATACAGTTCCTCATGTTGTGGTGACCCCCAACCAAAGAATTATTTTCTTTGCTACTTCCTAACAGCAATTTTGCTACTGTTGTGAATCGTAATGTAAATATCTGTGTTTGCTGATGGTCTTAGGCGACACCTATGATGGGGTAGATGGACCCCAAAGGGGTCGCGACCCATAGGTTGAGAACCACTGCTATAGGACATTGAAAAAAAAATTAGAGTAAAGATTCAAAAAAACAGAAGTGTGTACCATGTTCATGGATTGGAAGAATTAACACCATTAAAATGTCTACAGTACCCAAAACAATCTATAGATTCAACACAATCTCATTAAAATACCAATGGCATACTTCACAGGGCTAGAACAAATACTCCAAAATTTATATAGAACCATAAAAGATCCCAAATAGCTGCAGCAATCTTGAGAAAGAATAACAAAGTAGGAGGGACCACAATACTGGATATCAAACCATACTGCAAAGCCATTCTAACCAAAACAGCCTGGTACTGGCATAAGAACTGGCATATAAACAAATGAATCGAAAAGAGATCCCAGGAATTGACCTACACCATTACAGTCAATTAATATTTGACAAAGGAGGCAAAACATACAATGGAGAATAGATAATCTCTGCAACAAACAGTGCTGGGAAAACTGGACAGACACATGCAAAAAGATGAAACTAGACCACAGACTTACACTATACACAAGAATAAACTCAAGATGGATAAAGGTCTTAAATGTAAGGCATGAACCCATAAAAATCTTAGAGCACAACATAGGCAGTAAACTCTCAGACATGTCAATAGCACACTAAGAGACATAGCAATATGTTTACAGGCACATAACCCAGAGCACATGAAATTAAAGAGAAAATAAACAAATGGGACATCAAAATAAAAAGCTTCTGCACAGCAAAAGAAACCACAATCAAAATGAAAAGGGAACCCACTGCATGGGAGCACATATTTGCCAGTGATACATCTGATAAGGGGTTATTATCAAAAATACAAGTCAACAACAGAAAGACAAACAATCCAATTAAAAAATGGACAGAAGACTTGGATAGAAATTTCTCCAAAGAAGACATACAAATGGCCAAGAGACATATGAAAAAAAATGCTCAAAGTCTCTAATCATCAGAGAAATGCAAATTAAAACCACAATGAGATATCATCCCACATCTGTCAGAATAGCTATCATCAAAAAATCAACAAACAGCAAGTGCTGGCAAGGATGTAGAGAAAAGTGAACACTAGCTCACTGCTGGTAGGAATGCAGATTGGTGCAGCCACTATGGAAGACAGTATGGAGTTTCCTCAAAAAAATTTAAAAATGGAACTTCTGTTTGACCCAGTGACCCCACTTCTGCAAATATATACTAACAACCCCAAAACACCAATAAGAAAGAATATAAGCATCCTATGTTCATTATTTATACTAGCAAAGTTTTGGAAACAGACCAGGTGCCCATCAGTAGATGAGTGGATAAAAAAGCTATGGGACCTTTACACTATGGAATACTATGCAGCTGTCAAAAAGAGGGATTTCTTACCCTTTGAAACAGCATAGATGGACCTGGAGAATATTATGCTAAATTAAATAAGCCAATCTGAGAAAGACAAATATCACCTGATTTAACTTATTTATAGAATCTAATGAACAAAATTAATTGACCAACAAAGGAAGACCCGAAGGATGGAGGTATGGAACAGACTGACATATCTCAATGTGAAGCTGGGGGGACGAGAAGAGATAAACTAAAAAACTTATATACTTACTAGAGGCCCAGTGCATGAAATTCACGCATGGATAGGATCCACAGGCCTGGCAAGCAATTATGTCCCCCACTTCTCTACTTCCTCCTTCCCTTGGTCCTTTATTTTTTAAAATATATTTTATGGACTTTTTACAGAGAGGAAGGGAGAGGGATAGAGAGCCAGAAACATCGATGAGAGAAAAACATCAATCAGTTGCCTCCTACACATTCCCTGAGGATGTACCTGCAACCAAGGTACATGCCCTTGAGTGGAATTGAACATGGGACCCTTGAGTCTGTAGGATGATGCTCTTATCTACTGAACCAAACCGGCCAGGGCCTTCCCTTACTCCTTTAGTGTCCCAACACCGCCACTGATAGCCCACCATGTTCTGGTGCTCAGTGCATGTCATAGAGAGCGATTGAACTCCCATTCTCCTGGTCGAACTCCTGAGAGGACACTTTTTAAAAAAATATATTTTATTCATTTGTTACAGAGAAGAAAGAAGAGGGATAGAGAGTTAGAAACATCAATGGGAGAGAAACATCCATCAGCTGCCTCTTACACACCTCCTACTGGGGATGTGCCCGCAACCAAGGTACATGCCCTTGACCGGAATCGAACCTGGGACCCTTCGGTCTGTAGGCCAACACTCTATCCACTGAGCCAAACTGGTTAGGGCTGAGAGGACACTTTGCATATTAGCTTTCTATATACAGAATATGCATAGCCCATGGACACGAGCAATAGGATGATGAAGACCTGGGGTAGTGGCATAGGCAGGGGCTGGGCGAAGGAGATTTAAAGAGGAGGGGGGGAGGTGAATGGGAGATATCTGTAATACTATCAACAATAAAAAATATATTTAAAAATAAAATAAATGGAACCAAAGGATCAAAGCAGAAGTCGCTCTCCTTAACATCAGACCTGGTGACCCATTTGGGGAATTTTGCTTCCCATTCCCACAACTCTGGGCCCTAAAGGTGCAGATATGTAGACTATTTCTACCAGGATATATTTCAAAACTCTTTAAAAATGTAAGCTATGACTCCCATTCTGTTACATTCAGTTTCTTGAGTGAGTGACAAGCATTTAAGCAGAGTCATACCATCCGGATAGTAGACACTGGCCATGATTATCAACAGGAGGCAAGTTTATGCATTACATGATGGAGAAAGGATGTGGTTGGCCAACACTTCACGGGGGCCACTCTTGGTATGTCTCCTCCCAGTTTTCACAGTAAGTGAGTAAACAAGACAGCATCCATAGTCCGAGAGGAGCAAGTAACCAGAGGCTCAAGACCCTTCAGGAATGAGGGCATGGATCAATAGGAATCCATGATAAACTGCATAGGATGTGTGAAAAGAGAAGATTTAAGGATAACTGCAAGATTTCTGGCCGAAGTATCTAGAAGAATGGACTTGTCATTTCCTGGATTTGGAAGGGCATTGAGAGAAGGTTTCAGAGATGAGAAGTGAGTTTTAAACATGTTACTTTTGAGATGTCTAGTAGACATTAAAATAGACCTTTCAAGTAGGCAACTGGAATGAGCGGGAGTTCAGAAGAAGTTTGGATGTTGCTTAAAATTTTATTGCAGGCCCGGCTGGCATGGCTCTGTGGTTGAGGGTCAACCTATGAACCAGGTTTGATTCTGGTTGGTCACATGCCCAGGTTTGGGCTCAATCCCCAGCCAATTAATGACTTTTTCTTTCTTTCTTTTTCTTTCTTTCTTTCTTTCTTTCTTTCTTTCTCTCTTT
>JAAGEH010000022.1:1420199-1448993 GCA_011751065.1 Lasiurus cinereus
GGGATAGAGAGTTAGAAACATCAATGGGAGAGAAACATCCATCAGCTGCCTCTTACACACCTCCTACTGGGGATGTGCCCGCAACCAAGGTACATGCCCTTGACCGGAATCGAACCTGGGACCCTTCGGTCTGTAGGCCAACACTCTATCCACTGAGCCAAACTGGTTAGGGCTGAGAGGACACTTTGCATATTAGCTTTCTATATACAGAATATGCATAGCCCATGGACACGAGCAATAGGATGATGAAGACCTGGGGTAGTGGCATAGGCAGGGGCTGGGCGAAGGAGATTTAAAGAGGAGGGGGGGAGGTGAATGGGAGATATCTGTAATACTATCAACAATAAAAAATATATTTAAAAATAAAATAAATGGAACCAAAGGATCAAAGCAGAAGTCGCTCTCCTTAACATCAGACCTGGTGACCCATTTGGGGAATTTTGCTTCCCATTCCCACAACTCTGGGCCCTAAAGGTGCAGATATGTAGACTATTTCTACCAGGATATATTTCAAAACTCTTTAAAAATGTAAGCTATGACTCCCATTCTGTTACGTTCAGTTTCTTGAGTGAGTGACAAGCATTTAAGCAGAGTCATACCATCCAGATAGTAGACACTGGCCATGATTATCAACAGGAGGCAAGTTTACGCATTACATGATGGAGAAAGGATGTGGTTGGCCAACACTTCACGGGGGCCACTCTTGGTATGTCTCCTCCCAGTTTTCACAGTAAGTGAGTAAACAAGACAGCATCCATAGTCTGAGAGGAGCAAGTAACCAGAGGCTCAAGACCCTTCAGGAATGAGGGCATGGATCAATAGGAATCCATGATAAACTGCATAGGATGTGTGAAAAGAGAAGATTTAAGGATAACTGCAAGATTTCTGGCCGAAGTATCTAGAAGAATGGACTTGTCATTTCCTGGATTTGGAAGGACATTGAGAGAAGGTTTCAGAGATGAGAAGTGAGTTTTAAAGATGTTACTTTTGAGATGTCTAGTAGACATTAAAATAGACCTTTCAAGTAGGCAACTGGAATGAGCGGGAGTTCAGAAGAAGTTTGGATGTTGCTTAAAATTTTATTGCAGGCCCGGCTGGCATGGCTCTGTGGTTGAGGGTCAACCTATGAACCAGGTTTGATTCTGGTTGGTCACATGCCCAGGTTTGGGCTCAATCCCCAGCCAATTAATGACTTTTTCTTTCTTTCTTTTTCTTTCTTTCTTTCTTTCTTTCTTTCTTTCTCTCTTTTTTTTTCTTTCTTTTTCTTTTCTTTCTTTCTTCCTTTCTTCCTTATTTCCTTCCTTCCCTCCCTTCCTCCCTCCTTCCTTCCTTCCTTCCCTTTCTTTCCTTCTTTTCTTTCTTTCCTTTCTTTCCTTTCTTCCTTTTCTTTCCTTCCTTTCCTTCCTTTCTTTTCCTTTTTTTAAGGTATATTTTTATTTATTTCAGAGCAGAAGGAAAAGGGAGAGAGAGATAGAAACATCAATTATGAGAGAGGATCAATGATTAGCTGTCTCCTGCATAGCCCCTACCAGGGATCAACCTGCAACTCAGGCATGAGTCCTTGACCGGAATGGAACGGGGGACCCTTCAGTCTGCAAGCTGATGCTCTATCCACTGAACTAAACTGGCTAGGGCAATGATTCTCTTTCATCATTGATGTTTCTATCTCTTCCTCTGTATTCCTCTCTGAAATCAATAAAAGAAAATTATATATATATATATATTACAGAAAGACAGGGAGACTTTGGAATTGCTGCTTGGGTGTGTCCCACAAACAGCACAGAGCATACCATATTTGGGGAAGCCAGCACTCATCCTCATGTGGATCTGCCCCTTCTTTGCTACATCTGCACTCAGATTTCTCCCTCACAGCCTCTCCCTTTCCCTTGCCTCCTACCACCCTTGACTTTTCAAGGAAAATATTACAAAAATTCTTTTAAGCAAGTATTCCTGGCCCGTTTGGGGTGTCTAAGGAGGATTGTGGGGATGGCTCTGAGCCGGAGCATTTTTCAAAGAAATAGCACATGGGCTTTCTTCATCATGGTGTCATTTAGCCCAGAAAGCAGCTTGTTCAGAAACAGCAGCACAAAACCCTTCAAATGCTTTCTCTTTATAACATATCCTCTCTCGCCTTTTCTCTTTCTTACTTGCTGCTCTACTAAGCTCCTGCCATCTCTGGGAAAGTCTGCTGAACTGCTGGGCTATCCGATCTTTGCAGACCGAGACCCAAGCAGGGTTTTCCATCTCTGAGCTTCAGTTTTTCAGCAGCTATCAAACAAGGGATGCGAACTAGATCATTTGCAAGGACCTTTCCAACTCTGCAATTCTATTAACTATAACATAATTTAAATGGGTCAAGAAATTTCATTGTTAATTCGAACCAAATGCAAAACGAGGCAGAGTTTATATCAAGCTCTCCTTACAACCCTCTAAAAACCGGATTAAGCAAGCAGGTTCTTGGTGCTCCTGGCATCCGCAACGGTGACCTTTTAGCTTTGGCAAGGAAGCTGAAATATAGTCGTGCAAACAATGCGCCAGAAAACATTTACCTACCTCAGGGGAGTCTTTTGAAGATTTTATTTGCTAATTCTTGTTAAGTGCTTTGACTCAGCAAAGCATGATAGACCATCGGTGCTTGGGGTGAGTGTTTAGGTTGAGGAGATTGGGTTTCCAATTGATGGGCAGAATGATTTCTGAGTTTTTTTTTATTCTGAAGGGTAGACAAAGAGGCTAAAAACTGCCCGACTCCACACAGAGCTGCCTTTAAAAAAAAAAAAAGTTAACATGCTATAAATATCAATCATGGAAGCATCTTTTAAAAATAAGCTAATGTATTCCAGCAGTGAGTGGAAATTATTTTTATTAATATTCAAATCATTCTTCTCCCATGATAATAACTGTTAATATACTAAGAATAACCTTATGTTTACAGGGGACATGGGAATTTCTGAGAACGATCAAAAAGAGCTACTGGGAAGGGCTAGAAAAAAAGAGAGTGCGAATAAATTATTTTGAAAGATTTTTTCCCACGTAGTTAAACTAGGAGTTTTTATTTATTTATCTTTATTTTATTAAATATGTTGGTGTGACATTGGCTATAAACTAGGGATCTAAGTGATGCTATTGGGGCTAGAAAACTTGGGGAGAGAGAACAAACGTTCCAATGAAATTTCCTGGTCATTTATATCATTCATTTATATAAGTGATCGAGTCACCTAATCTAGAAATAACTCCAGAGAATGTATTAGTTAAGTCTATCATCTCGTACATTAAAATACCTTTTCAAATTCTCACATAGATAAAATCACAATTTCAAATAGTTATCTTAAATGAAAAATTATGTAATTACTAAAAAAATTATTCTTGCCAATAATATGTATACTGCCTACAAAACACTGGTAAAAAGCTTCGTTTGATGGGGGAAAGTGTGCTTTTCAGCAGAATAATAAATCTTCCTCACAGTTTTTCTTCTACAGTTTATTGGTATGAGTGTGTCTTTGTGTGGTTTTTAAATATCTCAGCAGGAAGTTAAAGAGAGTGAAATAGCATGAGATAACTATTTTTTTTTAAAAAGCAATCATTGATACCTTCCATTCTCTGCTTTTGGATTAGCAAAAAAAAAAAATCAATTTCATTACATTTCTTTATAAATAAATTTAAAAGCCAAGTTCTAGACAAGAGAAAAGAGCTTTAGACCAAATGAAAAACCCTCTTTTGGTCATGTGACTGGCCATTTACCTGTCACCTCCGGAATTTCCATTAAATAAATAGGGTGTCATTTTATTAAGAATACATGCATAGATTATATTTATGTAGCAAGGTGTACATTCGACTGTGAAAATCAAGACAGAAGTAGCAGATGGTTTTGCTTCAACCCAAGAGACCACTCACTGAGCCAGCTCAGAATGAAAACCTTTTTTATCCAGCACGAAGATGTGTTTGAAATTTCTACCCCGGTGCTTATTGAAATACCAAAATAAAATAAAAAAGAAACACGGGTTGGTGCCAATTGACACCCAATCATCAGCATCCCACTGACTGTCTTATTTGTGTTTATTCCCAATGGGAGCACCGAGAAGGTCAGATACATATAAGCCAGAGAAACAGCAATGCATAGTGTAAGCACACTTCCCATTTGCTAGTAAGACTCACTTCTACCCAAAGTCTCAATCGAACGAATAGGCTGAAATCTCTTCCTTTTACATTTTTGGAATAATGGTGTATCTCTCCTTTAAGGAAACATGCTATTTAAGTTAAAACTCAAATGCAAGAGGTACTAACCCTGGCCACGTGGCTCGGATGCTTGGAGCTTCATCCCGTACACCTCAAGGTTATGGGTTCAATTCTCAATCAGGGCACATACCTAGTTTGTGGGTTTGAGCTCCAGTCAGGGCACGGATGGGAGGCAACTAATGGATGTTTCTCTCCCATATCAATGCTTCTCTTGCTCTCTCCCTTCCTCTCTCTCTAAAATGAATAAAAATATATCCTCAGGTGAGGCTTAAAAAAATACAAGAGGTACTGTCTTCACATTACAAACATGGTTTTCACGTAACAAAAGAGATTGTTTGAATCGATATTTACAACGCAAGAATTTTACTCACATGGAAATGCCATATCTTCACTGTTTGCCAAACACCAACCAATCTAGAGGAGAGAAGAGAAGGGCTTGAAGATGTATGCCCAACCCTTCCTTCTCTCTAGCTTTCTCAGAGCATTATTTTCATTCAGCAATTCACTGGGCAGCAGATGAGGCTCAATTCCATTCTTAATCTGTCCCCAACGATTTCATGCAGGACCTTAATTTCATGCACACTACTCATTGCAACAAAATTTGACTCAGAGAAAAACTGGTACACACATAAGTTTATTGGAAAGGTAGTCACCTCTAATAAAAGAAGTGAAGATAAATATAATTCTCCTCTACGGGAATGCTACCCTCATTGTCCATGAACCTTCTAATAAATGCTTTTCAGGAGATGAAGATGGCAGATGCTGTTGGTGCTCCGCCCATCTGCCCTCCGATGTCTTTAAAATGCTTCTGCACAGCAGCCCACACACAGCCTGAACCTGGATCTCCTTGTGGGAGGGCTGCCCTGGCTGCCAGAACTCAGTTTGTCTCCTTGCACAGAGAGCCAGAAGTGCCAGGATGCATGTCACCTCAGGTGCAGTCCTAGACATTGACTGATGGTGACAGGATAACACTCCAACTAGCGCCCTTGTCCCCAGCAGAGCACTTTGACCTGTTACCTACAGTGTCTTCTGAGGTCCCATGGTAGGGGGTGGGGGTGAGGGTGGGGGCTGAACCAGTTGACAACTTTGCTTGATAATACACCTTCCTTTGGCTCCCTGTCCTTCACGGTCACATGTTCCTACTTCCTTGTCAGTTTTTCCTAGAAACATTTTCTGATAAGTCTCTTTCACATGGCTCTGCCTCAGGTTCTGCTTCTGGAGAATCTAATCTAAGTCTGCTGGTACCAGATTAGGTTCTAGGTACAGTGGTACCTCAAGATACGAGTGCCCTAACATATGAGATTTTTGAGATACGAGCTATTTTTGCTTTGAAATACGAGCAACATTTGAGATACAAGTAATCGCGCAGATGGGCCGGCTGCACACGACCCACCAGTTTACCGCGACTCGAGCATCTCATAGTTTCTCATGCCTCAAGGTTACGGAACGAATTAAACTCGTATCTCGAGGTACCACTGTAGTAGACTCTCAAGATAGGATTCTGGGGTTGGTGTGCAGCTATGGATCTAGCTGATGAATTATTTCCAACTCTCACCTATAAGTAAGGTTAGACGCGGTTCTCATTCACTTGGAATAGGCAACAATACACATACATGATTGTGTCCATGGTCTTATCTCAGGAATACCTTGACTTTCTTACTCACGAACGGGTGGTCCTGAAAGACTGTGGTAAGGGCAAACACCTTCCACCAGGCAAAACTTTGATCGTACACACAGCCATTCACTTTGTGGAGAGAAAGAAGTAGACTAACACAAATTATTCAGGTGCTCCTAGGAAGAGGCAAAGAGATTGGCCAGGAGCAAGACTGGAAGATAGAGAAAAAGCAGTCTGGTAAGAGGAGTGTGGGTATATACATATGCCTGTGGAAGTGGGCACTAAGTGTGTGGGTCTTTGCTTTACAAATAAATGCCCACCAGAGACATCTACTGTAGGGTAGACACTACACCATGAGTAGATGGAAGAGTCATCTGTAAGATGCCATCCAGCCTCTGCCCTGGACCATCAGGGTGTCAACAGTGATCCCAAGAATGGAATGGAAATAGAATAGCCAGACTCTACATGAACCCAAAAACATGGACTCCTACCCCCAAGGCTGATCTAGCTATAACAGGGTTGATCTGCCCTGTCAACAGAGAGAAATGCTGAGTTTGTGATAAGGAGGCATCCCTTGAAGAGACCACCCCAGCCTTCTGGTGGCAAGTTCATTATAACCGATCACTTCTACTATAGAAAAAAACAAACAAACAATGCAATGATTTGTTTGAACCAGGATGAACACATGTTCTGGACAGGGATTCGAATTTTCTAGCAGAAGAACCTTAGCCATCACCACTATCTGAGGAATCTCAGAGTCTGATTTATACATCCGGGATCTCATGTGACATTGCTTCAGCCCAAAGGACCCACTTTACAGCAAAACAACAACGACGAAAAGATGCAAACGTGGACACTGGTCCTACCATAGACCATGTTCTCTCAAAGCTGCTTACTTACAGAACTTAAAAATGGCTTCTTAAGGATGCAAGGAAGGCAAGGCGCAGGCGAGAAATGATTTCCTGTGGGGTTGGAGCTCCATTCTTGAATCATATGGTCTGTTGTGCCCCCAAAAAGTAGGATCCATTGGTCCAGACACCAAGGGGTGAAATTGCAGTGAACCCCTCCCATCATCGTGTCCGGTGCCCTATTGGAGAACATGTGCTCCCCTCCTTGTGACATTAGGTTTGGGGTGTCTAGAGGACAGGGTTCCTGCTTGGGCATCAGAAGGAGAACATTCCCACCTAGGGCTCCACTAAACCTCCAGCTGCAACTTTCAGGTCATTTTGGACCCCTCCTGCCAGTGACTGATGGAAATGGAGGACAAAACACATTGGCTCCCCTGCCCCTGACCAGATGCCGCCAGCCAGGACTCCCCAGCCACACAGCACTACAGAATCTGAATGACTTCTTTCTCACTTTCCCCAAAGATGGTGCACAGCTGATACCATTCCAGAGGAATGGAAGAGAAATGAATGCATCGCCGACCATGGAAGCCATGGGGAATGAGGACTTAACTCTCTCTCAAAACTGTTGGGGGAGGGAAGGCTTTCTGAGGTGTTTCCAGGCCTCCCCTGAGTCACTGAGCCCAAGGTATTCTCGGTGGGACTTTAGAGAATGCTATGCTCTCCCTCCTCCTCCTTCCCTTCCCGGTCCCTCTGCACTCTCTCACTTAACCCAGGCACCCATCTCAAGGTCTCCCTATGGCAGCGGTTCTCAACCTGTGGGTCGCGACCCCTTTGGGGGTCGAATGACCCTTTCACAGGGGTCGCCTAAGACCATCGGAAAATGCAGATATTTACATCACGATGCATCACAGTAGCAACATTTCATGGTTGGGGGTCACCACCGCATGAGGAACTGTATGCAAGGGTCGTGGCCTTAGGAAGGTTGAGAACCACTGCCCTATGGGGATCCAGAGGCATTAATGTTCTCAGCCTCAGTGTGGTGGCCGACACACGGAGCATGCGTGGTTGGGACCCAGGAAAGGGGTTCTGTGCTTAGAGGTGGAGGATATTTTAGAATCTCAGGGAGCTGGCAGCAGGCGAGGCGGTTCTCGGTGAACACAGACATTGGGGTGCACGGAGTGCGACTGAATAAATATTGATCAGAGCTGCAGAACCTCAGCAGAACTCCAACCAGCTTGCCCAAACAGCCTGGATGGGAAAACAGCCTGTTCGTCAGAAGCATATTGTCTGGAAGCAAAGGCGGCCGGTGCCCTATCAGTCTGAGAGGCAGTGCGGTTAATGATTCCAATAAAAGCATTTCCGCTGGCAGTCCAAGCACCGGTTTTCCACGTCTGTGTCCCTCTCCCCATGAAGCCGCTGCATTGTTAATTTGGCAAGTTAACACTCACCGCGGACAGATTAATAAATTACAGTGGAGGGGGACGAGGAAGGAAACTCTGCTTTCTTTTAACGAGTTGCTATTCACCCCTGGGTTGCTCCCCGAAGACTCGAAATGCCAAAGTTTACCTTGAAAGGGGGAGAGTTTCAATGTCAAGGTAATGGTGCTCTGTTCGCAGGAAAGACGCTTTCTTCCCCTGCGCTCATTTTGAGTAAGTCTCACCACGAGGACGGCGTTCTGACATCCGCCTGTGCCGAGCCCCATAGTCAGAGGTCCCCCATAAAGGCTTGTTCCATCAATGAAGAGCTGATCTAACAGCGAGAAAATGGGGGGCGAGGGTCAGTCTGTAGCAGGCATGGATGTCAGTCAATCCATGAATTCAGCCTTGCAAGAAACATGACCTTCTTCATCTGCCTGTACATCTCGATCTGTTTCCACTCCCTCAGCCTGTCTCCCGGGAGTTTCTGGAAAGTAAATGTCATTGTCGTTTGGGGCTCTCCCCTGCCCCTGGGGTCACGCTGAGTTCCAGGAGTCCAACAGAGTGCCAGTGCGTTGAGGGGAGAAGGGAGACAGAGGCCCGTGTCACCTGGCCACAGGGCATTTGGTGACATCCCTCATCCCATCGGTCCTGGTTCCCAGGCCTTATTTATACCTGCTCCAGTGACATTCTCATTCCCAGCCCATACTCTTCTCTGCTGGTGGGGTTCGCTGGGGGTGAGGCTTCTCCCACACTACACTGAGGGCAGAATGCTCCCTAGAAGAAGCTGTCCCCCTGAGCCCTTCACCCCCAAGGAGCTGGATCCCAGAAACCAAGGATGATTCCTCTACGCTTAGGTTTTACAGAAGGGACTGGCCTTCCTGGAGCTCAGACCAGGAGCACCAGGCTCAGGTCTCCTGCCTCTTCCTCCCACTTCTCCTGACTCCCCCCTTCATCCTTTCTCCCCATTACTTCCCTCACCCCCTCTCTGTATGTCTCGGGTGGCAGCTTGATGCTAGGGTTAGGGAGAGGAGGCCATCTTGGGACCCTCTCCTATTTGGATTTTTTTGTTTTGAAGAGCGGAGATAGAGAAAGTCAGACATCAGGAGAACACTCCTCTCCCCCTTCTTTCTGTTCCTACATCCTTTCCCTGAGGTTTCGCCCTGGATTAAAGGGGGAGGGAGGTGAGGAAGGAGAGAGGAAATACCAGAAATGAATGAATATCACACAAGTGACTACAGTGGTACCTCGAATACGAGTGCCCTAACATACGAGCTGTCGAGCTAGCGAGTTTTGCTTTGAAATGGGAGCAACATTTGAGATAGGAGTCATCGCGCGGATCGGCCGGCTGCACACGACCCACCAGTTTACCGCGACTCGAGCATCTCATAGTTTCCCACGCCTCAAGGTTACGGAACGAATTAAACTTGTATCTCAAGGTACCACTGTATTGTACAAATGTCAGTCCTGTTCGTCCACAGTCCTCATCCTTCAAAGTCAAGCAGAGGTATCTCCGCCTCTGAAGTCTCCTCCTCCTTTTCCTTCCAGGCAAAGCTACCTCTGCCCTTCATGTTTGCCTCTTGGCTGACACGTGCTTGTCAGGCCTCCCATGAGCCTCTCTGGCCCTGGTCTCTCTATAGACGAAGAACTCTCCGAAGCAGATCCAGATCTACGGATGAGTTCGATTCCCAGGGTCAGCGCATTCAGCTCCTAAGATGAACGGGGCAATAGATACATGTTGGCGAAAGAGGGACATCATTTGTCCTTTGACTCTGCAGAAGCATAGTGCTGACGAGAGCAGAGGGACTGGATGGCAAAAGCAGGAGGTGGTGGTGCCAGAGGGCAACCCTGGTTCGAGTCCTGGCTCTGCCCCTTATTGTCTGCGTGACCTTTTCTTGTCTCGGGTTCCTCATCGGTAAGAGCAGAGACCTGGGGGCCAGACTGCTAACCTTGCATATCGCTTCTCCCCCTTAGGAGCTGCGTGTGACCTTGACATGTGATTTTCGCCTCTGGGCACCTCTGATTTATCATCTGTACAACGGACATGATAGCAGTGCCCTCTCACCAACTGGTGTTGCCAGTTACTTAGGTTTATATTTTACCAAGTGTTTAGAACAGTACCTGAAAAGTGCCATTTAAAGTGACTGACACGTAAATAACGTAGTAACTTTTATTAATATTATGTCAGCCCAATCCACATATTTGGAAGTTGACTAGAATAGGAGTTTGTGAGGGTAGAAGGGGCCAGGGATCTCTTGGGTTCATTTGAAATCTACTGGGGAAAGAGGGAAATGTATTTTATCTTATGTTTTAAGGATGATTCCAATGGCTAAACATAGTATGGGTCACTAATATGTTAACTCACAGAAATAAGTCATCTGTCTTACTACACCAGGAACGTAGAACTTCGCAAGCATCAGCGGTCTAACAGGTCTATGCTGGTGATCTGAGAAATACAAGTATTGGTGCTTCACCTTGCTCTTAAATCCTGAGCTCATCACGGTCCTACACTCTGTCTGATCTCCAGCATTCATGACAGACGATGCCTTAACTTCAAGTGCCAGCCAGAGCCTCTCAGGACGTAAGCCCAGGCTAAATGCATACATTCGAATCTCCTGTTGTGCTGGGGCCTTAGAAACCGGGAGAAAAGTGTTCACTTTGTCTGACCGAGGAGGAAAAATACAAGCAGCTATTCCCAGGGATAAATATCTCCAGCGAAATTTCAAAGGAAGAAAAAGAGAGTGAGATTAAAAAAAAAAACAGCAGAAAGATAGTTGTGCTGAGACCAGTTCGGCTCAGTGGATAGAGCATCAGCCTGCGGACTGAAAGGTCCGAGGTTCGATTCCGGTCAAGGGCATGTACCTTGGTTGCGGGCACACCTCCAGTAGGGAGCTTGCAAGAGGCAGCTGATCGATGTCTCTCTCTCATTGATGTTTCTAACTCTCTATCCTTCTCCCTTCCTCTCTGTAAGAAATCAATAAAATATATTGAAAAAAAAAAAAGAAAGAGAAGGGAGAGAAAAAACAGCAGAAAGATAATTTGTTGTGATCAGGGGTGGCCATTGGCAGTAAAATGGATATTTCCATGAAATGAATGAGTTATCTCTATGAGGAGTTATTTAAATCCCCTCAACTCTGCTATTGAGCTTCCTTGTTTGCGGGGCCTCACAGGCAGGCACCCCTATTCCCTTTCTTCTAATCTAACCCCCGCTTTTCATCTCTTTACAGGAGACTAGCACTTCACTAGTCTAATGCGTCTTCTTTCTCTAATAGCATAAGTTTTGGGTGTTTTTGTTTTTTTTCCTCACTGCAGAAGACCTCAGTCATGTCACATAAGAAAGCCACATGCTAAGATGGGAAGGAATCAGGAAACTTGTTCTAGATCCAGTTCTGTCATTGACAGGCTGTGTGACCTTGAAAAAGCCAGTTCAGATCTCTGAGCCACAGGTGCTTTCCCCATATATAATCTCTGTGCTTTCTTCTACCTTTAAGGGTCTATAATTTCGATGCAAGGTTATTATGAGAATAATAATAATATGGCCATCCACCATTTTTTTCAGCGTTTACCACATAACACTGTTCCAAGTGTTGTGCACCTAGGAACTAATTTATATTTCCATCAATATGCAGAGCCTCTGAGGCCCAGTTTCTGTGAACGACTTGTCCCAGGTCACGCTGCTGCTGAGCGGATGGAGAGGAAGCAGTCAAACCAGTGTGTGCCGAACTGCGAAGACGGTCCTCAGCAATGATCTCTGGGACAGAGGCGATAATGCCAAAGAGAGAAGAAAAGATCATCCGGTTTCACGAATTGTTTTCCTCTCCAGAGGGTTAACAAATTCCAACCTGAGGCCACCAATGAGCAGTACTAGGTAAATCACCATCAGTCAATCAATTAGCTTATCAGTAACGGGAATTCGGTGATTTGCACCAGGTGCTAATGAGGTCAAGGCCAAGGTCAGAATGTGTGCACAGCCCACAAAGTCAGAGCCTGTGTTCTTTCCTGAGGTGCTCAGCCCCCATTTCAAAATCAGGAATAATGTGGTCCCTACCCTTCAGAGTGCGGCGACCCTCTAAAGCAGTGGTTCTCAGCGTGTGGGTCGCGACCCCTTTGGGGGTCGAAGGACACTTTCACAGGGGTCGCCTAAGACCATCGGAAAACACAGGTATTTACATTATAATTCATAACAATAGCAAAATTACAGTTATGAAGTATGATTGGGGGTTATCACAACATGGGAACTGTATTAAAGGGTTGCATTAGAAAGGTTGAGAACCACTGCTCTAAAGGTTTAAGGTTAAACTCCTATATGTGGCTTCCATTCAAACCTAGACACTCAGACGGATTACAGGACAGGAAGCCAGGTTCTTAAAATGCTGTGTTTGTGGGGTTTTTCCATTTAAAAAATGCTTTCAGCTCAGCTGGTGTGCTTAGTGATTGAGCATTGACCTATGAACCACGGTTCAATTCCCAGGCAGGGCATATGCCCAGGTTGTGGGCTCTATTCCCAGTAGGGAGCATGCAGGAGGCAGCCGATCAGTGATTCTCTCTCATCATTGATGTTTCTCTCTCTCCATCTCCCTTCCTGTCAGAATTTAATAAAAATATATTTTAAAAAGTGCTTTTATATAACGAGGAGGAGATCTATCTGTAACTACAAAGTAGCATGGCCCTTAGCAGTGTTGGCATACCAGTGTAATGAGCAAAACATAGCACATATGATGGGAACTGGAAGAAGTTGTAAAACAAGGAATTTTGTCCTTTTGTTCATTAGCTTTTAACTTAAAAAATACAACGTTAAATATGTAAACACGGGGTGGGGAGTTGTTTTTCACTCACTGAGTTTGTAATTCGTTCCTGCATCTCTTCCCAGAATTAGCATGGATTGGGTAATAGTTTCATTAACAATGTCCTTATTAGATTTTTGGGGTGCCCCACCCAGAATGTGTAACTGGAGTCTGTGTATCTAAACCAATCTACACAAAGAAGTCAGAAAATTACGAATTTTTTAATGTAATTAATCAGTATTTGAAAATGGCAAGGCATTCATTAGGGAACAATTAAGCTATGATGCAAGGAGATAATTAGTAAATTGGGGACAACACGAGTTCATTCATTACTTGAAAACTTAAATGATGCTGTTTATCTGCTTTCTCCGAAGAGTCATTTGTAAAATTAACATTGAGATTTAAATAATCACATATTCTCTTTTGTGCGCGTTCCTGTGTAGCTTTAAGTTGTTCTAGGAACAAATGTGGTTGTTTTTCTCTCTCCTTCCCTTCAACTTCCCCCCTATCTCTTTTCATTGTGTGAGGAGGTTCTGTTCTCAGAAAAAAGCAGCGACTTATACAGAGTTGGGACATGTTAAATTGTAGCTTCGACCATGTATTAGTTTTCTTATTGTTGTTGTTTTCGTTGTATTTGAGATTATCAGTTATCCTTGGTTTTATTTATTTTTATTTTTTTAAATATATTTTATTGATATTTTAGAGAGGAAGGGAGAGGGATAGAGAGATAGAAACATCGATGAGAGAGAGACATCGATCAGCCGCCTCCTGCACGCCCCCTACTAGGGATATGCATGCAACCAAGATACATGCCCTTGACCAGAATCGAACCTGGGACCTTTCAGTCCACAGGCCGACACTCTATCCACTGAGCCAAACCGGTTTCGGCATATTCTTGGTTTTAAAGGACTGATCTCAGCCTGTCTTGTCTACTATTGTTTGGTACATTGTATTTAACTACACAGTACGTGCCTTACGTCAGAGAAGACTGAGATTTTTGAAATTCAAAAGTCCAGGCCCTGTAAGAAAAAGGCAGACGATCCAATAGACATGGACAAAAGACTTGGACAGAAACCTCAACAAAGGTATTACCTAAATGGTCAATAAATACAGAAAAGGGTGATCAACTTCGCAAGTCATCAGGACAGTTCAATGCCACTGCACACCCAGCGACCTGGCTGTGTGAGAAAGATAAACAGCACCAGGTACGGATGAGAACACAGAGAAACGTGAGCCTCTGCATCCTATTGGCCGGCGGTGGGATAACTTGGTACAACCGCTAGGAAAAGTGATGGTCATGACTGATCTGCAGATACATGACCCAGAATTCCAGGTGAACGTCCCCCTAGAATGTGGACATATGTTTCCCAAAAGACATGCACACGAGTGTTAGCAGCACTATTTGTAAGAGCCTGGAAGTGGAAAGCACCCATATATCAATGCACAGTGGGATGGATGTTAGACCAAACTCAACATCTTCTTCCAAAAACCCTCTCCATCCCGGCCCCTAGCGTCACTGCTCTGCCCATCACTCCAATCAGATTACCGCTTACCACCCTCATCTCTTCAATCTGCCGCCTGCTGAGACCACATGAACCTCCCATCCACTGTCATCACTCTGCCTCCACAGAAGCCAAAAGATCACAAACAGCCCCCCACAACCATGGCATTGTGGGTAATAACGTCACAAACTTCTGTCCCCACTATTTCAGATCTTCATCCAAAAGGCCAAAAACTCCTCTGGATCTTGTAATGCGTTTGAAAATCAAACTGTTGCTGTAGACGGGATCACTCAACACATCCAGGCCTGGGGTCCAGCCCCACCTGACATAGCCCCACCCAACAGGGTCCAGTGCAGGCTCTCTGTCACAGCTCCTGCCACACCGCACCGCACTCTTCCTCTGCCTCTCCTCTCTCCCAGCGGCCAGGGACCCGGGTGCTGAAGGCAGAGGCTGCTCCAGAGCCTCAGGACCTACCCTGTTTCCCCGAAAATAAGACAGTGTCTTCTATGAATGTTTGCTCCCAAAGAGGCGCTGGGTCTTATTCTCAGGGGATGTCTTATTTTTCCATGAAGAAGAAGACGGTACACATTTATTGTTGAACAACAACAACAAAAAAGGAAATGTGTGACCTGTCTACGGTCCGGTAGTCGTTGTCATCACCAACCAGCTCCCTGATGGGCCGCAGCGCAGCCGGAGCTGTTCAGGCCGGGCGAGGTCTCTTTACATCAGGAGTCAGACGCCTGACGGTAGCTTCGGGGGCCTTCTATTCCGGGGAGGCCTGATGTTCGGGGGAGGCCTGATGATCGGGGATGTCTTAGGTTCAGGGGGATGCCTTCTATGACAGCAAGAGGCAAAACTGGAAGTAGGTCTTATTTTCAGGGGATGTCTAACCTTCGGGGAAACAGGGTAGCTAGCACGTGGGCAAGGCAGGGGAACCCCTTGGAATACAGCTTGCACTTGACGACAAAAAATGTGTTCGTACCTTTTCAACATCAAGATGCTGACCCACAGGCACTCAGGCTGAAGTCCCCGAGCTGGTTCGTCTGTGAAGGTCAAGTCTGCGAGCCCTGGTGCCCTTCGCTCTCTCGGCCCACCCCAGAGTGCCGCCGAGGAGCCGGAGGAGAAAGAAGTCGGCTCTCCTCTTGCCGGTGATGGGCACAGGATCTCCACTCACCTCCACCTGCCGTCTGGCAGTGAAATGCCAGACACCCGAAAGCTAAAAGCAGAGGCCGGGGCCTGGGAAGAGGCGGGGAGAGAAAGGGTCTATTTCTCAGCGCGTCAATATGGGAATATTGGCACCGCTTCTTGACAGAACCAAGTCCTGCCAAGGACTCTTGTCAGAAGTAAAACTGTTCTGGCTGCGGCGACGCACACACACACACAAAAGACACACGAGGCTCAGGGATTATGACTTTTGCGGGAAAACACGCGTCTGATTTCCCCGCACCTTTGGAAAAGAGGAGGTTCTGAAAAAGAGGAGGTTCGCTGCACTTCTCTTCCTCTGCCATCTGCGCTGGTCCTCGGATGCAGGAGGCAGCAGCCACTAAACACTGAGGAGGTGATGAGGAGGCAGCTTCCCCCTCGTGATTCAGGCAAGAAGCCGCCACTTCGCACACACGTGAGGGGAGAAGACATAGGGGCGGGCCCTGGCCTTCTGTCCTGGGTGGCTGTCCACGGGCTTAATTCCTTCAAGGTGATGCTCAGGGCCAGTCTGATTTAGCGGTGGTGTGCACTCTCCCCTGCTGACGTAATACATATTTGAATCGCCGTCAGCAGCCCTCGCAGAGTCGGAGCAGAAATGATCAGGGCTTCATGAGATGCTGGATGGAGGTGTGTGGGACTGCCCGAAGCATCCTGTTTCCAGGTATCCGCCTGCTGTTGGATGCGGAGAGGAAATAGCCCTCAATCCGCATGCATTGGCCCCTTAAGCGCTTCTGATCAAGAAGGGATAGAACAAGAGTTGGCAAGAGGGGCAGGGTGTTTTCCGTTGACTTTTAGATAACCATTTCATTTTGTTTATTTATTTTTAATATATTTTATTGATTTTTCACAGAGAGGAAGGGAGAGGAACAGAGAGTTAGAAACATGGATGAGAGAGAGACATCGATCAGCTGCCTCCTGCATGCCCCCCACTGGGGATGTGCCCACAACCAAGGTACATGCCCTTGACCAGAATCAAACCTGGGACCCTTCAGTCCCCACATCGACACTCTATCCACTGAGCCAAACCGGTTTCGGCTAGATAACCATTTTATGATTAAGGAGCCGGGATAGAAGCATGCCTGCAAACGGTCACAGCCCTTGCTCTGATGGATGCAGAGGGCGTGTCTTGAATTGGCTGTTGAGTCACCAGGAATGTGTCACACAGCCCTCCTCCTCCATCTCCCCCAAATAACTGCCCCTCCAGCCCATCCCAGGGGGGCTGCTGGCTCCTCGAAGCAGCCTTAGGGCCCAAGGGAGGCCGGTGGAGGGTAGGGATCCAGCAGGAGCAGCACTCTGAGCTCTCGGGTAGCCACCCCAGCCCTGCCAGCACCCCAGTGCTCCCCTAAGCTGCCACTGGAGACTCTGCTGTCTCTTGTTCATGTGTGAGTGTGTGTGTGTGTGTGTGTGTGTGTATGTGTGTGGGGGGGAGGGTTTCCAAGTACAGTTTCACTTCATGCAGATACTTCTGCTTCTAAACACAAATTCTAAAACTGCTCCCTTTCCGCCAGAGAATTACTTATGTATTCGTCCAATAAGCATGGATCAAGCACCTACTGTGTGCAAAGAGCTCTGCTACCCTCTGAGCATTCAGTTCAGGAGGAGGAGGGCTGGGGGGAGGGGCCACAGTGTCTGGTGACATCCTGTGGTGCGAGGGGAGGGGCTGTGTGTTCAAAGGATAGAAAGCCACCCATGAAAGACTGGACAACAATGTGGGATATTTAAGAAGCAAATGAAAAAGTAACAGCTCCCCCACTTCTGGATTTCAGGAAAGGCTTGTGGAGGCGTGGCATCCCGTCTTTAAAAGTTGGACAGGATTCACCAGGGAAGCCATCTGGGCCAGGAGCATTCTCTATCAGCAGGTTTTTAACTATGAACTCAATTTTTAAAAGAAAGAAAGAATTATTCATGTGACCCACCTTCCTTTGAGTAAGCTTTGGAAATCACGTCTGTTACTAAATGTGTCCATTGCTGCTAGGTTATCCAATGTGTGGCCATAGGTTCTTATAAAATTCCTTTATTCTTCAAGGTCGGCAGGGATGTCCTCTTTCATTTCTGAATTGGTACTTTGGATCCTTTTTTCATGTTCAGTCTGGTTAGAGATATCAGTTTTGTTCATCTTCTTTAAAACTAGCTCTTTTAGAGGAACTGAACCAGGTTGTACTACAAGAAGGGGTTGGCAAAGGAAGGTCATGCTTTGAAGGAAGAAGTAACAATGGAGAATGTCAGGAGTGATTGGAAAACAGAAATACTTAACTCATGTATCTGATATTTGAAACAAAATAATGTCTAGTGGGATTAATAACGGATTTAACAGAATAAAAGAATGCATCGGTAACCTTCGAGAAAAAATAAAGCCCAGAGAGAAAAGCAAATGAGGAAACATTGAACACGGCGTCAAAGACAATGAGAAGGTTTCCGGAAGTCTAATACATGGAATGGGAGCCAGAGAAAAGGGGGAGGGGGATGGGGAGAAGGTAAAACAGAAAACTTAATGACAATTTTTTTAAAAATTTGATTCATAAAAAGTATCAACATAAGATTCAGAAAATTCAAGAAATTCTAAACATGATAAAACTCTAGTTTGAATCATCAAAAATAAAGAAAGGGAAGAAGAAATATTAGTAATAAAAAGGGCCACCACATACTGGAAAGATACTAATTGAATAGTAAACATCATTATGCCAATAAATTCAACAATCTAAATAGACTAGCTCCTTAAAAGATAAAAATATCAAAATTGATACAATAATACGCAAATTCTGAATAGTTCCACATCTAATAAAGAAGTCAAACTCATGATTGAAAACCTTTAAACAAAGAAGTAATACCGATGTTATACAAACCCTTTCAGAAATGAGAGATTAGGGGACCAGTCTCAAATCATTTTATAAAGGACATCATACTCCTTATACCAAAACCAGACAAGATAATGGTCCACAATTACTAGAAAAGACATTATGGACCATTCTCTCTTCTGAAAATTGACGCACAGATAATTGTAAAATGTTAGCAAATCAAAGACATTAATATGCCCATGTGGGTATGTTTACAGCAGCTTTACTTACAGTGGCCAAAGCTCAGAGGCAGCGAAGAGGTCTCTCAGGAAGTGAATGAATGAATCAACTGTAGTCATTCAGACAATTGAATATTATTCAGCGCTAAACTACAATGAGCTGCCAAACCATTAAAAGACATACAGGAACCTTGCAGGCAGAGTGCTAAGCGAGAGAAGCCAGGTTGAAAGGCTACAGACTGTATGATTTCAACCAGAGGCCATTCTGGAAAAGATGAAACTATGGAGACAGTGAAAAGGTTAGTGGTTGCCAGAGATGGAGGAGGAGGAAGAGATGTATATACAGGGCCCAGAAAAATTCAGGGCAATAAAAATACTCTGTAGGATATCATACTGATGAATGCATGTCATTATACACTTGTTCAAGCCCATGAAACGTGTGGCACCAGCCATGAACCGTGTCTGAACCATGGACTCTGGGTGATTATGACGTGTCAATGTAGGTTCCTATGTGGCAACTGTCCTACTCTGATGGGGGACAGTGATCATGGGGGAGTCTGTGTGTGTGGGAACAGGGGGTCCACGGGAAACGTCTGCACCTTCTTTCCATGTTGCTGGGAATCATAAAATGCCCTAAAAATAGTTTTAATTAAAAAAATCTTAGCAGGGTTTTTTTTTTTTTAAAGAAATTAACAAGCTGGTTTTAAATTTTTATGTTAAAAATGAAAAGGACTAGAATAGTCAAAACAGTCTTGGAAAAGTAAAAGAAAGTTGGAGGACTTACACGAACTAATTTGAAGACTTGCTATAAAGCTGTGATATCAAGTAAGTGTGACATGGAGTTAAGAATAGGCAAACACATAATGGGATGGAAATAGACCTGCCCTTACATGGCGAGCTGTTTTTTTCCAAATGTGCCAAACCAATCATTAGGCCAAAAAAGGACAGCTTCTCAATAGCGGTGCTGGGACAGCTAGCGATCTGATGGGAAATTTCATCTCGCTCCCACCTCAAACTAGACGGGCAAGTTCATTAGAGATGAACCATTAACCTAACACAAAAGGTAAGACTCAAGGCAGGTACAAATTTTTATAGAAGACTCAGACAGTAGGAATCATGACACAAAAAGCTGATAGATTTCATGAAAACCGAAAACTGTTTAACCAAAAAAAAAACTACTAGTAAAATAAACAGGCCAGACATGGACTAGGTAAAAGCATTCAAACATAGGTCTGTAAAGAATTGTATCCATGTTGATAATAAGTCCCAGTAACCCTACATATATCAACTTTGCAAACAAACAAAATCTAGAATTCACTGAACTGATACAGGCCTTTTCCTACAGTTTCAACAGACAGAAGTTAATAGATGATAAAATGCAAACTGCAATTCATTACAAGCAGCAAGACTCAGAAGCACAATTATTATGATTAAGTGCCTCCAAGAAATAACTTGGGTAGAACTAACTAACTCAGGTATATTAAATTAGAAGAGACTGGAATTTAAACAATAGCACCTCTAATCTGGCCATCAGCTTCACTGTTGCTTACATTTCCTGCTTCCTGAATTAATACTGCAGGAAGATGAAGACAAAACAATATGGCTAAGATCGCCTAAACTTCTAGAAGATCAGGCTGCTGGTGAACTCTAAATGGTGTGGCCAGAAGACCACTCTTCTCTAGTTAAATCTGGCCATTCCAAAGGCCCAACTAATTACACTATATATTCCTGGATTTGCATAAACCTGGGTTTATTTACCGCCCATTCCCCCTCCTTCTGCGAGGTGAAGGCCGGGAAATGAAAGGTTGTTTTCTGCCTGGAAGGTCTTGTAAGAAGAACCTGATCGTTTCACACAGAGGTGCCAGCACGCAGTCACAACACCTAACAATGAACTGGCTGCTCCCAGCGCTCTGAATTCAAACAGGAAGAGAATGAACATCTCCAAAGCATCCCTAACCCCATCTCCTTTAAAAACACGCATTGTTTTCAAAACCCCTCCTTATGTTTCTCTAGCAAACAGCTGCTGCAAAATAAACACAGCGAAAAAATTACACAGTATAGAGGCTGCAGACAAAGAGAGCTGCAAAATTGGAGAATTCTTCCACAAATACTTTCTGACACACAATGCACAACAAGAGGCGATTACAACATGTGCTATACCACAAGGTCTCATGGCTGCGCAATCCCAGCATCAAATGGGGTCCTGATCTGGTGAATAGGAATTTCACCATAGTACTCAAGCTATCCTTGCAATATATACATTCCATACCATGTCCTATTTGACATGCAGAGTATAATATATATATTCAATACCATGTGATCTTTGACATGCAAAGTATTATATATATATATATATATTATACCATGACCTCTTTGGTTACTCATGCAGAGTATTATATATACCAATATATATATATTATACCATGACCTCTTTGGTTACTCATGCAGAGTATAATATATATATATAATATATTCAATACTATGTCATCTTTGACATGCAAAGTATTATATAAACTGTATTTTCCGGCATATAAGATGACTTTTTAACCCAGGAAAATCTTCTCAAAAGTCGGGTGTCGTCTTACACGCTGGTTGTCATCGTATAGGGTGGGTCTATCCCAAACTTTATATTTTAACTGGAAAAGCTGGGGGTTGTCTTATACGCACAGTCGTCTTATATGCCAGAAAATACATATGTGTATATATATACATATACACACACATATTATACCATGACCTCTTTGATTACTCACGCAGAGTATAATATAATAAATTGAAGAAATGTAATTACAATTGGCATAATTTATACCCAATTTCCTAATAAACTCAAGTGAAGAGATAATTTCCTGATAGCCTTTCTTTTTAAATCAGCAGTCAGCTTACGATGTGTATTTCTAACACATTCTAAATGAGGCATGTTATTACCGCTGAATTATTACAAAAGGCCGCTTTTCATGTAGTCACACTGGCTTGAGACAGCAAGGAATCACCAATAAATGCATGGCAAGCTCATGTTTTCTTATCTCCTAGATGACTTCATGGGTTATTTCATTTTAAATGTTCTCTATACTTAAAGGTGATTGAAAGTCAAATACCACAGCAACCTTGGGACAATGCTAATGTGTTATGATTAGGTACAGTGAGATGTTTTGACATATCTGAGGAATCTAGAAAACAGGAAACCTCATTAAAACTACAACTTCTTTAGTCTTGAAACAATCGGGCCACAAATCCCAGTACTATCTGAGGTAGTACTCAATAGCCTTCCATTCCCTTCCCATCTCCCGTCATGTAATTCCTACTTTTCTTTCTCTTGTCACTCTGTGATTTTCATCTTCCATTTATCTTATTATTTTACTGAATTCATTCCCTTTTCTGTCTAGGGCTCCTGATTGCCTGCCAGAGAATTCGTCAGCATTACCTTCTCCCTTGTGGCCATCTCGGCTAGAGAAGAAGATGGATTTGAAATGTTTTGATCCTCGGCATCAACATCCTAATTCATTCATTATTTTATTTACTCTCTATAACAAAAGCCCACCGTGAAGTGACAATCACGTAAGATATAACTACTATCAGATAAACACAGAGACCTCAATCATCTTCCACACCCGGCTGGCTAGATGGCCAAAGGTGTAGCTACATGCAGACAGTGGTCTCCTCCGTGTGTCTCACTGTCTTCCTTCTGGGCAGGCTATGTGTGTGACTCAACTTTGCGTCTCCATATCCTCCAAGTGGGGACTGGCATACAGCAGTGGCAAACAAGTGTGTGTTAAATAAGTGGATTTACATTTGTCCTGAATGCTTTCCATATGACAAGCTCAATGCAGTCTACTAATGATTGTATATTTCTCTTTACACTGTTTTATCTTTTAATAGAAAAGTCTTCAGTTTCTTCATTACAATGGTTAGTGTGAGCGCCTTTATTCATACCATATATTGAACAAGTTAGTATCCATATACTGCGAAGTTTGATGATGTTTTTAAAACCTTTTCTTTTGTTCTTGTATACAAGTCAAGTCTTTGGGGGGTTTTTACTGGTGCTTTGCTATTCTCTTATTTTAATTGGGACTGTGTTTTCAAATTTCTATCACAAATGTGAAGATCAGAAACAATGAGGAAAGCCTTCTTAGCATATGTTGTAAATATTTAACAGACACTATCTCCATTGAAATCCCTACATGACTTCAATAGCCATTGATATTATAAACCAGGAAAATTACATTGTTCTATGTGGCAGGTTGTTAGAAAGGACCTAAGAGAGCTTTAACTAAGGGGCCAGGGACATTACTATGCATTTGTCTATTTAACCTTGATTCAAGCGGTAAGAGCATTGTGAGTATTTCTATGGCAGCTCAACCACCGAACATAAAGCCGAGTAAGATAATGATAAAAATCCTCATCCACCTCTACAGGCCTCTTAACACCTGCCACCCAGGGAAGAGTCCTGTGGTACCCAACTCCCTACTCCCTCCTCACATGCTCATTGTCACTGATGCCAAGGTCCGTGAACCTTTCTGAAGATGCTGTCCACCCTTTAATATCTCGTCCAACCCTACCTCGTGCACAGCTGAGCCATCAGCAGCTAAGGAAAGGCTTGAAGAATAGCTATTCATGGCGTAGCCACAAGATGCAACGGGAAGACCAAAGGGCATGGAGAGAATGAGGACTCGCGGAGCAGAATGTGGGAACGAGGCAGAGAGGCTCTCGAGAGAAAAGGAAACTTGAAGACATGGCACATTTGCGAGGGATGGAGACAAGTGACCCTGCCTACCTACAGAGGATGGCGTCCTTTAATTAGTTGTCGCGGCAGAAAGGAACTGTGGGTGTGAAGGCATCACAAAGGGCTGGTAATAGTCACATACATCTCGTCATCTTGTGAATGTGTTGAAAACTTTGCAGCATCCAAACAGAGAAACAGGAGAGTGGGGGGGTGGGGAAGGGAGAGAGAAAGAAAGAGAAAGAGAGAAAGAAAGAGAAAGAAAGAAAGAAAGAAAGAAAGAAAGAAAGGAAGGAAGGAAGGAAGGAAGGAAGGAAGGAAGGAAGGAAGGAAGGAAGGAAGGAAAGGAAAGGAAAGGAAAGAAAGAGGGAAAGGAAGAGGGAAAGGAAGAGGGAAAGGAAGAGAGGGAAAGGAAGAAAGAGAGAAAGGAAGGAAGGGAGGAAGGGAGGAAGAAAGAGTAAGAAAATGTTGACAATGGTCAGAGGTTGACTTTCTGGCTGTCCACATTCACCCAAATGCAGTTTAAGTGAATGTAAGTTGTATTTTACTATGTCCAGTCCATTTCTGCATTGAATTCCAAATTGCATTTCTGAGGAATATAAAATAGTTGTTTAATTATAATAGTATTAGAATTACACTTCCTTCCAAAAATGTACATGCCAGGAGACAAAGCCTGAGTATAGTCAAGTCAAGCAGCCACTTAAATTTCTGACTTCCCACACAGCCCACTGAACACGTAAACAGCCATTCCTGTGACAATAAGAGGGATCCCTTGCGATTTGCTTGCGCTGTACAGTTTAGAAAGCACTTTGAGCTGAAGGTGAATTCATTTAAGCAACAGTACTTGAAATTTCACAAAGTTCTACAGTGATTATGTCCGATGATAAACCACATTTCTTATAAAAAAATAACATGGACAAGTTTAAAGAAGATAATTAAAAGCACTTTAACACCATGCACTCATATAGAGAGAAACCAACAATAAAATGTTGCTACATTTCTTTCTAGGCATGCCTAATAAATAATATAAAGTTATATCTTATGTAATAAAACATACAAGGTAAACTCTGATTATTTAATAATCTATCATATTGGGCATTGAGACTCTTTCTAATTATTGACCATTTAAATAATTCTGGAATATCATACACACACACACACACACACACACACACACACCACACACAAACATATATATATATATATATATATATATATATATATATGACATATTCATGCCTTTTAGTTCTCATTTCCACTTCTAGAAATTGCTCCCATAGAAAGAAGAGATAGGTTATATATACTTTCCCTACATATTTCTTCCCATATATATTGCCAAAATAGTTGCCAAGAAATAATGGTACCAAAGTATGTTTCGATCAATGGACTATGAGAGTATTTAACATAACAACTTCCTCAATTTTAACAGTTTTTTTTTTAATTTTTTACCAAGGCAAGGACACAACCCCACTTCCCCCCAAAAAATATAAAAGAAAAAAGATAGATTATAGTTTTCTTTGGCCTGTCTTTTAAATTTTTCACACATCTAAAAAATAAATTATATTTATAATTAAATTATGGGTTTTTTTTTTAAATCTGTCCTCCCCTCTAAACTATAAGTTCTATGAGGGCAGACAGATTCCTGCTAGGCCTTAGCAAAAGGCCTGGTAACTGATAGTCAAAGTTATTCATTGAATAATGATTGATTTTTACTTACAACAGCTTTTATAGATCACTTTTTTTTTTAATTCTCACCAAGGATATTTTGTCCCTTGATTTTTTTTTTTTTTTTTTTTTTAGAAAGAGTGGAAGGGAGGGAGAAGGCAGGGCAGAGAAAGAAAGAGAGAGAAATATCTAAGTGAGAGACTGAGAGACACACTGATTGGTCACCTCCTGCTCACACCCCGACCAGGGCCAGGGATGGAACCACAAGTGAAGTACATGCCCTGGACCAGGAATTGAACCTGCGGCCCTCCGGTCCTCAGACCCACGCTCTCACTGGCCGGGGCTAGATCAGCATATTGGCCTGACTGAAATGACGAAGATTCTCTCCTTGACCAAACTCTAGGCAGGCTCCTCTGAGCGCAGCTCTTGACCAGGCCTTCACCTGGCCAGGGAGACTCGCAATACGCATGACATCATCTCTCTCTCTCCTCCTCCCCCCCACATTGAAAGACTTACACAAACATGAATATAGTTCCTAACAGTTCAAGGCCACATCACAGGCCCCTTAAAGTGCCCGCCTCAGAAAGCTCAAGCTGCCAAAGAATGGACTGTCCATTCTAGCCAACGCCTCAGAACAGACCCTGACCACTCACTCTTCATTAGAGCATTTACTAAGAGGGGCTTCCCATCGTGGATCTCTCCTCTGTCCCTTTGAGATGCAGGTGCACCCCTATAACAAAGGACCTGGAAGCCGCTCCTTTATGAGGCCATCATCACTCGGGAAAGGGCCTGTGGGTCTCAGGCTCTGGGAGCATAGAGCCCTCGCTTGGACAATTTTGCCCGCAACAGGTGCAGCTGACCGCCAGCCTTCACCCTGACCCATCTGTTGGAATTTTCCATTCCCCTCCTCTGCTGAGCTCACACTCACCCCGCTCCCTACCTCTGCCTTCTCTCCTCCAAACTCCCACCACCTCTATACAACCCGAAGCTCCTTTAGTTCCCACTGGCCCCTCCCCGCTGCTGTAAGAGAAGGTTACTGATGAGCATCTTCCCTTCCCACGAGTGTCTGATCTCCCACAGAAGCTTATTCTGGTCTTCTCTACCATTTGGGCTCATAGAGGGAAACCAGATACTCTAACAAAATTAGTTGTGACTTATTTCTGCAGAGAGTTCTACGACAATGCTATCCATCAACGGGTTTTACACGTGGTTACACACCTCTTCCCCTTGCATCCCAGTGGGAGCATTGGGCTTCTCTGTGTGTGGTTACAATTTCAGTAACACGAGAAAACCGGTTCCAGGCACAAAAATCCCATCGGTCATTAAAAGCTATAAAATATTTTAGCATGTGTCTAAAACCTTACTATCAGTCTCCTAATTTGTGACAAAATGTTTATTTTCTGTTCTAGATGGAATGGTAGCAAACCGCCCTGGCTGGTGTGGCTCAGTGGGCTAGAGCAGCGTCCCTGAGCACCAGAAGCTCCTAGCTTTGATTCCCGGTCATGGCACATGCCTCAGTTGGGAGTTCACTTCCTGTTCAGGGTGCATGCAGGAGGCAACTGATCGATGTGATGTGTGTCTCCCATATCAGTGTCTCTCTATCTCTCTCTCCATCTCTCCCCTTCTTCCTCCTCGTCCTCCCCACTCTCAAAAAAAAATAGAAGAAGAAAAAAGAACGAGAGAGAGGAGGGGGAGGGAGGGAGAGAGGAAAGAAGGAAGGAAGGAAGGAAGGAAGGAAAGAAGGAAGGAAGGAAGGAAGACGGGTAGCAAATCTCATCACCACCTTTCAGAGGTTCTCCATTTCTTGCCTGTTCATTGTTCCCTATGCTGCCTGTGTGAGTGTGCGGTCCACAGGTAAACAGTAATAATGGCCTCCATCCGTGGGTGCCAGCAGAGTATCCAGCTCTCTTCCAGATACTCCTGGGGCTTCCCCTCAACACCTGCCAGCCACACGGCAAAGTGGATTATTACTAAACGTGGGGAAACTGAGGCTCAGAGAGAGCCAACCAATTGCCACAATCACCGAGTCTGTAAATAACGGAGCCGCGATTTGAACAATGGACTGTTCGGTCTGTGCTCTCTCTATTCCACGTCCCAACCTCGTGCCTACAGTCACACTTAGCTTCCGGGCGCTTTCCGACTTCTCATCCTTCATCACTAACAGGCAGTCAAAACAAAAGTGAATGCGGGGGGGAAATTAGACTCGGCACGAATACTGTCATTCCGAGGAGAAAAGAAGGAGAAGAAAACAGTCAAGCTGTGGCCCAGCAAACTCCAAAGCACTCAAGAGGCTTCCAGAGCCCCCGTTTTCTTTAAAGGAGCCACAGCCATCCCCCCCACCGAACCCGCTGGCTGCAGCGGGAAGGTGGCAAGTGCGGGAAGACCAAGGAAATTAAACTTTTTCAAATCTTATTGATTCCTATTTCTCTCGTCCCATCTGTCTCGTTGGCATGGGGAAGGGGGTGACGATCAGCGAGGAGGGAGCCGGCTCTGTCAGTCAGAGAGGAGCTGACAAGCAGACACGGGCTTGGGAAGGCCTTGCTTGCGGGGCGGGCCCGGTGCCAGGCGCCAGGACTCACGGCAGGGCTGACAAAGTGTCGCAGACAATCAGGACGCGGCGGCTCCAGATTTCGTAGATAATAAGCGGGCTCGGCTCCGTGTGTGTATGCGCATAGATTTGAATATTTCTGGTCAAGTGCCTTATTGCACATAGAATGGGAAGTATAGCACGGCAACAGATAAAAGAAAGGGGGAGAGAAGGAAGGGGAAAGACAAAGGAAAAGCAAATAACTACATGTAGAGTACAGAGATCTTGAGTATTTTAGATGCCTAGAGGATAATATAATGACATGAGGGGAACATGCTTCAGAAGTTAATATTTCGGCCGGAACCGGTTTGGCTCAGTGGATAGAGCGTCGGCCTGCGGACTGAAAAGTCCTAGGTTCGATTCTGGTCAGGGGCATGTACCTTGGTTGCGGGCACATCTCCAGTGGGGGGGCGTGCAGGAGGCGGTTGATCGATGTCTCTCTCTCATCGATGTTTCTAGCTTGCTATCCCTCTCTCTTCCTCTCTGTAAAAATTCAATAAAATACATTAAAAAATATTTTTTAAAAAAGAAGAAGTTAATATTTCTAATATTCTCACTGGAGCACAAATACGTGGGGATTTGGGGAGTTTTCTCTTGTGAGAACCCTCTTTCAAAGCATGCAACACTCAGTTGATGTTCCACCATAGAGAGCCTATTCTGTAATTTCTATAAGGTCACCTCCATACAAACTCTAAAATAGCTATTGCACATGATACCATCTGAAGCAGGTCACTGGACAGTTGGAGTCTATGAAGAGGTGTAAATTCCGCGTGTCCCCATGAAGGGCTCCATGCAGAAGGGACTTCTATTCTGGCAGGAAAAGGACTAAAGTGGAAAAGCAGATCATGGAAGGAAGCTCACTGTGTCAGGAGCCAAGACGCCCCCACATGGCAAGGCTGCGAGTGAATCGGTTTTACCCTTTCACTGCTCCCCCCAACACACACCACCCCCTTACGACACTATCATCCACAAAAGGCATCGCGCTATCTCTTCGCCCGCTTTCTCCTGGACCTGAAGGCTCTCATCAACACAGATAAGAAATGTCAAAAACTGTAATCCTCTGAAATCACAAGACTAGCTTAGACAATCTCCATGTAAATAATTGGCTTCTAAAACACCCTTGATTCAGCCTTCATAATTCAGCTGGTATGGGTTGAATTGTATTGAGAGAGAGAGAGAGAGAGAGAGAGAGAGAGAGAGAGAGAGAGAGAG
>JAAGEH010000022.1:1449003-1559601 GCA_011751065.1 Lasiurus cinereus
AGAGAGAGAGAGAGAGAGAGAGAGAGAGAGAGAGAGAGAGAGAGAGATTGATTTTGGTTGGAGTCACAACTCCCAGCACCTCAGAATGTGACCTTATTTGGAGTTGGGGTTTTCACAGAAGTAGTCAAGTTAAAATGAGATCATTAACACGGGCCCTAATCCAACATGACCGCTGTCCTTATCCAACACAACTGCTGTCCTTATAAAAAGGGGAAATTTGGACACTGAGGGGTGTCACCTAGAGAGGATGCCATGTGAAGAGGTACCAAGAGAACAGGGAGCACTGAGTTTTTATACACCAAGGAGAGAGGCTTGAAACGGCTCCTCCTTCACAGCCCTGAAGGAGCCAACCCAGCCAACACCTCGACTTCAGACTTCTAACCTTCAAATGTAAGACAACACATTTCTATTGGATAAAATACCCAGGCTGTGGGCCATTGTGACGGCAGCCATTGCAAATGAGTATGGACTTTGGTATGAGGAAGCAGAGGGCTGCTGTAACAAACACCTAAATGTGGAGAAGTAATTTGGAACTGGGGAATGAGGAGAGGGTGGGAGAGGCTGGCGGTACAGGATAGAAATGCCTAGAGTGCCCTGAAGAGAGTGTGGCTAGAAATGTGCACTTTACAGGTGCTTTTGGTGAAGTCTCAGGTGGAAACAAGGAAACTGGAAGAGAGGTTCCTTATTACAAAGTTGTGGAGGACATGGCTGAATCGTGTTCTGTGGAATGGAAAGCAGAACTTCAACTGATGAACTTGGATATTTAGTTGAAGAGCTTTTGAAGCCAAGTTTTAAAGGCACAACCTGGCTTCTCCGTGCTGCTAATCATAACATGAAAGAGGAGAGAGATATGTTGAAGAGGTACAACTTGAAGATTTGATACATACTCAGCCGACCTGTGTTGCAAACAAGGACAGCCTGGTCTGGTGAAGACTCTGAGGGTGTGTGTGGACAACCACCCACTAAAGAGATGAGCGTGTGACTGGTGGATCCAATCAACCATCTCAGCTGAAGGAGTACCAGCCTGGACAGAAGAGGACAGACCAGGAGAATGAAAGAATGCTGTCAGACTTTGGGAAGTCTACCAGCAGGGGACGGGCAGACACAGCAGTAACATGAGTAAAGGTGACAGAGAGGAAAGAATGGCCCGGGGCCATCCGGAGGCTGGTGGCCACTTTCTTCATGGGCCTGGAGGCCAGGGGGTGGACATCTCTTCCTCAGGTCCTTAGGGCCAGGCCACCTCCTCCATTCCACATGGCAGGACCACCCTCCTTGTCCTTCTCAGCTCCCCCTCCTCCCTTCTCTGCTTCTGTGGTCTCACCTCAGTAACCGAAGTTCAACATCCATCAATGACTCCGTTCCATTCACTCATATTCAATTCCGACCCAGTTCTGTTAATTCTTCCATGCTTCCCGATCACCACCGTTACATTCTTAACCAGTTTTATGACGTTGTGCAAGGAGTTTTATGTGATTTATGTTTTTTTAATTTTTATAACTTTAAATTTTCACTTGGGAAAATGTTCTCGCTTCTCAGATTCTATCATCTGTAATATTCCATCTAAACCAACCTCGGGTTTACTATGTTGACCACTGAGACGGCAATCGTCACCTTCCTCCACACTTCCTCTCCCAGAGTTTCCTGTCCACCTGCAAACCACTTGCCACTCACTTAAAACCCTAATGCTGCCTTCACTCTTCACTTTTCCGTGATCCACTGCTAAATGCTACTGTTTGTCCTGCCACTAAAGGTCTCTCGATATACCGCTTTCTCCCAGTTGTCACTATCTCAGTCCTCTTTTATGCTCCTTGGACTTAAGAACAAAAGAGAACTAGCCCTGGATTAAATTTCCGCCTTCAAATGAGCAAAGATTGACAGGACAAAAGGGCCAAAGGTGGAAAGGAACTCAGGAGAGAGAATCCACCGGCTTATAAGGAAAGATATAAGCCTAGAGAGATTGAGGAGAGAGGAGATAAAATCCAGATCAACTGGGGATGGGGAATAAGGAGGATGGTGGTAGGGGGTTCTGAAGGCTTGAACATGAGGAATTTGAGGAGAGAAACCAAGAAAGGAGTAAGGTAGCTGGGGTCTTGAGTCAGATCCCTTTAACTTAGCTTTGAAAGATAAGCAAAGCTGGCCATTCTTTGAAAATTATAGGAATACCTCCTTATCTGTGGGAGACAGGTTCCAAGACCCTCTGTGAGTGCCTGAAACCATGGCTCGTCCTGAATCCTATACAAACACTATGTTTTTCCCCGCACAGACACACCTGTGATAAAGCTGACTGTATAAATTAGACACAGGAGGAAGTTAACAATTATAACTAACAAAATAAAACAATTACAATGACATACTGTAATAAAAGTGATGTGAGCCCGGCCAGTGTAGCTTGATGGTTGAGCATCAAACTATGAGCCAGGAGATCATGGTTTGATTCCTGGTCAAGGTACATATCCAGGTGTTGGCTGGATCCCCAGAGGGGGGCATGTAGGAGGCAGCCGATCATTGATTCTCTCTCACCATTGATGTTTCCGTCTCTCTCTCCCTTCCTCTCTGAAATCAAAAATATATTTAATACCAAATGTGACTGTGGAATTATGAAGTACAAGAAGGGCAACTTGAACACCAGCTCTGTGATACACAGCAATGAATCTGATAACCCGGATGGCTGCTGAGTGAATAACAGGCAGGGCAGGGAGCATCTAATGTGGAGACACTGGACAAAGGGGTGACTCACTTCCAGAAAGGATAGGGCTGGATGGCATGAGATTTCATCATGCCACTCCCAACAGCGCGCACTTTAAAACTCATGAATTGTTTCTTCCTGGAATTTTCCATGTAATATTCCCAAGCCATGGGTAACCCAAACCCTGCGCAGCAAAACTGCAGATAAGGGGGGGGGGGGCTAGTGTATGTTTTGGGCTGTGATGGTGTTCTCTTTGTTGACATCGCTGCCTTCTGTGAATCAAGATGGACAGTATTTGCTAGTCCTACTTCCTCTACAGCATCACGCAACTCTCCGATGTCTATGGGACTCTCTGAGGCTCTGAAGCAATGGCTTCTGTTCACCACTCCCAGCTCACACCTCCCAAACCAACAACTTCCTTCTCCAAGTTTCTTTACCTTCTCCTCCGAAACTTCCAGTCCCCAGCCCCGCCTCTCAGACCCCATCCATTCCTCAGGGTCTTCTTCATCATCTCATCTGCAAGTGTTCATGCCTCTCCCCCCTTTTTTATAAATACATAATACTTGGTGGGTTGTTTGCTTGGGTTTTTGTTTGGTTGTTTTTAATGATGACAACAACCTGCTTTGATTTTGCACTTAACTTTTTGCCAGCCACCACGTTAGGCCCTTTCCATATAGTGTTTCACTTCACCCTTGCAAACATCCCGAGGAATTATTCCTATAACGGAGACAGCTGAGACTCCCAGGAGCTTAGTAACTTGCCTAACGTCACTTACACAGTCAATGGCAGAGCCATGAGCTGAACACAGATCTGAGTCACAGTCTCTGCTCTCCTGATCATTAAAATAATGTACCTCTGAAGACTGATGAAATGAAAGACCTAAATAAATAATGTGTTCATGCATTGGAAGACTCAATATCATTAACATTCAATTTCCTGTGTTTTCTTTTAACCTGGTTAAGCCTGTTTCTTTTCTAGCCCTGCTTGTCTCCAACTGGAATAGTCAGCCATCTTATTTTCTCACCAGAATATGCACAACCTGAAGATAGGAACGATGGCCTACTTATCTGGACCTAGCTGAGTGTCTCACACAAAATAGATAGTATTCATATTTACCAAAGCAAATGGCATGGAATCCCCCGGCCTTCTTGATTTTTGCCCCTATTAGGCAACGAGGTGAATTGTCCACATGGCTTTTCCATGGGAAAGCTTCTGGTGGAAAACCTTAGCCTCCTTGTTATAGATGAAGCACCAATTAAAAAGCACAAAGCGACACAGTCTGAACCTAGAATATATCTCGGGGCCCAGACCAAAGAAAGAGACAAATTTAAAGTTGTACAAACCAACAGTGGGAGGACCGTCTATACTTAGTGACTCGTCTGTCAGAGTGAAAAACCTCAAGTGGGTTGTAAATATAGGGTTGATTCTTTGGGAGATTTTTCTTCTATTTGCTGACTCAGCTCCTCCAATCAAGAGATTTTGTTGTTGTTCCATTTTACTTAAGGCAGACTAAATCAACTGATTCCATGTTTACTCCTGATTCTTGTTTTCCTTACCTTGGCTAAACTCTGTGTTTTACAAGGCCCTTTCAGTTTTGGTGATCAAACATATGCTTTTTATCCTTTTTATTTTTTTTAAGCCATCTACTTCTTTGCTCAGGCCTTCTGTGGAAATCCAACCAAATTATTACAAAACGTGATGGTGTTGTTGTTTTTTAATTTGTAGGAATCCGCAGGACTCTTGCCTTTTAATAGCCTGGCTGCTAATATTGATGGATTTTCTTCCCAGCATTCATTAGGGCCCACTGTAAATTTATGTCCGCTCAACATGTAGACGGCTCACACAAGTTGGTACAAATGGTTGTTTACCGTATTGTATTCTCATATGTAACAATGTAACTTTTTTTCATGATTCTCATTTTTAGAAATAGAAGGGAATATTGAAGGCATATCTTTCAAGGGACTGCTCATTTCAGAAAATCCAGTCTACCCAATGTTTACTTCCATATGAGGGCCTTTAAATGGGGGAATTAGCAAAACAACAATAATTAAGGTTTCCCAAGCCTTGATTGGGCCGAGGTTATAAAGGCTTTCTCCCAGAGCCTCATGACATGGTCATTAGACATTTAGGGGAATAATTGTAAGATTAGCCAAAGTAGAGCAGCACCCCGGCCACCAAAGTTCTAGGCAAAAAGGAAAGGAAGGAAGGAAGGAAGGAAGGAAGGAAGGAAGGAAGGAAGGAAGGAAGGAAGGAAAAAAGGAAACAAAGGGGAAGGGAGGGAAGGGGAGGGGAGGGGAGGGGAGAAAAAGGGGAAGGGAGAGGAAGGAAAAGGGAAGGAAGGGGAGGGGAGGGAAGAAGAGGGGAGAGGAAGGAGAAGAGGAAAGGAGGGGAAGGAGAAGGGAAGGGAAGGGGAGGGGAGGGGAGAGGAAGGGGAAGGGGAAGGGAGAGGAAGGAAAGGGGAAGGAAGGGGAGGGGAGGGAAGAAGAGGGGAGAGGAAGGAGAAGAGGAAAGGAGAGGAAGGAGAAGGGAAGGGAAGGGAAGGGGAGGGGAGGGAAGGGAAGGGAAGGGAAAGGAAGGGAAGGGGAGGGGAAGGGGAAGAGGAAGGGAGAGGAAGGGGAAGGGAAGGAAGGGAAGGGGAGGGAAGAGAAAGAGAGAGGAAGGGGAAGAGGAAGGGAGAGGAAGGGAAGGGGAGGGAAGAGGAAGGGAGAGGAAGGGGAAGAGGAAGGGAGAGGAAGGGAGAGGAAGGGAAGGGAAGGGGAGAGGAAGGAGAAGGGAAAGGAAAGGAAGGAAAGGGGAGAGGAGGAGAAGGGAAGGGAAGGGAAGAAGAAGGAAAGGGAAGGGAAGGGGAGAGGAAGAAGAAGGGAAGGGAAAGAAAAGGAAGGGAAGGGAAGGGAAGGAAAAAGAAGGGGATGGAGGGGAAGGGAGAGGAGAGGGAAGAGCCCTTTGGGGTCCACCATGTATTAATGACCAGCATACTATGTTCTTCTTGAACAACTGCTTCACCCATATCTCCAAATGACAATTACCCAAATATCAGACTCCGGCTTTTGACAGTTCATACCCATTGCAGGCACCCAAATATGATCCCCACGTATGCACACACCCACACATTTACATACGGAAGTTTTCTTTCATATTTGGATTTGCAGAGGGTCAGAGGAAAAGGAGAGGAAAGACTTCAGCAAAAAACCTCCAGTAAGTTTGATCTAAACAAAACGGTTATTCAAATGGGCCCCCTACTAATTTCACAAAGATGCGTGATAATATCCAACATGTGGCTTCAACTATGGTTTTTAATATTAGAAATTGAATGCACATTTTTAAGACACAAGTTTTGCTGATATGCTCTTGATAATAGAGGAGAACTATTTTCCATTTGTTTCTAATTATGGTAAAGACAGCCTGGGGATCGTTCACGCTGGCTTCAGAGCGGGCAGATAAGTCCGCAGATGCTACAGACAGGCATGTGTCAGCTACTGCAGTGGGGCTGCGTGAGGGTGGCTTCAGCCAGACTATCCTCTCCTGTCTGAAACCACTAGATACGGTTCCTAAGGTCAACCAGTGCTGAAAGATACAATCCTTCCTTTGTCGACATTCTGAGGGTGTGGGCTCTGGGGCCAGACTGCCTGGCTCCACCATTTAATTATCTGGTGACCTTGGGCAAGTGAGCTAACCTCTCCTGGCCTCAATGTCCTCATCTGGGAAGTGGGTCTGTGCCTCTATTGTTTGGCTGTCACAAGGATTAAAATACCCAGAACAGTGCCCAAAGCTTAGAGAGCACTTGATGATTCACCTGGCCCCAGCGTGATTCTACTTCATCTCTCTCTGCCTTCTCACCCCTAAAACTAGTTCTTTCAGGTCTACCAACATGCCCTCCCCTACCTCGGGTCTCAGTGCAGACTGCACCTCCTCCAGTCCGAATAAGGGGTTCCTCACCCATGTGCCCACAGCTCCCTGGGTGTATCCTAATATGCATTGTATAAAACAATATTTTTTAATATTTTTTATTTATTTCAGAGAGGTAAAAAGGGAGAAGGAGGGGGAGAGAGAGAAAAGCATCAATGATGAAAGAGAATCATTGATCAGCTGCCTTCTGCGTGTCCCATACTGGGGATCAAGCCTGCAACCTGGGTACGTGCCCTGATGGGGAATCAAACCTTGACCTCCCGGTTCATAGGTCAACTCTCAACCATTGAGCCACACCTCCTGGGCAACACAACATTCTAACACTGATTCGTCTACCCCGCCGGATTCTAAGCTCTGAGGAGGGATTGAATCCGTTTTATTCATTGTTGTAACCCTACCTTGTGAAAAAGTGCTTTGCATTGAAACTAACTGGATTATTATTCTCTGTGGGTTTGGGGAAGTTGTTTTTGCAAGGCTTGAAAAATCATCTTCACCCAGAGGAGGCAGGGGAGAATTATATGCTTACTTGACAGCGTGTTTTATTTTAATCCTTTTTGAGATTTGACGAGCCTTGTCAATCTGGAAATTCAGTGTGTCCTCAGCTCAGGGATTTATCCTCACACATCCACACATGGATGGTCATGAGCATGCCCACACTCTGCTTCCATTTCCTCCTTTATCTCCTCAGTTATGGTTATCATCGGCTTAGAACTCCTGGATTTCTCGACTTATTTCTCATCCCATCTTTATAGCTATGCTATTCATTTTTTTTCAATAATTGATTTTGTACAGAGAGGAAGGAGAGGGATAGAGAGTTAGAAACATCAATGAGAGAGAGAAATCGATCAGCTGCCTCCTTCACACCTCCCTCCGGGGATGTGCCCGCAACCGAGGCACATGCCCTTGACCAGAATCAAACCCCGGACCCTTCAGTCTGCAGGTCAACGCTCCATCCCTTGAGCCAAACCGGTCATGGCTGCTGTCCATTTCTTGCACTGCATTTCTTGGCTCCGTGTTTGGAACTGTTCCTCCAGTGAACCTTGCCGGTCACTCATTCTCTCCTCAGTGGTAGGGATTCTCCTTCCCTTCTGCCAGTGACTTGTTTTCCCTTGAAAATGTTGGCTTTACGGTTCTCATCTTTCCTGACGTGTCGCTGAAGCATTTGCCATACGTTTGTTTGGTCATTTGTCCTTTAAGTTCCCTCTACTCTGTTTTTAAATCCTCCTCCATCCATGGCAGCTTGGCCTGTCTTTCCGAGCACCTGGGACCCCTCTGCTTGTCCCATGTGGTCATGTTCATGTCACAGAGCAGGTCCATTGGCACCGAGTCACTCAGGCGGGGGGGGGGGGTGGCTGGGGGGCTTGGAGGCTGTGACAGGAAGCTTCCTAGGAGACCAGTCCTGAAGTGCCACCAGCCAACGAGGCCTCTGCACCGAGAGCGGCCCTCCCAGCAGCCGCAGAGCCTGCACTGTCTCCTGGGCCTCAGAGCAAGGCTCTCCCTCCGACGCCCTGGGACACGGTGCTGGGTGCCCGGACCTCCGTGGCTAAGCTTCCTCCAACCTGAGTGCCCAGAGGTGCGTGGCAGTCACGGGCACATGTCCAGGGGTCAGCTCCCTCTTCCATTTTATGTTAAAACTCTCTGAGGCCATGAGATTAGGGGAGGATATGACAAAGCCTCTGAAAGACCAGAGTGTCACAGTTGAAATGCTTCAAGTTAGACCCATTTTAAAGAGGAAATTACAGAATCAAAACTTCTCTGACCTTTACCAAGACATCCTGTAAGACCCTCAAATTCTTTTTTTTTAAATATATTTTACTGATATTTTACAGAGAGGAAGGGAGAGGGATAGAGAGTTAGAAACATCGATGAGAGAGAGAGACATCGATCAGCCGCCTCCTGCATGCCCCCTACTGGGGATGTGCCCGCAACCAAGGTACATGCCCCTTGACCAGAATCAAACCTGGGACCTTCCAGTCTGCAGGCCTATGCTCTATCCACTGAGCCAAACTGGTTTCTACAAGACCCCCAAATTCTTATGGGAAAATCTTGCCTCAAAGCTGGATGTCTTCTTTGAAGCCTCACCTGGCTGTCCCTGCAGCGCTGAATATGGCCATCACACAGCCTTTTCCTCTTCCTGTCATCGCCTCAGTTTCTTCATCTGAGAGATGGGTTCACAGTGATACTCACCTCCCGGTCTGGTGAAGGGTCAGGGACTCAGTCTTTGGAAAGTGCTTCGAATAGTACCTGGTATATAAGAAACGCTGCACACAGCTTCGTTTCATCAAATTAAGTACAATATCAGCATTGAAAGCTGTGAACGCCGAAGGAACATTTGTGATATCCAGATCATTGAATTTTTATCTTTCCCAAATACCTTCGCCATCCAGATGGGTTCTGGCTGCCTGTTTAATAATCCTCTGATGGGCCGAAACCGGTGTGGCTCAGTGGATAGAGCATCGGCCTGCGGACTGAAGGGTCCCAGGTTTGATTCCTGTCAAGGGCATGTACCTTGGTTGCAGGCACATCCCCAGTTGGGGGCGTGCAGGAGGCGGCTGATCGATGTCTCTCTCTCATCGATGTTTCTAACTTTCTATCCCTCTCCCTTCCTCTCTGTGAAAAATCAATAAAATATATTTTAAAAAAAAATTTTTTAAAATAATCCTCTGATGGGTGACACAAGGTCAGAGGCACCAACAGTCTGGGAGGCCAGGGGTCTCCAGGGAGAGGGAAGACGGGGGAGGAAGTGGATATTTTCACTTTAAAATGTCTCCTCAATAAATGTCCGATCACCACATTGTACCCCCGGAACTAGCAATATCCCAGTGTGTGTCCACGGTAACTGACTGACTTTAAAATCGCAGGAAATGAAAGAGCCCACTTGGCTTCTGTTTTCCTGAGAGGCCGCTTTCGAGGCGACGATAGAAGGACACAGTATTCCCATCACTTGGACAAGATGAGCAAGAGCCTACAGTCCACCTGTGTTAGAGGTCTGCACGCCCTCCAGCCTCAGCAGAGGTACGTTCCCCCCAGAACGTTGAAACGCTGGAATCTACAGCAGCCAATTCAGAGCAATTTCCAATTTCTGCAAGAAAACAGCAGAATTCCTTCCCAGCAGCCGCGAGCGCATTTGCTCAGCCAGAGTCGAACGGGGTGCCCGCGCCAATGAGCCCTCTTGCTGTCCCGGCCTGTGCATCAACACGGTGACAGGAGGGGGACAGGCCAGCACGGAACAGGACCGGCTGCCAGGGGTGGTGATCAATCCATGGGCAGCAACAGACGGTGAAAGCGGCCCGAGATAAGCCCTTCTCCAGCGTGACTGCCCTTGACTTTCCACAACGAGGACTTCACAGCTTGCTTCTCTGATGACGCCTGCGCTCCTCCGAGGACCTCAGGTCAGCTGTATCGCCCCATTCCCAAAGGCCGGGAAACCAAACCACGAGGTCCGCTGCATTTCCCTTTCATCATTTTGAACATGTTTTTATTGATTTTTTTAGAGAGAGAGAGGAAACGACAGGGAGAGGGACAGAGGGACATCGATGAGAGAGAAACATCAGCAATGGGTTGCCTCCTGCACACCCCCCACAGGGGATGGAGCCTGCAACCCGGGCATGTGCCAGGGACAGGAATCGAACTGGTGGCCTCTTGGTTCCTGGGTCGTGTTCAGCCGCTGAGCACACCCCCGGGCTAGCTGTAATCATTCTGAGGAGCCCAACGCCAGCAGAGGCGGGAGATGCGAGGTGTTTTTGATGCGCACAGGAGCGGGATGTTAAGTGGCACCGCATCCACGGTCGACTGTGACCCGATGAATAGGCTTCCATCCTCTGCACGGGTTCCCACAGAACGTCCCGCTCCATCCGGACCACCAGCGACCGTGCCGGCTTCCCTCCTGCTGACCCCGAGGGGACGCATCGGGGTCACTTGCTGTATGTGGTTCTCTATTCTGTTACCGAAGGCCACGCGGGATCCAGCTCAGAGCTCGCCTTCTGCCAGCGTGTTTCTTACAGAGCAGCCGAGGCCCGGGCACCGGAGAGAAAACAAATGCATGTGACACGCGGAGCCAGGGAGGGGGTCGTGAAGCTGCATTGGGATCCCCGCCGCTGCCCGGGCCGTGACCCCGGCCGTCTGTCTCCCAGCGGCGAGCAGCAGAGATCCCCATCACCGCGGCCGAGGTCCCTGCCGGCCTCCGGGGCCAGGTAGGCGCTTGTCAGGAAGCATTAGCGCTGAAAGGGGCTGACAGCGGAGCTGCGGGCGAGCGGGGGGCTCAGCCGGGCCCCGCACCTGTCGCCTGCTCAGGGGGTGGGGGTGTCCTCTGTCAGGACACAGCCTGGCGAGGGCTTCGGGAGGCTCCCGTGTCACTGCCCTGTGCTGACAGCACGCTGGAGGGCGGCCTGTCCGGCGAGAGCGGGGCGGAAGCCGTGCCGGCCACCTGCCTGCCCCCATATGGTGACCATTTAACAGCCATCACTTCTCTGAAGACGCTCTCCGAGTCCTGGTTGGAAGAGCCGGGTGTGGAAAAGGACTGTCTCTGCGTGCTCACTAAGGGGGAGGTTGCTTACCTGCACCTGGGGGGGCGAGTCAGGTCCACCTCCTCTTCAGAGCGCCCGGTCCCCGCCCGCTGTCCACAGGCAGACAGTTAACCCGGGAAGGAGTTGGCGGGAGTCAGTTCAGGAACCTCAACAAAAAACTGAAAGGTGCCGAAACAGGTTTGGCTCAGTGGATGGAGGGTCGGCCTGTGGACTGAAAGGTCCCAGGTTCGATTCTGGTCAAGGGCATGGACCTTGGTGGCAGGCACATCCCCCATAGGAGGCATGTAGGAGGCGGCTGATCGATGTTTTTCTCTCATGGATGTTTCTAACTCTCTATCCCTCTCCCTTCCTCTTTGTGAAAAATCAATAAAATATATTTTTAAGAAAACTGAAAGGCACATGATGTTCCCCCAGAGATCAACAGATCCCAGACAACGGCACCAGGGAAAGGGCCCGGAAGTCCAGGACCGCCTGCACGCATGTCCCAGTCCACCCACAGCCTTTTCTTTTCAATTAGCCCCATGTGATGGTACAGGGTATGGCAATGTTTTACAGATGGCTGACATCTACATACTGGTTTGTTCCCATGTTTCCTGATACTCTCCCTTCACTATCGCTGAAACTCCACCCAGCTAACTACTACACCACTACAACACCGGGGCCTGAACAGCACGTGACATACAGGAGGTCCTTGATCAATCTTTAGTGGAAAAATTGGACAAATAAATACAAAAATGAATGACATCTAGAATAAAGTGCCTGGTGTCTTACAATAGGGCATCTCAGTTATTTTGCAGAGGTTGTGATAGAAGAGGTTGAGAAAAGTTGAATTATGAGAGTAATCTATACTAATAAAAGTGGAATATGCTAATTAGACCGGACAGCCAAAGGACCTTCCTGATGTCATTCTGGATGTCCTTCTGGACAAAGCTGCAGTGGGAGAGACCAAGGCAGACACAGTTAGGAGCAACAGGCCAGCAGGGGAGTAGTTAGGGGCATCAGGCAGGCAGAGTGATTAGGAATGATCAGGCAGGCAGGCAAGCAGGCAGGTGAGTAGTTAGGATCAAGCAGTCCCAGATTGCGAGAGGGATGTCTGACTGCCAGTTTAGTCGGATCCTGGCGGATCAGGCCTACAGCGGCAGTCAGACAATCCCTGAGAGGTCCTGGATTGGGCTGAGGGACCCCCGTCTCATGCATGAGTTTCGTGCACTGGGCCTCTCTATATATATTAGAGGCCCAGTGCATTAGTTTGGTACACCTGGGCTGAAATTTTAAATGAAAAAAACCTGCAATAATAAGGAATGCATCAATGTGGCACCTGCTAACTGGAAGAATGCGCTGCTGTCTGCATGCGAGGCTCATGTGCACGGCCCACCCCACAGCAGAGAGGTTTGGAAGAAAACAGCAGGTGAGGATTTACATCCTTTCCCCTAAAGACAGCTGCCAATGACTGGGCCTTTTTCCTCCATCTCAACCTGCCACGCACATCACCTATTCCTCTTTCATCAGCTGACGCCTGTGCTCAGATGATACCTACCCCAAGGCTCCCTGTGAGACTGAGCTTCTTCCATCAAAAGGCTGCTCAGACCACTAGCTCCACTGGGCGGGGGGGGGCTCCCAAAACCCACAAATGCCACTCCCAAGCTCCTGCCCATCCTCCTGTAACAGCACCTCCTCCCATGTCCATCGCAGTGAAGGTGCCAGCGTCACCCAATCCAGGAATCTGAGGACACCCAGGATCCCTCCCAGAAGCCCCTTCCTACACCCCAGCCCATGAGTCAGCGCATCCAGTAGATTCCAAGTCCTGAACATCGCTCGCTCCCATCTCTCCCACCCTTTACTACCGAAACTCAGTTCAGGCTCTCATGACCCTAACTAGGATGGTGTACAGCCTCTTCCGGGTCATCTTGCCTCTAGTCTTGCCTGGGTGGTCTTTCTAAAGCGAAACCCTCCGTGTTACCTCTCCACCCGCTCAGTGTAAACCTGCTCTGTGGCTCCCATTCTCTCCAGGGCTCTGTCTGGTGGCCTGGAAGAGCCTTCAGGATCTAGAGCTCGTCTTACCACTCACCAAGACTTCCTTTGCTTCCTTCCTCTACTCCAGCCCTGTGAGCTGCACAGGGCTTCTCGGTGGCTAAGGCTGTTTCATCCTCAACATGCCACTCGTGCCCCCACCACCAGATGAGTTAGGCCTTGAAAAAGGAAGGTAGATCAGTTGGCTCAGTGGTTGAGCATCAACCTATGAACCAGGAAGTCACGGTGTGATACCCAATTAGGGCACATGCCCAGGTTGTGGGCTCCAACCCCAGGGTGGGGTATGTAGGGAGGCAGCCAACCAATGATTCTCTCTCATCATTGATGTTTCTATCTCTCCCTCCCTCTCCCTTCCTCTCTGAAATCAATAAAAATATTTTTTTAAAAAGAAAGAGAGAGGTAATAGTTGGCTCCCCCAAGGTGCTGGAAAGGCAGAGATGGGTGGGTAAAGAGAGGAACTTGCCGATATTGGTACAGTGGTACCTCAAGATACGAGTGCTCTAACATATGAGATTTTTGAGCCTTTGAACGAGCGATTTTTGCTTTGAAATACGAGCAACATTTGAGATAGGAGTAATCGCGAGGATCGGCCGGCTCTCACACAACCCACCAGTTAACAGCGACTCGAGCATCTCATAGTTGCTCGCCTCAAGATTACGGAACGAATTAAACTCGTATCTCGAGGTACCACTGTACTGCTTACTAAGAAACCCCGCCAGGTGCATTAGCCGACCGGAGGCCCAGCTATGCCTCTTTAATTTGGGTGGGAGGAAGTATTGGCTGAAACCCCGTGATTCCTTGCCGGGGCCAGAAAAATGCCTTCGAAGTACCTTCCCTTCGGCCTTCTCCTACTCCTCTCTCCATCTGCCGTCAACTGTCTTCCTGAACCTCAAGCAGGTTCGCATCAGAGAGTCTTCGTTGCTCCCAGCTTCGCCCCAGTTCTGAGAATGCCCACCTCCCAGGGCAGCCCACAGCACACTCAGCTCCCACTTCCTGCTAACCATAAGGGGCACTAGAGACTTCCAGACTGTCCAGGTGGAATGTTTAACTTTTAAATGACAACAGATAAGTTTAGAACAACAGCAACAGAAACTCCATACTGTTCTTCACAGTGGCCACACCAGTCTGCATTCCCACCGACAGTGCGCGAGGGTTCCTTTTTCTCCGCATCCTCGCCAGCACTTGTCGTTTGGTGATTTGTTGATGATTGCCATTCTGACAGGTGTGAGATGGTACCGCATTGTCGTTTTGACTTGCATCTCTCGGATAATTAGTGACTTTGAGCATGTTTCATGTGTCTCTCGGCCTTCCTTCTGTCATCTTGCGAAAAGGTTCTATTGAGGTCCGTTGCCCATTTTTTTATTGGATCGTTTATCTTCCTTTAATTAAGTTGTATGATTAGAACAACAGCAGCAGCCAACATCGCTTGTCAGAGCCCATCATTGGTGACAGGTGTTTGGGGTCTGCGGTTGTGGTCGCAAGCCGGCCTCTGGGCCTTCCCAAACTCAAGCAGCGGGAAGAGGCTAGACAGCGACAGGCTTTGAGTGGCAGATGCCAGGGTCCAAAGCCTGGCACTACCACCTGTGTGTCATCATGTGCGTGGGTCTCGCTCCCCGAGCCCTGGTCCCTTGTCTGTAGGTGGAGACCATAGTCTTATATTCTGGTGATTAATTGTGAGGATCAATCGGTGGGTATGCCCCTTTCAAGGGACATCTAACTTACCTTCTCTGGGAACACAATAGGTTCACCTATTTGGATTACTGTGGTACCTCGAGATACAAGTTTAATTCGTTCTGTAACCTTGAGGCGTGGCAAACTATGAGACGTTCGAATCGCGGTAAAGTGGTGGGTCGTGTGCAGCCGGCCAATCCGCGTGATGACTCCTATCTCAAATGTTGCTCGTATTTCAAAGCAAAAATCGCTCGCTCAATGCCTCGTATCTCAAAAATCTCGTATGTTAGGGCACTCGTATCTCAAGGTACCACTGTACTGACACCAAACTTAAAAGGCATCTGGTCTCTTTCTATTAAAAACTATTGCTAAAATGAGACAAATTAAGCAAAAACAACAACAAAAATGTGTAGCCCAAGGCTGGGGCTAAGATCTTGAGGCTTTGAGGGGTAGCGGGTGGGGTTTTTTTATTTGTTTGAGTTTCCTTCTCTCGCACAGATGTAGGGTCGCCAGAGACAGGCTGAAATGGACACTATAAAGCGATCATCTGACAGAGGGGCGGGCTCCAAGGGAAGGAAACCCCTGTTTTTAATTCTTTTACATCTTTAAGGTCAGCTCCAAACAGGGAGTCGGGAGACCCAGCCAAATTGGGAGTGACTGGAAGTGACCCACGCCAGGTAGCACGTTGCTAGCTAATGGCACCAGGTCACCTTGCATGCGACCCCCAGCTGAGCGTCAGCTTTGCCTGCCTGCCACCCAGGGCCCAGACCAGAGTCTGTCCTCGCAGGGACCACCTCCCACTGAGGCCGGCTCAGTTCAAGGCTTGGAGAGAAGGTGTTTAGATAAACTAATAGTTGCCCAGGGATGTGGTTTGCTCGGGGGAACTCAAGACTGTGTTTAAATGTCTGACATTCCTGGTGTCGCTAATAATTGTAACCTCGGCTTCAATAAAACACACAAATCATGTTTCTGAAACATTCCTAATCACAAGGTATTATTTTTGGTCTGAAACAGATGCAGCCCTCGGCACTTGAAAGAAGGACATCTGGGTGGATTTACCTCTGCTTGAGTGGAAATAAAAATGTTGTAACGTTGGCCCAGCCCCAAAATCTGAGAAGCATCTATTGGAGAGATGGCAGCTGGGGTACCATTCCCATCTCAGCAACTCAGGGGCCGTAGGGGGAGACCCTGATTTAAGGTCCTGGTGGAAGATAAGCCAGTAAGTTGAGGGAACATGAGTTGGCGATTTTGAACACATAATAGTTGTCAGGCTATGGAGTAATATGGATGAACCCCATTTCAATCTCACAGAAAACCCGTTTTCAGATGAGGAGCCTGACACCCAGAGAGTTTAAATAATGGACTCATAGACACCTCCATAATAACTGTGGGCCTGGGATTCAAACAGGGGGCTGTCTATGCATAAAGCCCATGCCCTCTGCATTCTGTTATGCAGCCTCCAGGGATTATAAAGAGCTAAACTCCCCCGACAAGGGGTACCTGGAGTCCAATTGCCAGGGTTCAAATCGGTACTCCATTTGTGGCTCTCTGTGGCCAAGGAGAAGGCACTTGCTCTCTCTGTTCTTTAGTTTCGTCCTCAGAACATAGGAGTGAATACTCGTATCTCCCTTACAGCGCTCTGAAGAGGCCGCACAGACACAGGCTCGGGGCGAGGCCTCTAGCTTCCTGTCCAGTCAAGACACACCAACATCAGGTCATCAGACAAGCAAACTGGCTTCTCTCTTCAGCCCAGCTTGTTCCGCAGGACCCCCAGGTCAGCCAGAGACCACCCTCTCTAGTCCAAAAGAGAACCCTTCCCTCCATCACCAAATACCCCGCAAAAACCATGACTACGGGTCAAATGCTTCATCTACCTTGGGGCGCTAGGTCATCTCCCAGATGTTGCCCTCCGAAGTCTGCCCTAAAGATTCTCCCAAGATGCTGAAAACCCTCAGCCCCCTCCCAGTATGTCCTTACTCGTTCCCATCGTGCTGGAGTTGGGCCGCCAATAAAGATTTGCCAAGCCCATGTGGAAAGCATTAGCTGCTCTGTGGATTCAGGCAAAAAGTAGTTAGTATCCAAATAAATCAGATTGATGCTTTATCTAACAACCATTAAAGCCAAACCTGGATTCAATATTTCTGACTGCAGACAAGGCTTCGGATAAAAAGAACAATCACCCCGCGTCCCCCCACCCCTGGAAGGAACGAAAGACTTCGGGTACAGTAGTGCTTTCTCCTTAGCCAGAAAGAGACGCACGCCAGTGTTACAGAAGTTAATATCGTGCATGGGACATATTAAACAAAGATAAGGTACCCGGCAATTGCAGGGAATTATGAAAAATTAGGCAGTGAGGTAAAATAAATTCTTCCTTTTTCAAGTTAATCATGAACATTTCTCCAGGAAATAAACAACTGAGGCTATTGTCTTTATTTCCAGAGGTTGCCCAGGGGTGAGCAGAAAAGCTAATTTCATTAGAGGCAAGACCTAAGCCCAGGGTGGTCACACAGGCATCGCGTGCATATGTGCCCGACCATAAAAACACCCCAAGGACTGGGACGTTTCAAAGTACATGTAAGAATAGGATACATGACCACATTTCACACTGTGTTTAAACACGGATGTGTTTCCATAAAATGCACGGATCACGTGTCCATTATTTAAATACAGCCCCTCGGCCATTACTCAGCGCAGGTCAGGTGCCAGGAAGGAAGAAACTGACTTCCCCGTGAGCCCCATTTCTGGATTTTTAGAACGAGAGGTAGAGAAACTGTGAAGACAATACATCACCTACGTCATCAAGTCAAGCAGCAGAAAGGGGGAAAGAATCAGAATGCTGAGTTTTTAGCTAACCAAGAATGGAAAAAGAGAGATTTTCCTATATTTTTTCTCATAGCTACACAATCAATAAAGTTCAGGATCACACGTTTTTCACCACGAAACATAATGCAATTCCATCAGCCGAACAATTAGTAGTGTTGGGCTGTGGGAACCTCTTTCACGTCCCACATGGTTCAGGGTTCCCAGTTCAGGGTTTGGGTTCTGGAGGAGGCCGCACACAAATGAAAAGAGAGACTAGAAAAGTATTAATTTGGTGATATTGGGGGGCCAGGCGGGAGCCTTCCTCTAGTGGAAAGACTATACTTTGCTATCCCTTTTATTAAGACTATGGGATACACCCATAATCTTTAGGCAGGAAATTATATAACAGAAGTTTATATGAAACAAACAGGTAGAGGCTGCTTCAGCTAACAATGTTTCAACTAAATAGTGAGTGATTAGCGCTGACCTTTCAGAGCAATTAAGGTTGACCAGCCTTCTGGTCTCTGTCCATATCTTTCTATTAGTGAGACAATGTTTGGTTTCTGGCATTGGGCTCCATAATGGAAGGAGAGCCCTTAGCCCAGAGCTAGGCACATGTAAGAACAGGATTTTGAGTTATCCGGAGGTAGGTCTTAAATCTTTCTGTGGTTATTATAACTATTATCCCCTTTTCCTTAGATTTATCTTGACCTTGGAGGATATCCCATGATTTTCTGTTCTGAATGTTTCTTCCCTGAAAAGTGAGGATGAAGGGACGACAGCTCCCTCCTTGGAATAAATCCTTGAAAAAGGGAATCAACTCGTTTAAGTCCTGGAGACACACTTGACTCCGTTTCAAAGGCTTTGGCCACTCTTAGGCCCCTGATGTAATCAAAATGGCAGAATGACCAAATGTACAGTAAATTCTATATGTCTACCCTTTCCAAAGTTACATTTTAACCCAAATAATATAATCACAAGGTTTACTTTTAAGGACTTGAAATGTTTGGCCTTGTAGTTTGGAGAGACATTGAATTTGTCCAATGCCTGTTATTCTCCCTCAATTGTCACCACTCTGTGTAGTCTCTGAGACTCATCCAGGCTAAGCATGAGGATCCCTGGTGTTATGGAATAAATTGTGTCCTCCCCCCATAAAAATTACAAAACATATATATACCATATTTTCCTGCATATAAGACGACTTTTTAACCCAGGAAAAGTCGAGGGTGGTCTTATACTCCAGGTGTCGTCTTATAGGGCGAGTATATCCCAAACTCTTTAACTGGAAAAGTTGGGGGTCCTCTTATATGCCAGAAAATACACACACACACACACACACACACACACATATATGTATTTATATATACATATATGATATATTGAAGCCAAGCTATTATTTGAAATAGGGCCTTTACAGAGGTAATCGGGTTAAAATGAAGCCTAATGAGTGAGCTCTTAATGTAGTATAACCGGTGTCCTTATAAAGGAGGAAATTTGGACACACAGACAGATATGCACAGAGGGAACACAATGTGAAGAGATACAGGGATGGTATGTGAAGACAGGGGATGGGAGTGATGGATCTAGAAGCTAAGCAAGCCCAGGATTGCTAGCAAACCATGGGAAGCGAGGAAGACGCCAGGAAGGGTTCCCTTATCAGTTTCAGAGGGAGCATGTCCCTTGCGACATCTTGATTTGAGATTTCCAGCCTCCGGAACCAGGAGCCAATCTGTGGTCATAAGCCCCCAGTTTGGGGTACTTTGCTCGGCAGCCCTCAGAAACCCAGCACCTGGGTTTGGGAGGCCTTCCCAGCGGCGCTGGTGGCCTCCTGCCCCTGCGTCCTGCTCCCTAGAGGAACTCTCCCCTTAGACACGAGGCAGCTGGTAAGAATTCCAGGCGACCAACCTGGCTTCCCAACTTGACTGACATTGGTCTGCAGTGTTACTGGGGTTCTTTTAGATGTGGTGTGTACTTGAGGAGAAACAGATGTTGCATGAATATATTTCTGTACATTACAAAATAAATTTCCAAAGAGAAAGCAAGGAAAGGAGGCAACCACCTCCAGTTATACGTCCATCTTAGCGACAGGGTTATAAGTTATCAGGAGGTAGGTCTTCAATCTTTCTGTGGTGATGAAACAATTTTCTAAGGTGATAGTAGTTTGAGATTTTAAAAAAAGGGCATAGGGAGAACATGGTCTAGGAGGACACAGCCTCCTCTTCTAAGTTGATAGGTCATGGCAATCACCTGGGTTACATGTGAGTACACGTGCAACTCAAGTTTTCTTTTTTGGGGGTAACTCTTACATGTCCTTGTCCCTGAATCTCCCCTTCCCTGGCAAGAGCCCCTGAATACAATAATAATGATGATGATAAGGATGATAATAGCTAATATGTGTCATTTGCCTCCCACTGTGCCAAATCTCTTATGTGCTTTATGTCACTTATGCCTCATCATGGTCTTTTGAAGTGGGAGCTTATTACTGTGGCAGAGGAAGAAACCAAATAAGGAAATGCCAGTAACTTGCTCAAGACAAGATGGTGAGTGAGCAGCAGGTGTAGAACATGAGCACGGTGTTGTTGACCCCCAAGCCCCACACTCTTAGACCTGCGTGTGCCCTCTTCTGCTAGACATCCCCACCTGGGGGGTAATTTAGATGAGGCTGGATGCATTGACAGAGACGCCGGGGTGCTTCCAGCCCAGACTGACAGCTCTCATTCTCAACCAGTCAACCTTGAGCTCTGTGGGGTGACCCGCCTGCCTGCACACATGTAAATCTAACGAAATCCCAACCGTCACTGGGTGGTGTTCATATTCTATTGATTTGAAGTTCTTCGTTTTTATGCCCTTAGGGAGCCAGTCAGAGGTTATTTTCAACATCATCTGATAATTTATATAGACTTAAGAGCACCTAGAGAGTTGATTTTGACTCCAAGCCAGCTATATAGACATGCATCAAACCACCATTTTCCTGTAGGATAAAGGGCTCAAAATGAACTTTACAACAAATATGCAGTTGCACCACAAATATCTTACATTTCTAGGTGTCTAGTGATTCAAGACACCAGGCCAAATCTGGGCCTATGTAGCCGTCGCATAGAAATATTTCATCTGTGGTAGGACAATTTGATGGGAGCTTCCTATCTAATAAGAAAGTAGTATGCAAATTGACTGTCACTCCAATATGCAAGATGGCTGCCCCCATGTGGACACAAGATGGCTGCCACAAGATGGCCAGCAGGGAAGGGCAGTTGTGGGGGGAGGGGACCCATGCCTGCAGAGGAAGGCAGCTGGGGTGAACCAGGCTTGTAGGGGAGGGCAGTTGGGGAGAACCAGGTTGGCAGGGGAAGGCAGTTAAGGGCTATCAGGCTGGCAGAGGAGCAGTTAGGCATCAATCAGGTTGGTAGGGGGTGATCAGGCTGGCAGGCAGAAGTGGTAAGGGGCAATCAGAAAGGCAGGAAAGCAGTTAAGAACAAGCAGTCCTGGATTGTGAGAGGGATGCCCAACTGCCCATTTAGGTCTGATCCCACTTGGCAGTTGGTCACCCTTGGGGGGTCCCAGATTGAAGAGGTTGAGCTGAAGGAAACACCCGCCCCCTGTGCATGAATTTCATGCACCGGGCCTCTAGTCTTTAAATAAGAACCAACAATTCAACAACACAACAGCAACATCTGCCATTGGTTGCAAGCCTATGCCACCAATGTGCCTGGGTAGTCTGAGCCCAAAGTTGATGGTAAGTTCTTCATGTCACAGATGGGAACATTGATGCTCAAAGATGTCAGAATTTGCTGGTGGCCTCACAGCCAGAAAAAGGCAAACTAGATTTTCAACAGGGACCGTCTAACTCTTTACTGTATCACTACCCTGATCCTCTAGCCCAGTGGTCAGCAAACCATGGTTCTCGAGCCACATGCAGCTCTTTGTCCCCTTGAGTGTGGCTCTTCCACAAAATACCATGGCCTGGGCGAGTCTATTTTAAAGAACTGGCATCAGAAGAAGTTTAAATTTAAAAAAATTTAGCTCTCAAAAGAAATTTCAATCATTGTAGTGTTGATATTTGGCTCTATTGACTAATGAGTTTGCCAACCACTGCTCTAGCCACATCGTGTGGGCATAGGGCAGGGAGGCCCACGGGGACAGATCAAAGAGTAATCGAGTGACTTGGACAGAGTCTGCATCCTGCCTCCAACTCCATTTAAATTACATTTTTATCTTTCTGGAGACATTTTTACCTGGAAACATAACAAAGAGAAGAGTTACCATCAGTTAGGCCTGTAATTCGATTTAGATAATCTTGCTTCTGCAGAATCTGTGGGTTCTAAATGCAGGTTATCCAAAAAGCCCCAGTTCTCCTTATTCTTCATCTTCTCCAAGCACAAAACCAAAAGATGGCTTTGGGACTGGTGCTCATCTCTCAGATGGGGGTATCAAAAGTGATACAGTGGTCTCTTGAGATATGAGTGCCCTAACATACGAGATTTTTGAGCCATCAAGCGAGTGATTTTTGCTTTGAAATACGAGCAACATGTGAGATAGGAGTAATCGCGCTGATCGGCCGGCTGCACACGACCCACCAGTTTACCGGGACTCGAGCGTCTCATAGTTTCCCACGCCTCAAGGTTACGGAACGAATTAAACTCGTATCTCGAGGTACCACTGTGTGTTTATTAGTTAAAAACACATTTACTCCAAAGGGTCCTCAGTGCATCCAGCGCTCACCACTTACTCCGTGGACACAGTGGACTTAGAGTCAGACCCAGTTATTCTCCTGTCAGCCCTGTCACCCTGAGAAAGGCCCTGTTTGTCTCTGTGCCCCGCTTGCCAACTGTGGATGTGGTGACGACAGTATCTGCCCGTCCTCCACAAGAGCTATCAATACCAAGTGCCACACCAATTCCAGGTGCTAATCCTCTACCACTTCCTTTTCCCTTCATCACCATTAACAGTCACACGCCCCCTGGCCGTCCGCCACTCAATACTAGGAAAGTACAATTTGTGCAAAGATTCTCCCCTTTCCTGTCATTCCCACCTCAGTTAGAAAAACTCGGCAATTTTTATCGTGGACCTTCACCCTGAACTTGTGAGCAGCCAGCACAGAGCTAGCTCCCCATCAGCGCTGGGGCCTTCTGACACCCCACGCTGCCTGTCCACCTGTGATGAATCAGACCCTCCGTGAAGCGTGTTCAAACACTGTCTTTCTCGGCTTGCTTAGGTTGTATTGTAATCCCTCATCCCCACCGCCTCTTAATTTCTCTCCTCTGGCATGATGGTGTGAATTCTTACCGAAAAGAAAAAACAGCCGGCACGCTTTCAGCTTTATGTGGACCAGTGGTTCTCAACCTTCCTAATGCCACATCCCTTTAATGTAGTTCCCCATGTTGCTACTAGAAATGAAAATAATTTTATGGTTGGGGTCACCACAACATGAGGAACTGCATTAAAGGAACGTGGCATTAGGAAGGTTGAGAACCACTGATGTGGACTAAGCTGTACGTTAGAGTTTGTTTGATTTTCACTGATACTGTCAAGTCTTCCTTGAACCTTCTTTAACTTTTTTTTGCCTTTCAGATGGAATGGTGAGAAAAACTGATCAAGGACATTCATTCACTCGTCCTTCTCTGACGAAGACCAGGGATTGGGGTATTGGCACAATAAGTCTTAGAGGAGACTTGCTAACTAGTTACTCAAAACACTGGTTCTCTGACTTAGCTGCCCATTGGCCTCACTTGAGGAACTTTAAAAATGCTGCCTGACTGGCATGGCTCAGGGGTTGAGCATTGGCCTATGAACCAGGAGGTCATGGCTTGATTCCCGGTCAGGTCATATGCCCGGGTTGCGGGCTTGATCCCCAGTGAGGGTGTGCAGAAGGCAGGCGATCAATGATTTTCTCTCATCATTGATGTTTCTACCTCTCTCTTCTTCTCCCTTTCTCTCTGAAATCAATAAATATATATATTTTAAAATAAAATAAATAAAAATGCTGATGCCCGGATCTCAGAAATATGAATATGACTGCTCTGGATTGTGGCGTGGGCATTGGGATTTTTTTTTTTTTTTTTAGGTTCCCCATGTGATTTCAAGTGCAGTCAAGTTTCAGAGCTGCTGATTTTGAACTTGGAGAAGGCTAGTTTGAGTAGATTTATAATAACAGGGATGAAGCTACCTTGCTTTCTCTTTGGTAGAGCACAGACTTGACCTGGCAACTCCTAACCTACCCCGGCACACACTGGGGGGCCAAGTTTGGGGGCTCAGCGACGCTCCCTCTACAATTTTTCTAAAGGCCTCCTTTCGGAATCTACTCCTTGCCTTTCTTTGATCTTTAGTTAGAGTGGAGATACTTTATTAAATGCTACTGAAATCAATTCTGCTCTTTGCTCTGCAACGCTACAGAGATCAACTTTCAGACCACGTTGAAAGGAACAAACCCCGTCCGTTGGAAGCTGCTGGCTAAAAATTCTTCTGAATCCCCATCCCGGCAAAGAAAACAGAGAGGCCGGGGATTGGTCCTCTCTGGGCAGCGACTCCGCTGCCCAGTGTCAGGATGACAAGCCAAGAACTCACCAGGTGAAGAAAGAGGCCGGTGGGCAGCGCCCACATCAGTGTGGTCTTGAATAGTTGGCCCTAATTCGGAATGTCCTGGTTTGGGTGAAGGAAAACCTGAGCACGGATCTCATGCGGTTCTCTGGGTACGGTTTATTTCCTCCCCCTTTTTATCGTTCAGTGTGCAGAACAACACGAGATGTGCCTCCCGCTCACATGGAGAGTGAATTCAGCAGCAACTCAAGCACGTAATTCTCCTCCGCATGGGGGGTGCTCTGGACATCTGCTCACCCCGTGCACCGAGCAGGCGGCCCCTGACACGGCCAGGCAGCTGAGGGGGCGGTCTCCTGGCGCCTCCTGGCCGCCCCCACTTCGGCAGAAAGCGCACACAAGCCGCATTAGAGGCAAGGACCGGCCAGTGCTGCCTGGAACCCTACCTGTGTGTCTGTCTGTCCCCTGCAAGACAACCTCTCCACCCGGGGATGCGTAACCCATGGACCAGGCAGTGGGGGGGTGGGGGTCAGGGGGGACTGAAGGGAGTCCATGGGGAAAATGGGGGACGTATGTAATACTTTGCACCATAACGATGTTTGAAATGAAGTAAGAATAAACAAAATGAAAATAAGGGCTTCCTGAGACCAGGTTCCGTATCGTCGTGTGGAATGCCGGCATAGAGTAACCCTCAGTGAATATGTGTTAAATGAATGGGTGGCTCCGACCTCAAATATTACCCTGTTTCCCTGAAAACAAGACAGTGTCTTCTATGAATGTTTGCTCCCAAAGAGGCGCTAGGTCTTATTTTCAGGGGATGTCTCATTTTTCCATGGAGAAGAAGACGGTGCACATTTATTGTTGAACAAAAAAAGGAAATGTATGACCTGTCTACGGTCCAGTCGTCGTCATCACAAACCAGATCCCTGATGGGCCGCAGCGCAGCCGGAGCTGTTCAGTTCGGGCGAGGTCTCTTTACATCAGGAGTCAGACGCCTGACGGTAGCTTCGGGGGCCTTCTATTCCGGGGAGACGTTATGTTCAGGGGAGGCCTTATTTTCAGGGAGATGCCTTATATGACAGCGAGAGGCAAAACTTGAAGTAGGTCTTATTTTCGGGGGATGTCCTACTTTCGGGGAAACGGGGTAGAGCACAGAGGTAAGGACAGAACAATGTATCTCCTTCTTACTCTCACTACAAAGCAATGAGTGTAAGAGTGTTTTCCTCCTAACCGCCACAGACACGTTCTGCACACAGAAAGGACACGTTCTGCTCTGCGTGCTTTCTGCAGGCGCCCCCCCCCACTAACCCCCCACAGCCCAGCCCCGCACAGCACGGGGGCAGGGCTCCCTGCAGAAGACAGGTGTCCTTGCAAAGCCCCCGCCGCTTGCTCCCCACACTGTCCAGCCAGCCTGGCTCCGGCTCTGCCCTCTCAAGCCTTCATAATATCAGAGCAGCTGGGGGGTTTGTTTCTGGGCCCCAAAATTCATGCCACCATGGGATATACCTGCTTAGGAAAAGAGCTTCTCCTTCGTTTCTTTCTCTTTTTTAAATATATTTTTATTGATTTCAGAGAGGAAGGGAGAGGGAGGGAGAGAGAGAAACATCAATGATGAGAGAGAATCATTGATAGGCTGCCTCCTGCACAACCCTCACTGGGGATCAAGCAGGAAACCTGGGCATGAGCCCTGACCAGGAACTGAACCGTGACCTCCTGGTTCACAGGTCGATGCTCAACCCCTGAGCCACACTGGCCAGGCTCTCCTTGGTTTCTTTAAGCCCTGAGCTTGCACTTGGATTAGGAAAACCGGGTCCTGTTTTGAGACCCCTGCTGACTTCACCTGGATAACCCACTTCCACTACATTCGCTGCTAGTGTTCGTCATCAGGCTAATTTCTCTAACTCTGAGCCTCAGGTTTTTCATCTAGAAAATGAACACTTTTCCCCCCTTACGTTTAATGGACTTGGGGTTTTTTAGAGCAGCTTTAGATTTACAGGAAAATTGAGTAGATACATCAATTGTTTTAATGTCTAGTTCTCTGATGACATATGATGCACAGTGTTCCTGTATACCCCTCCCCCAGGCACAGAGTCCCCTAGTACGAACATCTTGCATTGATGTGGTACATTTGTTACAATTAAGAAGCCACTATTGATATATCATTAGGAACTGAAGCTCACGGTTTGTGTTATGGTGCACTCTTTGTACTGTAGAGTTCTGTAGGCTTTGACAAATGCACAATGTCATGTATCCATGATTAGTACCCTACAGAATAATTTCACCGCCCTAAACATGTCTTCACCTAGTCTTTCCTAACCCCCTACCCTTGGCAACCAGTGATCTTTGTACTGTCTTTGGAGCTTTGCCATTTTCAGAATGTCACATGGCTGGAATCATACAGAATACAGTGGTACCTCGAGACATGAGTTTAATTCCTCCCGTAACCTTGAGGCGTGGGAAACTATGAGATGCTCGAGTCGCGGTAAACTGGTGGGTCGTGTGCAGCCAGCCGATCCGCGTGAATACTAGTATCTCAAATATTGCTCATATCTCAAAGCAAAAATCACTCGCTCGACGGCTCGTATCTCAAAAATCTCCTATGTTAGGGCACTCGTATCTCGAGGTACCACTGTACAGCCTTTTGAAGTGATTTCTGTTCCTACCTGGGTTTTCATGATTTCAATCGCTCATTTCTTTTTATCGCTGAGCAAGATTCCATTGTATGGATGTACCACAGTTTGTTTATCCACTCACCTATTAAAGAACATCTTGGTTGCTTCCAAGTTTTGGCAATTATGAATAAAGCTGTTATAAACATTCCTGTGTAAGTTTTCGTGTGGATATAATTTTTCAACCCAATTGGGGAAATACCTCGGAGCAGGTGCACTTGGGAAACCATCCCTATAGCATTCTGCCAAGCTGTCTTCCAAAGTAGCTACTCTGCACTCCATCAGCCATGAGTGAGTGCTTGTTGCTCCCGCCCCCCTCACCAATGTTTCTTCAGTGTTTCGGATTTCAGCCATCCTGACAGGTGTGTAGTGGTATCTCATTGTTGTTTTAATGTGTAGTTCTCTGATGACATAGGATGCTGAACATCATTTCCTATGCTTCTTGGCCACCCTTATATCTTCTTTGATGAGGTGTCTCTGCAACTCCTTTGCCTATTTTCTGTTTGGGTTCATTGGTTTCCTATTGTTGAGTTTTAAGGATCTGATATAATAAAAGGACAATATGCAAATTGACCCTAACGGCAGAACGACCGGAATAACTGGTCGCTATGAGTTGCACTGACAATCAGGAGACAGACATTCAACACAGGAGCTACTCCCTGATAACCAGGGCCTCTAGTTATTTCTATATTTTGATTATAAGTCTTTATTGATATTTGTTTTGCAAATATGTTCTCCCAGTCTGTGGTTTGTCTTTCCATTCTCTGAACAGTCTCTTTCTCAGAGCAGGAAGTTTTAACTTGAATAAAGTTCAAATTAGTTTTTTTCTTTCATGGATCATGCTTTTGCTGTTCTATGTTAAAAAGCTCATCACCAAACCCAAGGTCACCTAAACTTGGTTCTACGCCATCTTCTGAAAATGTATAATTTTGTTTATATTTAAGTTAATCATCCATTTTGAGCTAATTTTTGTAAAAAAGTAGAAGATTCGTGTCTAAATTCATTTTCTCTGTCAGTTTCCAATGTTCCAGAACCATTTATTGAAAACACTATCCAATCTCCAGTGATGACTTTGCTCCTTTATCAATACTCATAGATTGTATTTGTGTGAATCTATTTCTGGGTTCTCTATTCTGTTCCATTGATCTATTTGTTTATTATTTTGCTACTACCCCATTGTCTCTAACTTTATTGTCCACCTTTAATACTGTGTTTGCTGGTCTAAATATTTTGCCTTACATATAATTAAAATCAGTTCTGGAATTCTAACTGGATTTGCACTGAATCTATAGGTCAAGTGGGAAGAACAATCATCTTTATGTCATTGAGTCTTCTTACCCACGAACACAGAATATATCTTCATTTATGTAGATCTCCTTTGACATCTTTTTTACAAACCACTTTTTTGAGGTCTATTCACAGATGAAAATCTTGCCACATTTAATGCACAGTACTATAAATATGTACAGCTTTTTATATACTTATCTCTAAATTCGCACACTTGGAAAACCATCACCACAGCATGCGCCAAAAACCTATCCATCACCTCCAAATGTTTCCTCCCTCTGTCATAATTATTACCATTATTATCATTAGGATGAATATTTATAAGTCTGCTTAATATAAAAATCCTATTAGCAAAGTTTTGGGTATACAACAAAATATTTTAACTACGTATAGGCACTAGGCTCTATAGATCTCTAGGACTTACCTTGTATAACTAAAATTTTGCAAACGTTGTCTTCCCACCCCCTGTAACAATCATCTCATTCTCTGTTTATATGAGTTTAATTGTGTTAGGTTCTTCATATAAGTATCTATATTGTGTCTGGCTTACTGACCATAATGTCCTCCAGGTTCTTTCACGTTGCTGCTCCTGTCAGGGTTTCCTTCATTTTTTACTCAGACTCCATTATGAGTACATGTATATATAGGATGTCCCCCTGAAACGCATACACACATTTTTGAATAATTATAAAGGCAGTATTTATTAAAATACACTTCATTTTCAAAATTGAGCTATTAGTTGTCAGCTGTTAAAGTATGTATAAATTTTGGGGGACACTCTGTATATATATTTTCTTCATTAATATATCGATGGACTTTTAGGTTGCTTCCATGTTTTAGCTATTGTGAATAATTCTGTGATGAATCTACAATTACAGATAACTCCTTGAGGTCATTTTAATTCTTTTGGTTATATACCCAGAAGTGGGATTGATGAATCATATGGCAGTTCTTTTTCATTTTGAAAGAAATCTCCATATTGTTATTCATAATAGCTGTACCAACTTACTTCCCCATAATAGTGTACAAGGACTCCCTTCTCTCCATGTCCTTGCTAACATTTGTTGTCTTTTTTTAGTAATAGCTGTCCTAACAAACGTGAGGTGGCATCTTATCTTGGTTTTAATTGACACCTTTTCATTTTCCTGTTGGCCATTTGTGTGTATTCTTTGGAGAAATGATGACTCAGTTTCCTTCCCTGTTTTTTTAAATTGGGTTATTTTTTATCGAGTTGAAGGAGTTTTGTATATATTTTGCATATTAACCCTTTATCAAGTATATGATTTGTAAGTATTTTCTCCCATTCTGTAGGTTGCCTTTTTCATTTTGTTAATAGTTTTCTTTGCTCAGTTTTACTGATAATTTCTATAGTGTTTTTAATTCACTTATTTAGCTCATGCACATTTAATGGGATCACTGATATACTTGGATCAACTGTTTTCTATTTGCTGTCCTTGTTTGTTTCTTTCATCTTACCTTCTTTTTGTCTCCTCTGTATTTATTGGAGCATTTTATATAATTACCCTCTTATTAACAATTATATTTTTTTTCTTTTAAAGGTTAGTTGCTGCCCTAAAATTTGCAAAATACATTTACAACTAATCTTATGTTCAAGTAAAACTGTATGCCTTTGCAGAAATACCTTAGAACAAGAGTATTCCCAGTTCCTCCCCGCTATTCTTGTAACATCACCATCATTCATTTCTTTTACCCACCAGCTATAACCACTCAATATACTGTTGCTGTTAATACTGTAAACAAATAGATAACTTTGGGAGAATTTTGGCTAAAAATAGGTAAGCAAACAAAACAACCACCACCACTTGATTTCCCATCAGAGTCTCGCCCATTGATCTAAACAGTCCTTCATGAGGGGTCAATTTACACCAGGAGCTCAGTATTCCAGCAATGCTGTTCATTAGACTTCATTAACAGCTGAAATCAATTTCCCATTCTGCTCCTTTTACTGCCCTGAACTCCTCTTCCCAGCGCATCTCTCTAACAAGTGGGTTCAACTTCATACCTACAATCCCACTTTCTCCGCTAACAAAAGGGGTCAATACCCAACCAGTGATGTACTAGTAAATATTTCACAACCAGCTTACAAAAAAATAAAATAAAAAATACATAGAAGGAGAGTGATTTCTAGAATTCAGCTCTGTGGGGTATGAATACTGCCACTATGGCCAAATTTTTTTTGTAATCTTTGTTGCTGAAGGTATTACATATTTCCCCCTTTTCCCCCTCATTGACCTCTTCCAGCCCTCCCCTTCATCCCCTATGGTCTGTGTCCATGGGTTATGCACACAGAAGCACAGCGTCCTATCATACTGCCACGGCAGCCAATGGCAATAACCTCTAGAGCAGTGGTTCTCGACCTTTCTAACGCCGCGACCCTTTAATACAGTTCCTCATGTGGTGGTGACCCCCAACCATAACATTATTTTTGTTGCTACTTCATAACTGTAATGTTGCAACTGTTATGAATCGTATCTGTGTTTTCCCATGGTCTTAGGCGACCCCTGTGAAAGTGTTGTTCGACCCCTAAAGAGGTCGCGACCCAGAGGTTGAGAACCGCTGCTCTAGAGCATACACAATAGTAAGGTGATGGAGAATCACTGTGTAGTGTTAAGTTTTGAGTACGTATGATATTTATGTTACCACAATTTTTTGCAAGCTTATGTAATTTAAATGTTAATCACACCTGCGTTTAGCAATTAGCTCACAGTGTTTCTAGAAACATACCGATCCACACGCTGGTTTGAGGGTCCCTCACATGCTCTCAAACGGCCCTGTAGTGAGAGGATGCAGCAAGCATCATAATGAGAAGGAAAGGTCCCAGATTTTAGCTCAGAGACCGCGGTGACCTGCGTAACTTCGCTGGCTTTACTGGCTCCCAGAATCCATCCCATTCATGCCAGGGGGCTCCGATTTCCAGCTCCGCATCGCCACCCCCAAAACCTCTGTTCCGATGCCCTTCCCACTTTACACACGTAGATTCCCTTCCACTGAACACACTGACAGAGTGAGTCATCATTTTCCATAACGAGAATTGCTAACATTTACTGAACATATACTATGTGTCAGGAATATATTCATAACTCATTAATCCCCCACAACTCAATGAGACAGATTCTCTGATTATGACCATTTCAAAGCTGAGTAATAAATACACTCACAGGATAAACAAGTTGCTACCCCGGCCTCTTTCATTTAAACATCGCGATCTAAGTAAATAAGTAAGAACATTCCCCTGTGGAGGGGTCATTTTTAGGACGATTCCGTGTTGTAATTTTCAAAGGAAAACCAGATAAAACCGGAAGCGTGTTTGTGGGAGCAGATACACAGAAGAAATGTCCTATTTTACCGGGTAAATATTTTTTGATGGCTTGCATTTTACAAAGGCTCCTTCCGCCCTCGCCGGTTTGGCTCAGAGGGTAGAGCATCGGCCTGTGGACCGAGGAATCCCAGGTTTGATTCCGGTCAAGGGCACACACCTGGGTTGTGGGCTCGATTCCCAGTGCGGGGGGCATGCAGGGGGCAGCCAATCACTGTTTCTCGTCACTGATGTTTCTATCTCCCTCTCCCTTCCTCTCTGAAATCAATAAAACAATATTTAAATAAATAAATAATAAGCAAGCAAGCAAGCAGAAGGCTCCCTCTGCCGGGCTTGTGTTGCTCAGTGGTTAACACAGACCCATGAACCAAGAGGTCACCAGTTTGATTCCCAGGGTTGTAGACTTGACCCCCAATGTGGGGAAGGGGGCGTGTAGTAGGACATCTCTGTCTCATCAATGTTTCTATCTCTCTATCCCTGTCCTTTCCTCTCTAAACTCAATAACAAGAAGAAAAAGTAGCCCTAGCCAATGTGGCTCAGTGGATAGAGCCGGCCTGCAGACCAAAGGGTCCTGGGTTCGATTCTGGTCAAGGGAATGCACCTTGGTTGCAGGCTCCTCCCCAGCTCCCACCAGGGTTGGGGCTCATGCAGGAGAGACAACCAATTGATGTGCTCCTCTCACATCGATGTTCCCTCTGTCTTCACCCTCCCTAAAAATCAAAGGGAAAGCACCCTCAGGCTGTGCCTTCTGCGCCGGGCCTGCCTCCTGCGTCTGCGGTGTTTGGAGGGGACAGACCCAGGGAGCCCCTTCTTCCAGCCCCGGCCACGCTCCTACCTCCTATCCAGTCGCCACCTGCAGAGCCACCTCCTGCGCCCCATCCGGTCACCACCTGCAGAGCCACCTCCTGCGCCCCAGCCAGTCGCCACCTGCAGAGCCACCTCCTGCGCCCCATCCAGTCGCCACCTGCAGAGCCACCTCCTGCGCCCCATCCAGTCGCCACCTCCAGAGCCACCTCCTGCCTCCCATCCAGTCACCACCTCCAGAGCCACCTCCTGCGCCCCATCCAGTCGCCACCTCCAGAGCCACCTCCTGCCTTCCATCCAGTCGCCACCTGCAGAGCCACCTCCTGCCTCCCATCCAGTCGCCACCTCCAGAGCCACCTCCTGCCTCCCATCCAGTCGCCACCTGCAGAGCCACCTCCTGCGCCCCATCCGGTCGCCACCTCCAGAGCCACCTCCTGCGCCCCATCCGGTCGCCACCTGCAGAGCCACCTCGGGGACCAGCCTACACAGCCTTGTTTTCCACTTTAACTCCTCATCGCCCCGCAACCAGGAACCCCCAGATTCCTCAGAATGACACCCCCCCCCAGGTGGAGGCTGGGGTCACCTCCGGCCACTGCCCCGCAGCCGCCCGCCTACCTGCCTCTGGGCCTCTTCCCACCGGACGCCCAGGCCTGGAGGACAGAAGGGAGGGCGTCTTCCTGGAGCTGAAGCAGCCGCGGGTGCTGAGCATCTCCCGGTGCAGACCCCACGCGGGCCGCCTTCTCTGGGAGGAGCTGGAGCCTCCCCAGGGGAGGGTGACCCCGGGACCCCGGAGGCCCTGGCCCGGGAGGAGCGTGGCCCAGGCCCTGGGGCAGCCGCAGGCCCTCAGCTCCGTGCCCCCTGCGGAACCACTTCCGGGGCAGGAGGGCAGAGCACCAGGAAGTGGGCCACACACCTGCCTCCCCCCCTCGCAGGTGGCTCGCAGGTGGGTCTGGTGTCTCTTCCAAAGGGTCCCCTCCAGCACCTCCAGGAGCCTGCGAGCCCAGAGGCCTTTGGGGGCCCCTCTGCGTCCCTCTGGGGTCTGGCTTCTGCCTGAGCCTCTCCCCAAAGCCACTAGGCGCCCTTTAACCATCCTGGAGCCCCCTCCCAGGCACCGGCCCACATGCAACAAGAAAGCTTTTCGCAGGAAAAAGAGAGAGAGAGAAAGAGAGAAAAGTATCCTTGAGTGAGGATTAACCAAAACAAAAAAAAAGAAGAAATAATAAAATAAAATAAAAAGGCTCCTTCCTCTTTAAAAAAAAAAATGTAATATCCTATAGCAGTCCCGACCCAGGAAAGAATTCTTCGTTAATTTAAAAAACAATACCGCCTTCCTACGCAAGGAGCGAGATGGCAGCATTCAGAAATACAAACTTATTAGATATAAACAAATGAGATATTCCCTTACCACCTCCCCCCATAAAATCACATAAGATAGCACTGATTACTGTGATAATTACCTTCATTTTCACCATCTGGTTCTTCTGAATAGCGAGAGCGGGTGCCCGGGAAGGAGCCTGAGAACTGGTCTTCTGAACCATTAGCACACTGAGAAAGCAATCGCCGCCAGCGTGGCTCATGCTCCTCTCACACCCAGCACAACGTCCGGGCACCGTGCTTGTCTGTGTCCCATAACATAGCGTGAGTCCTGTGTTCAACTCTCCTTGTCTGCACACAAGCGACTCCACGTCCAAAGACTGAATACATTTTGCATTCAATTTTCCAAAGGAGCTCAGTGATGAAAACTCATGCACAGGAACAGGACGTTCGTTTATTGATTTCCGCCATGTGCCTGACCAGGTGACTTGAGTTTTTAAAGAAAGATAGCACACGTGTACCCTCTATGCCAGTGATTCTCCCGCCTTTCTCTGCTCTGGGTCATGGGGGGCTGACCTCTCTCATTGGCTAGAGCCCTGGGCCCTCTGGCTCCCAATTGGTTTGGGATGATGGGAGGAGCTGACGGGATATGGAAACATGTTGGAAAGAGATAGGGTGAGTCTTAGGCCCCTGCCTTGATATGGTTCTGAAGGACTTTAATATTCTGAGGCCACGATCTTGTCACACAGCCCCCCTTACCCTTCCACCTCCTGGTCTCTTCAGACCTTCACGGGGCAAGAGCTTCCACTGTTCCTAACCCTCCGGTGCCCAAATGCTGGAGGCAAGTCCCAGCAGGTCATAATTAGGCAAGAAGTTCCTGAGAAAGCTAATGGATCCTGGGGCTTCAGCATGGAAATCTGCATGTATTATTACCTGCAGCTGGCACAGCTGTGGGCATTTCCCCTAACCTGCTCACCTTTTCTTGTTTCTCAAACTTTACCTGATGGCATTTCTAAAGGTCCGTGTGTTTTCCAGGAAATAACGGAGATTCAGAGAGCTCGCCACCAGAGTGAAGCCTCCCCTGGCTTTCCCCCATGCCTCCCAAATTGATGTTTCATGTTTAGTTCATTCATTCATTCAAGGAACCCTTTTTCAGGTTCCTTGAACCCTTGCATCTGCGGAAAGACCCTAACACCCAGCACCCCTTCTGGGTTCCTTCCATGCTAACCACACCTCCTTAAGCAGGTCCTTCATTAACCTCATACAGCTAAACACTGTGCCCTTCCCATGTCCAGCCATTCATGGAAATACCATACTTCAGAGAAATGAAATGTGCATGTCAGAAATACTTTAAATGGTGAGGTGGATGATTGGCTCTATAGGATTACTTGTCATTTGTATAAGTATGTTTGTGTGCATGTATATACATATTCTCTCTTCTCAATATTCCTTTAAACCAGCGGTTCTCAACCTGTGGGTCGCAACCCCTTTGGGAGTTGAACGACCCTTTCACAGGGGTCGCCTAAGACCATCGGAAAATGCAGATATTTACATTACGATGCATAACAGTAGCAAAATTTCATGGTTGGGGGTCACCACCCCATGAAGAACTGTATGCAAGGGTCGTGGCCTTAGGAAGGTTGAGAACCACTGCTTTAAACAAAGAGTAGATCCTGAGCTATTTGGTTCAGGTAAATCTGACTTAAAGCCACTTTTCAGGAGATGTACCTGTTGCATATTTGAGGCATCTTGGAAATGCATGGTGTAGCTGAGTGCCGAAGAAAAGAAAGTAAAGGTGCATCTTGTTCTCCGGCCATGGTTTTGGCCCCTGAAGAGTGAAAGACAACAGAGTCCAGAAAAAAACAAGACCCATTCTATCCTACGCTGTACAACTGGCTTTTACAGTGTTTCATTATCACCCCAAAGAACTCTATTGTGCTGCCTTTTACACTTTTTAGCTATAGACTAGAGGTCTGGTGCACAAAATTCATGCACAGGTAAGTCCCTAGGCCTGGCAGGTGATCAGGGCTGGTTGGGGCCTTCTGGCTGCTGGCTGGGCCCTCCATTCCCCCCTGCTGCCAGCCACTGTGCCGCCCCCTGATGATCAGTGCATGTCATAGCGAGCAATCAAACTCCCAGTCTCCCGGTCGAACTCCAAGGGGACACTTTGCATATTAGCCTTTTATATAGATAGATTCCTTTTCAGTCACACACAAATAAAGTGAACTAATAATCATTGTTCATAACAATAACACTTGGTAAACTTTATGAAGCCAAATATCGCCTGGGACATGTGCTGTTTCCTTGAAATTCAAACTTAACTAGGTGTCCTGCTTCCTTAAGTTTTGTTTTGGTTTGGTTTTGCTAAATCCAGCAACTCCGCACATGTGTGAGGGGCTGGCATCCTGGGCACCAGAGCCATAGAATAGTTCCATCATTGCAGAAAGTGTTCCCGCAGCCGAAACCGGTTTGGCCCAGTGGATAGTGTGTCGGCCTGCGGACTGAAAGGTTCCAGGTTCGATTCCGGTCAAGGGCATGTATCCTGGTTGCGGGCACATCCCCAGTAGGAGGCATGCAGGAGGCGGCTGATTGATGTTTCTCTCTCATCTATGTTTCTGACCCTCTATTCCTCTCCCTTCCTCTCTGTAAAAAAATCAATAAAATATATTTAAAAAAAAGAAAGAAAGAAAGAAAAGAAAGTGCTCCCTCAGAGTTCTCTTCTGGATGCTGGTGAGCTCCACTCACATCGCCTGCTTCCTGGGCATGAAACCCAACAAAACACTCTGCATCGTCCTCTCGCCCCCAGAAGGGCAACACATTTTTATAAAAACAGACGTTTGTGTCGCTGAAATCCTGATCAGTTACACCGACCGTATTTGTTTGGGGCGAAGTAAATAAAGAATGAGCCTTTGGACCACCAACTCTGAAGTTAACACGCTGAGGAGCCCAAAGTCACTTTCCCCAATAATTAACCTTGTGAGATAGCCTTCCTGCCATTATCACATTTTTTTTAAAAAATAAAAAATCTCGCCGAAGCCATTTTGGCTCAGTGGATAGAACGTTGGCCTGAGGACTGAAAGGTCCCAGGTTTGATTCCGGTCAGGGGCACGTATCTTGGTTGTGGGCACATCCCCAGTAGGGGGTGTGCAAGAAGCAGCTGATCGATGTTTCTCTCTCATCGATGTTTCTAACTCTCTATCCCTCTGCCTTCATCTCTGTAAAAAATCAATAAAATATATTTAAAAATAAATAAATAAATAAAAATAAAAATAAAAAATCTCCCTACAGAAATGTGTTTAGCCCATGACTTGTCTAGTTTCAAACATAGCCATACATCTCGACATTCCTTCATGATGTGTGGTGGAGGCTGGTTACTCTCATGAGATCTTTCTAATGTCTTCCCTTCTAGTTCTCTAAATCTGGCCAGAAATAGCTTTCTTACGTTTCAAACTCCCCTTCCATCAGCACCTGATAAATATGTTGTTAGAATCCTCGATTAAATTCTTTAGAAACGAGAGGAATAGCTTGTATTAAAGGGAGGCATGGAGGAAATTGACCTCTGTCTTTCTAATAACATTGGGAGAGACAGGGTCCTTCCAGCCCAATCAAGGCCATTAATTAGTTATCGAAGCGAGTGAATGATTCTCTTTACCTGCTCTCCACATTGAGGAGGAGCTAATCTGGTCAATTAACCTCTGGCATCAGGAATGTGAAGCAATTTGGGGGGAAAGCTCGTTTTCATTCTCCCAGGCTTTTCTTCTGTCCCGTGGACTCTAAGAGAAAGCTCTACCCAAGCCATTCCAATGGACACAGAAGGAAAAGCCCAGAAGACCCCCAACACCAGAGAGGTGAGCCCCCTACCGAGGCTGTCGGCCTGCCTTCCGGAGGGAGGCAGCTGGTGCGCGCTCGGCGGGACTAAGAGCATCTTCCTCTTTATGCGGCTCCTCCGATCGGGCCTGTGATTGGCCATCAGTTTACCCGTGGGTAAGCGGAGTTGGATAATATATACTTACCGCCCGATAGTAAATGAATATTGAAGATCTCTGGCTAAAGAGGGCCATGAATATGTAAAAGCGCTGTGAATACAAATCAAGAATTCATGACTTAGGAAAAGCTCAATATGTTGATAAATCTTGAGGTTTTTTTTTTTTGCAAATGCTGAGATGTTTCACTTTGATTCAGAATATATAATCGTCAGGGATTGAGGTTTAGCCAGGGAGGCTTTATGCAAAGGACACATATGTAACTACATTCAGCAAAAAGCTGTACATCTGGCATGGAGGGGGTAATGGCAGGCACCAGTCAGTCAAAAGTTCTGACTAACACTTCTTCATTGCTTTTGATAGCTCTCTTATTTCCAGTCTTGGCCTCGGTACTGAAGCTGGGGGGGTGGGGGGGACAGGGAGACAGGCGGAGGGGGTGGGGAAGGAAGGTGGTGGAGATTTTCCTCAGGCAAAGCTCTGGTTTGCCCCAAGTGCACCGCAGTGGAGGGTAGCCGGCCTCCGCTCCGTGGGGAGACCAGATGGCCCAGGAGAGGCCCAGCTCAGCAGTCCTGCAGAAGTGCTAGGAGAGAGTGCTGAAATGGGGTGCAGGGGTGGCTGGCCCCCTCGGCACCTTGCTGCTCGTGAGGAAAGGAGACTCGTTCCCCAGGCGGGAGTAGACCCCACACCCTGCAGGTGACTCGGTGGCCCCAGCCTTCTTCTCCACCTGCACACGGTGCACCTGTGCCAGGAACAGCTGCAGTCAGTCACCGGAGGGGCCCGCGTGTGAACTGGGGAGAGCTCCTCGGTCTCTTCAGAAGGATGCATTTTTCTGTGTGAAGACGTGTTATTAGGGTTCATTTATTTATTTATTTATTTTTTGATGACTTGCTCCTCAAAGCCCTGTGCTCTCCAAACTCAGCTTTCGGAGTAACGTCAGATGTCACCTCTTTTCCCTTTAGGACAGTGGTTCTCAACCTGTGGGTCGTGACCCCTTTGGGGGTCGAACGACCCTTTCACAGGGGTCGCCTAAAACCATCGGAAAATGCAGATATTTACATCACGATGCATCACAGTAGCAACATTTCATGGTTGGGGGTCACCTCCACAGGAGGAACTGTATGCAAGGGTCGCGGCCTTAGGAAGGTGGAGAACCACTGTTTTAGGAGCACAGGGTTCATTCAGTAGCTAGGAATGCCCACTAGAATTGACTCTGAGCTTCCTAGCAGCCAGGGCAAAAAGGAAGTTTAACTGTTCTCAAGAGAGGAAGAAGATGGTAAAGACCCCTTCCACGGGAGCCATCTTTGGTACTTGCTATTCTAAAGGAATTTCTCGAGTGGAATTTCACTTGGGAGCCCCTGAGGGAATTATAGGCCTCAGCAGCAGCAGCAACAGCCAACAGCAGACTTCAGGGCCAGGCCCATGGGCCGTGGTTTCTCCTAAAAACTTTGACATCCACAGAGTCCAGTTGAGTGAATCTGGAGAAAGCTCAGCTACTTCACTGTGCATCTTGGTGCTGGTTTAATGAAAAAGGATCGCATCAGGGGCAGGAAGTACCAGCCTAGTCCTCAGAGCAGCGATTCTCCAATGTCATCTGCCATTCACTTCTGGCTCCTGGGACCCTTTTCGCTGTTTCCCCTCTCATCCTCCCCCCACCCCCTGCCAGGGAAAGCAGAAAAAGAAGAGCAAGACATGCACATGTCACTGTGAATTGGTTAACCCTTCTCACCTGGGCAGAACCACACCTTATTCTAAGATCCCGTCCTCCCTCCTTGGGAAGGGTTGAAGGCTCTTTCTGTGACGTCATGATGGTGGAGCAGATGGTAGTTTAGTATTGTGTATTGTTTGTTGGATGTAGGTATTAGCTGATATGAACTTAACAACTCTATTCACCCCCAATCTGAGGGGTGACTGTCAGTGGTTCAGGAAGTCCCAATGGACTATGTCCCCACAGAACTGCTGCAAGTAGCAGGCAGTTGAAATTGGCACTTGCCCCAAGTGCGCCTGCTCCATGCCAGGGCTGAGGACTGCAGTCTCCCCACTGTGCTCCGTGCAACGGGCTCCTCACTGCCCACAGCAGGGCCTCGAGACTGCCTGCAGGAAGCGGCCTGGGGTGCGTGCAAGGAGTTTAACACCTACCTGGTTGCAACCCCATTGGGCCCTGTTTGAGATGGGAGGGTTCCCACGCAGTGTTATCTGTCACCTGTCTTGGATGGAGAGACGGCTCTCTTGTTCTGACCTCTCCTGAGGTGCGTCCCTACCAAGTGATGCTTGCCTGCCGTAGAGTGAGTTGTTAAGCGTGACCCCAGATCACCAGAGTGGGCGTGCCCTCAGGAAGTATCAATGCTGCGCAGCTGCAGATGGAAGTGACTGGAGAGCTGCCCTTGACCAAGTGCCCCCTGAATCCCACTCACAGGGGAAGAGGTCAGGACGAAGCACAGGATAAGGTCCCTCTTTATTTCTGCTGCTAAAAGGAGGAGCCGTACCTTAGCGCCCCCTGACCTTTCCTTCCCATCCCCAGGGGATCGAAGTGGTCCCACCTCAGGTCTGGGTATTTGGGAGTTCCCATGTCACCTACCCAGGGTCACATTTTTCTTGAAGGCAAACACCATGACTTCCGCAAACACTCCCACAGTTGAGAAAAGTGAACGCTTTGCCATTTGCAGCAACATGGTGGACCGAAGGGGCATTGTGTCAAGAAGAACAAGTCAGCCAGAGAAAGACACGTCCTCTTTGATTTCATTTCTATGTGGAATCTAAAAACAAAACGAAACAAAACACACAAACACACACACAAAAAGCCAGACTTACAGATCCAGGGAACAAGTTGATGTTTGCCAAAGGGTAGGGGGTGGCGGGATGGGAATAAACAATAAAAAATAATTGGATGCTTTCCACAGGCACCATCCTTGATAATGGGGCTGTAAACATAACGAGGGAAGCGCTGTCGTTTGCAGGCGGGCTCTGTGCTCTAGATGCTTGAGTCGCGTTGCTCACACACGGAAAGAACCACACGGTAGGCACTGTTTTTCTCCTTTGACAGACGTGGGCACGGAGGTTAAGCTGTGCGCAAAGCCACAGAAAGCTGAGCAGCGGGAGAGTGGGGATTCCTACTGGCCCTTTGAGGTCAAACCACGCCCCGTGTGGTCTGACGAGGACATGGTGGGTACCTTTCGGTGAAGAGCTCACAGTCCAGGGATCCCATTGCCATGGGCGGTCTGCACACCTAGGACGGTCTCCCATCTTCCGGGCATTTCCCACCTGGGAGGCTCGGAAGAGAGTGGAATGAGGAAAAGCTGTGCCCAGTGGATTCCAGTGTGTGAAGGGCAGAGCAGTACCATCCAGCCTTCGGAGGCAGCAGAGGCAGAGGTTCTCTGGGTGGCATCCATGCCCGTGGGCAGTAGGGTGGTCTGCACTAGAGTGCACGTGGACACTGACCCCAAATGCTAAAGCTGATTTTCGGACTCTCCCAGGAATTCTCTGAGCACGCTAATGGGTGGTAGGTCACCTAGATGAGAACTGCTATGACATGTACCCACTTACACGTGTATTGGTTAAAAGCAGGCTTTGACCCCTCCTGGCGTTTTCATTTGGGGCTAGAAAACTGACAAAGAAGCAATAAATAGCGTATTTTCCTGCATATAAGACGACTGGCCGCATAAGATGACCCCTAACTTTTCCAGTTAAAATATAGAGTTTGAGCCAAAACCGGTTTGGCTCATTGGATAGAATGTCTGTCTGCGGACTAAAGGGTCCCAGATTCAATCCCAGTCAAGGGCATGTACCTTGGTGGCGGGCACATCCCCCGTGGGAGATGTGCAGGAGGCAGCTGATCGATGTTTCTCTCTCATGGATGTTTCTAACTCTCTATCCCTCCCCCTTCCTCTCTGTAAAAAATCAATACAATATATTAAAAATATAGAGTTTGGGATATACCCACCCTAATAAGACGTGATAATAAGTTGTGATATATTCAAGGAACAAGGAACACTACACACACAAAAAAAAGCCAATTTTTGAGAAGATTTTCCTGGGTTAAAAAGTCGTCTTATACGCCGGAAAATACGGCATATATAAATTGCAGGTTATGTTATAAGCTAAGGAAAAAATAATGAAAGGGGGGTAGAATAAAAGAGACCCAGAAGGCAGGGTGAGGTCTCCTTGGAACTTTAATAAGGTGGTGGTCTGAGAAGCTCCCACTGAGGAGGTGAGCTTTGAGCAGCCTGCAGGGAATGGAGGAGTGATCCGTGTGGCTGATTCTCTGGGGGACGCACTTCCCCCACTTAGCTAAGAGAGAGCAGAGCAGGGGCCCGCGGGCACCAGGGGGCCTGTCCATGCCACATGATCTGTGCATGGCACTGTGTGCCCACCACCCAGAGTCAGAGTATCTCCCATCACCCTATATCTGGCCCCTTTACCCAGGATGGCCCCCTTACCCTCTTCCTTCTACTAACCACCACACTACTCTCTGTGCCTCTGAGGTTTTCTGTGTCTTTCTTGTTTGTTCATTTGTTACCTTCAGCTTTACATCCCACACCTGCACGCTAGCATGGCACTCTAACCAACGAGCCATCTGGCCAGGGCGACCCACAAGTCTGAGTACATAAAAGAGTGCCATCAAGAAGGGTCAACTCTGCCACTTTAAAAAAAGAAAAAAGTAGACAGAGCATGCGATTAGAAGCAGCATTTGCTGGATTTCAGTCAATAAACAGATTCCTCACAGTAGGGGCCAGGGAGAGGAAGAATGGGCTTGTTTACCCCGGTAATCATGGGGGCGTGAGAGGGCAGGAGGTGAGAGAAGCTCTAATCCGGCCAGTATGCTGATGCTGGCGCTGACCACTCTGCAGAATGTCCAAGGTGAGAGGTTGGGAGCTTGTGACCATACCTCCAAGGTAGAGCTACAAGGTAGGACTTCGCTGACAGATTGAAGAAGAGTAAGAGATAAAGCCAGGGTTTTAGGCCCGGGCGACTGGAGGTTGCAGCTGCCATAGCTGCGATGAACAAACCTGGGAAGGAGACAAGGAGGTCATTTGGGACATCCCGGTGAGGTGGTAATAGGCCTGGAGCTGCAGGAAATGTTTGGAGACTGGAGTGTTGTCCACACAGGGGTACATCTGGTGTCAGGATGGAGGTCGGGGAAGGGGTACAGATCCAGGAAAAAGAGGACCAAGGAAGGGCCTTGCAGCACCCGGGGCACCAAGGTGCAGAGAGAAAAGAAAGAGTCAGCAAAACACACCGACCAGGAGCAGGAAAGAAGTAGGAGAGAAACAAGAGAGTGTGGTGCCATTTGTGTTTAAGCATCTAACTTCGAAGACTTCAGAGGGCTGCCAAACATCCCATCTTTTCTTTCTGGTTAAGAAAGGAAGCCATGTTATAGCCCTTGACAATAAGAAAGGAGGGAGGGAGAGAGGAATGGAGGGAGGGAGGGAGGGAGGGAGAGAGGGAAGAAAGAGAATGGAAGAAAGAGAGGGAGACAGAAGGACAGAAGCAGGAAAGACAGCACAGTAGCCCTTCAGGCACAAATGCTTCCAATGGTCTGAAACAACGTTCACAAACATCAGTCCTACTGTAAACCTCATCTGAACAGTGTAGGGTCATTTATAACATGTAATCCTGTTTTTCTTTTTCTCTCGGAAGGAAGGAAGACAGAAAGGGTTGTTCTAGATGCATCTACCTAGTTTTCCTATCTAATAAAGAGGGAGTATGCTAATTGACCCTCACACCATCACAAAGATGTTGGCACCCACAGCCAATAAGAAGGGAATATGTTAATTGAATGCCCTGCCCTCAAAGATGGTGGAGCCCACAGCCAATAAGGAGGGAATCTGCTAATTGACAGCCACGCCCTCAAAGATGGCAGCGTCCACAGCCACAAGATGGCAGCACCCAGTCCTCTTAGCTATGCTGGGGTGGCAGGCACATGGCAAGGCCAGGCCTGCCCTTAGGCGGGCCTGGCGGCTCCACATGCCTGCCTCCAGGGTCCCCCAGTCCCCTCAGCCCCCCAGCCCCCCAGGGCTGCCCAAGGCTCAGGTAACCGGGGCCAGCAGAGGCTTGTGCTGCCGGCAGTGGCAGCAGCAGAGATGTGATCAGGGGCATTGCCTTCCCCTGATTGCCAGGTCACCTCCCGCCCCTGAGGGCTCCTGGACTATGAGAGAGACCAGGCCAGGCTAAGGGACCTCCCACTCCAGTGCATGAATTTTCATGTACCAGGCCTCTAGTTTTATCATAACAACAATTCTAACATACAGTGGTACCTCGAGATACGAGTGCCTTAACACGAGATTTTTGAGATACGAATGAGCAATTTTTGCTTTGAAATATGAGCTACATTTGAGATAAGAATAATCGCGAGGATGGGCCGGCTGCACACGACCCACCAGTTTACCGCGACTGGAGCATCTCATAGTTTCCCATGCCTCAAGGTTACGGAACGAATTAAACTCGTATCTCGAGGTACCACTGTATACAAATTATTAGCCCTTTTGTGGATGGGGAAGTTGGGGACCTGAAAAATTATATAAATTGTGCCTGGGTGGCATGGCTTAGTGGTTGAAGGATAGACCTATGAACCAGGCGGTCACGGTTCAATTCCCCGTCAGGGCACATGCCCTGGTGGTGGGCTCAATCCCCAGTGTGGGTCGTGCAGGAGGCAGCCGATCAGTGATTCTCTCTCATCATTGTTGCTTCTATCTCTCTCCACCTTCCTCTCTGAAATCAATAAAAATATGTATATTTTTAAAGTAACATAAATTGCAAACATGATGAGGAATAGATGCTAGGAGAGCTCACTGCCTCCTCCCCGTTGACTCGAGGCAGATCCGGGCTCTGCCGGGTCCCCTCCCCTCCTTTCCCCGAAGGTGGGGGCTGCACAGCCCCCAGCTGCCTCCAGGGACTCCCTCAGTCTGTGCTGCTTTGTGTTAAAATGGGAGTGTGCTTGTTAATGGGTAGTGAATAAATTATAGCTCTCTCTTTAATTAATCATTGCTCTGCACTATTTATTGCAGTGCTAATGGAATATTTGTGTAATTATTTCTCCATATGTGAAGGTAACACTTTAAACCTTTTAAAATGTCACCAAAGAAGCTACCTCTGGATTCTTCTGGGATAGTTTGGCTAGCAGAGCATGTGTTTTTGTAAAATACGTTTTTTTCCTTCTGTCAGAACTAAACTCCGTAAGAAATGTCAGACTCAGACAAGATTATAAAAAAAGTGTGTGAAGAGAAGTCCCAAGGTCACCTCCTAGAAAACATGTTGGCCAATCAACCGATGTCCAGTTCAGTTCCTACAGCCTTTCTAGAACATTCTAGAACATGGAGAGAGCCATGTAGGCCTGCCTTGGACCCTGACTCTCCTATTTCCTGACAACATTTAATGAGCAGGGTTCCAAATCGCCTGCCCCTCCTTCCCCTCTCATGCTTCACCCCTGTCTCTGAGTTGATGGCCTGAGAAAACACGGCCACCCCTGACCCCACAGAGCCCACATCCCCTCTCCCTGCTGCCCTGTCCTCCGGGCGAGCAAAGGCAAAGCAAGACTTCACACCTCGCCACCGAGCATCCACAGCAACCACACTGTGCCCGTGAGGCCTGTGCCTGTAGAATATAACTATGTGAGCACAGGAGGATTTAATATAACTATGTGAGCAAAGCAGACCAGGGAGGGCTTCCTGGAAGAAGGGGTCCTTGGACTAACCCTGGTGCACAGCCAGGACCAGGACTCAGGGCGGGAGGAGGAAGAGGGGCAAGCTCTGAGGGTAGCCTCGGGGTGAATGTGCCTTGTCTCTTCTCCTCTGCGTCTCTATCATGTTCACGTCCTTCCTGCTACCTTCTCCGGCAGCAGTTGTGAGTTTCCTACCCCATCCCCACTCCTCTTGGGAATGGATGAATGGAAAAGGGCCGCATTCAGGTGGAGGCCTTGCAGACGTCTCCCTCAGAGGAAGGAAGGATGCCGTTCTTTCCTCCTCTCTCCTGTCCGGGGTCTGGAAGGCAGGTGTGAGGGCCCAAGCTATCGCAATCCTCCAGGATGGAGGCAGAGGGGACACAGGGGAGGTGGAGGCAGAAGCTGGAAACTCCTTGACTACGTCATGAAGCCAGCTTATCTCAGCCATTTCTTTTTTTTTATATATATATATATTTTTTTATTGATTTTCCACAGAGAGGAAGGGAGAGGGATAAAGAGTTAGAAACATCGATGACAGAGAGACATCAATCAGCTGCCTCCTGCATGCCCCCCACTGGGGATGTGGCCGCCACCAAGGTACATGCCCCTGACCGGAATTGAACCTGGGACCCTTCAGTTCGCAGGCCTCTGCTCCAGCCACTGAGCCACACCGGTTTCGGCTCAGCCATTTCTTTTCTGTCAGAAACAGGGAAACTATGTCCTCCTCTGGGTCATGACCAATGAGCATTCTTCCTCTCTTACGCAGCCGCTCCCAAGTGACCCACCTTTCAAGATGGTCCTGGCTCACAGGTGAGGGCGGCTCCTCCTCCAGATTCATGGCGCTTGTTTGCACCGCTCCCTGACACATGAATCTCTGCCCGGAGACAGCGGTTCTGGGCTATTCCACTCTTCCTGGATTTATACAAACCTTCCCCACCAGTCACACGCTTCTGGAGGGAGAGCATCAGCCCGTATATCTTTGCCCATCACTCAGCCCTGGCCAACTCCCTGGCAGCGCGTGCATGCTTAATAGATGTTCGCTGTCGGATGATGCCACCGCGATGGCCCTTCATAAAAAACGGGCGACTTTTAAATCTTTGTTTCAAACTCTCCAGGAAGGGCAATAACAGTGTAAAGGAAACTATCCCCTCGAAGGAAAAAAAAAAGAAAGAAAAGACAAAAACTCCACCCCAGAGTAACGGCTCGGAGATGCCATCCTAAGACAAGGCTTAGCCGAGCACTCACTCACATGGCTTTCCTGGAAACAGGCCCTCGCCTGGTTGGCTCCGTGGATAGAGCGCCAGCCTGCAGACCGAGGGCCCAGGGTTTGGTTCCAGGCCAGGGCACAGGCCCGGGTTGTGGGCTCCATCCCCTGTGGGGTGTGCAAGAGGCAGCGGATCAATGGTTCTCTCTCATTATTGATGTTTCTCTCTCTCTCTCCCTCCCTTCCTCTCTGAAACCAATAAAAATATATATATTTTATTTTTTTTAAATATATTTTATCAATTTTTTACAGAGAGAAAGGAAGAAGGATAGAAAGTTAGAAACATCGATGAGAGAGAGACATCGATCAGCTGCCTCCTGCACACACCCCACTGGGGATGTGCCCGCAACCAAGGTACATGCCCCTGACCAGAATTGAACCTGGGACCTTTCAATCCGCAGGCTGATGCTCTATCCACTGAGCCAAACTGGTTTCGGCAATAAAAATACATTAAAAAAAAAAAAAAGAGCCGAAACCTATTTGGCTCAGTGGATAGAGTGTTGGCTTTGGACTGAAAGGTCCCAGGTTCGATTCCTGTCAAGGGCATGTATCCTGGTTGCGGGCACATCCCCAGTAGGGGGCGTGCAGGAGGCAGCTGATAGATGTCTCTCTCTCATCAATGTTTCTAACTCTCTGTCCCTCTCCCTTCCTCTCTGTAAAAAAATGAATAAAATATATTTTTTTAAAAAAAGAAATAGGTCCTGGTAACACAGAGACCCCCTTCCAGGCAGAAGCCAGCCCACCGGTGAGCAGAGCCTTGCGCGTTTGTCACCGTGGAGATGTGTGAGCCTGGAAAAGCAACCTCACGCAGGCGGAAGCTGTTTGTGCTGACAGTCAGATTGCCCCCCACCTGCTTGCCCTGCCCGTCTCTCCCCCAAAAACAGCCCTTCTTTGCGCCTGCACAGACACGGGGCTTCCCGCTGCACAGACCCTCCGGTTTGTCTTTGAAACCCTCGGGGCCCTGTGCTCCGGGGCTGCCTCCCTTGTGTCTGCAGACGGTCCTTACACTTACCCATGCAGCTCGTGGGTCAAGGCCAGGGAAACTGAGGAAGGGGGGCGGGGCGCAGGCACATCTGTCTATCCACCAAATACCAAACACGAGGCAGGAAAGACGCTGGACCACATCCAAAGCAAACCAAACCACTTTCTAACGGGCGCTCTGCTCGCCAGCTCTGAAGCCGGGCACTTGCTTCCTCCTTGTTAACATTTGCCTTTGGAGTAATTTTTTCCACTGCGAGCACTTTCTCAAAAACGGTTTTCACACATTTCCCCGATACACGATTCCTTTCGGCATTCCTCGGCGCACACATTCTGGGACCCGGGCTCTAAATAGAAAAGACTTTTATGATGTCCATTAACCATGGACATGTGTGCTCCACAAGTTTCCCGACACGCAGTCATTTGTGGCTTTTAATTACAAACAGAAAATAGTCACCAGGAAAAATAGAGAAGCAGGCCCATAAATACATCTTGATGCGTTTGCGTTTTGCTCGTCTACGACAGGGCACTGGGATACATGGCTCTCCCGGCTGCCAGCTCCAGGACGAGAGCACGCGTGTGTTTAGAAACACACAGAGAGGAACATACACTCACATGTACATTCATGTCCATGCATCTTACCGGATTCAGACATCTTTAACTTTAGAGTACCACTGTCTTTTTTTTTTTTTAATTTCATAGAGAGAGGGAGAGGGAGAAACATCAATGATGAGAATCACTGATCGGCTCCTGCACGCCCTCTACTGGGGAATAAGACCACAACAGGGCCATGTGCCCTGACGGGGAATCCAACCGTGACCTCCTGGTTCATAAGTGGATACTGAACCACTGAGCCACACTGACCAGGCCCACGGTCTTCTTTCCAAAACAAAGAAACGGGTTCTCCTCACCAGCTCTCACTCTACATGAAGGTGAATCGGGAAAGGCAACCGCCCAGTAAAATACTCGACAAACAACGTCGTATTTATTGAATGCGTTTTATTTTAACAACCAAAAAATTCTAACAGCCTAACAATGCACATAAGTTAAAAATTAATTATCACTTAGTGATAACAAAGATAGTTGATTTACATGGAAAAAAGAACATTTACAATATGTTAATCCTTATTCACATTGTTGATACCGCAATAAAACACAATTTGTTTTTTTCATTTCACACACACACACACACACACACACACACACAAAAATAAAAAGGCGGGAAAATTGTGCTTTGTCAAGAGGCACTACAAGAGAAAAGTTTCTTCTTCCAAATAGAATATTATATGACAGATATTGAATAAATAGACATATATGCATTGTAATTCGCAAAGATCTGGCAAGACCACAGGCTAAAATGCCCACAGATTCACTTAGAACCACTGCAAACGTGGCAGTGAAAATTAAAAAATAAAAAGGCAAGACTTAGCATGGAAAAATACCTAATAAATTTTTGGTTGAAGTGTAATAAAAGATACCAAAATGCGGATGCCATCGATCGATGAACCACCTTGTAAGAGCTTGGCAAATCAGTTTCCCGTTCCGTGGACAGAGTGACCTTCAGCGACAGTGTAAGAAGACAATTGGGAGAGAGTCACTAGGAGATCAGGGGCAGCCCCGGCCTGTCTGCTGGAAGCCGTAGAGCGAGCGCTACAGGAGGAGGAGGAGGGGGGGGGAGGGCTGGGCCCAGGCCTTCGCCGCAAACAACCATCCTTTCGCAAAAGGTACGCGATGCTCGTGTGGAGATAACCTTTTTCGACATCGGTAGTGGGAAAAGCACAGGAAAAAAAAAAATGTCCCTTTAAAGACTCCAGAGGTTACTGAGCAGCTAAGAAGTAGCTTGTATTGCAACGTCTTCTCCCTGTATCGTGTTAAGTTCTGAGTTCATATCTACACGTAAGAGGTTTGTTATTTTTTTCTTTTTTTAACGCCTACCTTTTATACCTTTTCAAATATATAAATAGTATTAACAGTTATATTACAATGGTTGTGTAGTAAACAGAAAATAACTTTCAAAGTGATATTGCATGAGGTCTTTGACAAGGTTGCATGAGAACACAACTCGTAGAAAAAAATTAAAAATAAAGAAGAAGAAAGAGAAATTTAACGGTGTGTGGGGGGCTGTCCGCCGGCCACGATGAAGACCCCATCGGTCAGGCTCACCGGGGCCGGTCCTGGGGGTGAGGTCTCCCCTGGCAATGACTCTAATGGAAGTGGGGGGCAATGCTGCAGGCGTGTCTGAGAGGGAACTGGAAGTCGGGGAGCTGTGGGCAGAAGGCAGGGAGAGAGTGCCCGCTCCACTCAGCAGCCCGCAGGCCTCCCTTCTGTAGTCACCTACAAGTGTGACTGCGGTGTAGGTGACGGGGAAAGCGTGTCCGGGGGTGCCCAGCAGGTGAATCCACTGCATCGGCGTCACCTGCTCTAGTGCCTGGAGCTGCACGCAAGCCCCGAGGCTGTGAGAGCAGGAATGAGGGTGTTGGGTGGGGGGTCAGGGGTGAGCGGGTGAGGGAGGATGGAATGTGCAGGAAGGAGAGGAAGCCCAGAGTGAAACCGGAGTGAGCGATGCCTTCTGGGGGACGGAGGGAGATTTGTGGGAGACGGAGCCCCAGTAACTGGGCAGCAACTTCTTTTCTAACTTAACATTACATTGGACTATTTTCTATTTAAAAACAAAAAACAACAACAAAAAGAAAGAAAAAAACAGCAACGAACAACTTCTAAATGAGCAGGCTTATTCATCTTAAGATTTGAAGCCACGAGCAGGGAAGTCAGTTTCACAACAGAATGTGGCTCATCCTATGAATTCCATACGTCCAACGTCAGAACGGCGTTCTATCGAGACCGCGCGAAATGTCCGAGTTTCCTCCGCACCGAATTTCAGGGGTTCTCGTCTGGAATTCCACGGAAATACATCTGTTCACTAAAAGCAACGACGACGGGCTGAATAACGGAACGTCTCGAGTCAGTTGAAGTGTGCATGGTGTCTTTAAGAGTAAATTGGACTTGTATCATTTAAGGTGCCCTGATTTTTTTTTTCCCCTTTACTTTCTTCTTCTTCTTCTTCTCTCTCTCTCTCTCTCCTTTTTTTTGTTTTTGTTGTGTTTTTTTTTTTTTGGCAGTGTTGATTGATTTTTGTTAAATACATACCTCAAAAATTACCCATCAAGCTGCCAGATAGGAAGCCATACAATTAAAAATAAAAAAAAATCAGGGATAAACACAGAAAATAAATAGGAATTCAAAAATAGTCACCCCACCCTGAGAGCAGGCCGAAGTTTATCCAAAAGCCAAAGCGACTCACTGTGAAGTGGTTTTTTGTTTTTTTTTTTCTGTTTTTTTTAATACATAAAACGAGTCTCTTCTGTAAGAATTCATTTCACAGTCTCTTCCTTCCGGTTGTAAAGGTCTCTGTGCCATGCAGTCCTCATATATATATATATGTAAATATATAGATACATACATATACATATACACACATACACACACACGTGTCGCTTCCTTCATGTGTTGTGTCCGTCTTTTCCTCCCGGAACTCGCCCCCCCCCCCCCCGCCCCCCCCCCCAGCCCCCCGGCTCTGCGGTCAAGTGCAAGAACAGCGAGGGCAGAGTCTCCCGGGACCGGTGTGACTGCGGTCCAGCCCCTGGTCCGAGTGTAACACTGGAGTGTCTTTGCCAAGGCGACGTCCGATTCAGAAATACTGAACGTAGTATTCACTCTACAGGTGTGTCCTGTGCAACAAAGAAATGTCAAAAAACAAAAACAAAACCAAAAAAAAGGTAAGAAAAACCAAACAGACCAAAAAAAAAAAAAAAAAGACAAAAAAAAAAAATAAAGCCAAAAAAAAAAAATTTTTTTTTTTTTTTAAAGCAACGAAAACAGGAAATCCTTGGACCGATGTATTGCTGTGCCTGGTGTGGGGGGTTCACATTATCTCTGGTCGCCATCGGCCGGCGCGGCCTTGCCCTTGTCCGGGCCGCCCTCCTCCTCGGCCTCCACCTTGAACATCTCCTCCGAGCCCTCCTCGCTGTCGTTCTCCTCCGACTCGGTCAGCAGCTCCTCGTCCTTGTACTCGGCCACGTCCACGGCGCTGCCCAGGTGCTCCTTGAGCTTGCCGTGGTGCTTGACGTGGTACCGCTGGTTCTGGAAGAACTTGATGATGGTGTGCTTGGGCAGATCCAGCTGCGCCGACAGCGTGTGGATGGCCTCCTGGTCGGGGTAGAGGCCCACGTCGTGGATGAAGCTCTGCAGGATGCCCAAGGCTTCCAAGGAGATCTTGGTGCGGGACCGGGGCTTTTTGGCACAGCTGTCTTCGGGGGGCGGCGGCGGGGGCGGGGCCTCCTCGCGGGGCGGGGAGCTCTCCTTGGTGGGCTGGGACTGCTGCCTGTGCAGGACCTGGTGAGGCAAAGGAACAGGAGGTTAACGGGGCACTGACCCTGTGACCTTTGTGCCCTGTCATCCCATCATCATCCTCCGCAAGATGGGCTGTCCCTGCAGCGGGGGAGCGAGGCTGTGCTCACCTGGACATTGGGGTCTCCAGAAGGCCCAGAAGCACTGCTGGAGATGCAGACTCCCCTCTACCAGAGGCTAACGACAGCCCGGCCCTGATGGCTCAGGGGTTGAACATCAACCTGGGAACCAGGAGGTCACGGTTTGATTCCCGGTCAGCGTGCCTGCCCAGCTGGCAGGCTCCCTCTCCAGGGTGGGGCGTGCAGGAAGCAGCCGATCCCTGGTTCTCTCTCATCCTCACTGATGTTTCTAGCTCCCTCTCCCTCTCCCCTCCTCTCTGAAATCAACAAAAGTGTTTTTGAGGAAGGTGAGTAATAGCGATGTTGGACAATACAGTGGTACCTCGAGATACGAGTGCCCTAACATACGAGATTTTTGAGATACGAGCCATCGAACGAGCGATTTTTGCTTTGAAATACGAGCAACATTTGAGATAGGAGTCATCGCGCGGATCGGCCGGCTGCACACGACCCACCAGTTTCCCATGCCTCAAGGTTACGGAACGAATTAAACTCGTATCCCTAGGTACCACTGTATTGACATCCTGAGGCCCCAAGTCACGATGGCCAAGGTCACTCTGGCCGCAGCGTCCTCCTTGCTGTTGACCAGCATGATGTGGCTGCCACCTCCCTGAAAGCCGATGCCAAGGAAGCCCGACTCAGAAGGGACCCGTGGGCTCTGCAATGATAGCCCACGGGTTCAAGTCCAGACGCTTCCACTTAGCGGGGCGATCTTGAGCCAGACCCGGAGCATCTGTAAGCCCAATCTCCTCGCCTATCACAGAAGGATGGGACCATCGTCCTCAATGTGGCACCAAGGGGTAAAAGGCATAACGCACGTAGGAGCAGAGCCCGCCTGAAACCAGAGGCTGACAAACTTCCCCTGAAGGGCCAGGAGCCAATATGTCAGTCTCTGTGGCATGACTCAACTCTACCTTTACGGCGTGAAATCAGCCGTAAGTCATACACACACACACAGCCATGATACATCTCAATTCCATTTTATTTACGAAATCAGGTGGCAACCTGAACCTGGTCCAGGGGCCGGAGTTTATCCACGTCTGGCTTCGGGCAGACTTCTGGTAAATGACAGTCATTGTTATCACCGGCCTCACAATTGCTCTAGAGCAGCGGTTCTCAACCTGTGGGTCGCGACCCCTTTGGGGGTCGAACAATCCTTTCACAGGGGTGGCCTAAGACCATCGGAAAATGCAGATATTTACATGATGATTCATTAACAGTAGCAAAATGACAGTTATGAAGTAGCAACGAAAATAATTTTATGATTGGGGGTCACCACCACATGAGGGACTGTATTAAAAGGTCACAGCATTAAAAAAAGGTTGAGAACCACAGTCTGTTAAACACTTCCCAGAGTTCGGGGGGCTGAAGAAATCATGTCTGGTTACATTCAAGAATCACCGGTCCCCCACCGTCACCACCATCACTGCCACCACCACACACTCCCTATGTGACCGTTTTCCTTTTTTAGCTATGAAACATCCCCATCAAAGCAAGTGTTTAAGAAAAAAAAAACACCCAAAAAAACTCTGACATTTATCCTCATCTTAGGGACCATCTGATAGAAAATAACTTCTCAGCCATGGGACAATACCAGCCTTTTATTCATTAGCATTTCATAAATATTAGGGCAGATGAGATTGTTACCTGCGATCACAATGAAAGAGGATGAGAGTTTCCAAATAATAATGGATAATTAAGCGACAGTCAAGACAGTACAGTGGTACCTCGAGATACGAGTTTAATTCGTTCCGTCACCTTGAGGCGTGGGAAACTATGAGATGCTGGAGTCGCGGTAAACTGGTGGGTCGTGAGCAGCCGGCCGATCCGCGAGATTACTCCTATCTCAACTGTTGCTCGTATTTCAAAGCAAAAATCGCTCGCTCAACAGCTCGTATTTCAAAAATCTCGTATGTTAGGGCACTCGTATCTCGAGGTACCCCTGTAATCAGAAGGACAATGGAACGCAAACCAGAACGTCCCATTCTACGCTGACAGCCGGGAGTGCAAGGGAATCTGAAACAGAGACCATGACACGGTGGCTCAGGAGGCCCACGTGACGCTGGCCAATTAAAACGAATGTTCCTGGTGTTTTGCTTTATCGTTTCCAACTGGGAGCAAACTCACCCGTGTGGTCTGCCAGGGGCAGCTGGCATCAGCAAAAAAGTGAGACTCGTTCCTCCAACACCCTAATTACAGCAGCGGGAGAGGTGGGCGGGTGGCGTGGTGGCCGCTCTGCCCCTGGCGGCTTTGATGGCGGGAGACCCTGTCTCTGCAGACCCACTGTGGGCGGCCGGGCCCTGCAGCCCACGAACCCCTCTGCCAACAGGTGAGGGGCGGGCTTTCTGGGGATGGAGGGGGCCCGGATTTGTGTCTGGAGCCCATACATCCTTCACGATCCTGCGCTCGAGCACGGGGACCCCCTATTAGAGCAATTGCATTAATTGGAAAACAAAAGAGAATTAAAACGCCCCGTTTTCTAAATTACGCTGGCCCGTCGGCAGTAAAAAGTCGGCACGACGGTGGTTCCATTTAATTAAGTCACCAGATTGGTTCTCTAGGGCTTTTCCGTGGCGCGCTGGTTAGACTTAAAGAGATTTTTCCAAAACTCCGCCTGGAAGTGACTGGAGTCTTTCCGCACGACAGGCCCCGTCCACCCGGGGGCCCCGCCACCCCCCTGCCTCATTAGGGCACAGCGGTGGCACCACATGCCCACGGGAAGCCACACAGGAGACAGGAACAGCGGGCACCACGCTGCCCTCACGGACCGTGGCCCCGGCGCCAGGCAGTGCTGAGGGCGGGCGGCACGGGGCTGGCGTTCAGCGCCCTCCTGGTGCCACCAGGAAGTGTTATTAGGGTCCACTCAGCCTGAAGACACGGGGCATCTCCGGAAACCCGTTCCACCGGGAATGCAGACCACGGTGCTGTGGTCTGAGCAAGCAGGTGCGCAGGGGACAATGCCAGGCTGTCCCAGGAGAAAGGGGTGCCTCAGAGAAGTAACAGCAGTGGACGTGATCTGCAAAGGGGACCATCTTGTTCCTGGTCCATGTTCTCTAGTGAGCTGGGTAGCATGGCACCAGTTCTAGGAACTTTGTTAAGTGATATTTCTAGCATTTTTAAAAAATATTTTTTATTGATTTTTTACAGGAGGAAGAGAGAGAGATAGAGAATCAGAAACATCGATGAGAGAGAAACATCCATCAGCTGCCTCCTGCACAACTCCCACTAGGGATATGCCTGCAACCAAGGTACATGCCCTTGACCGGAATCGAACCTGGGACCTTTCAGCCCGCAGGCCGACGCTCTATCCACTGAGCCAAACTGGTTTTGGCATACAGTGGTACCTCGAGATACGAGTTTAATTCATTTCGTAACCTTGAGGCGTGGGAAACTATGAGATGCTCGAGTCTCGGTAAACTGGTGGGTCGTGTGCAGCCGGCCGATCCTCGTGATGACTCCTATCTCAACTGTTGCTCATATTTTAAAGCAAAAATCGCTCACTCAACAGCTCGAATCTCAAAAACCTCATGTTAGGGTACTCGTATCTCGAGGTACCACTGTATTTCTAGCATCTTTGGAGAGATAAGGAAAAACAGAGATGGACAAAATGAGTAGCTTCTAAGATCAAACTGTCTTACAAGTCAGCAAAAGGGCCTACCTGAGGTTTTGGGTTTTTTATTATTATTCTTTTTTTTTTAATTATTAAAGAGAGAGACAGAAGAAGGGAGAGGGAGAGAGAAACATTGATGTGAGAGTGAAACATCAGTTGATTGCCATAGCTTCTATTGTTGACTTTGTTGACTTTTCAATACGACAATTAGGGTTAATAGCACGGAAATTTCTAATTAGCGTCCATAATAAGAGAAAACAATAATAATGATGGCATTAGTAGGCATTCATTGAAAGAGTACAATGTGCTAAAAACTTAGCTTAAATGCTGCAAATATATTTTATTTTATTTTCACAGTAATCCTGGAGGTTGGTATTTTTTTTTATCCCATTTTATGCTGAGAAAACTGGAGTTCAGAGGGTTCAGACAACTTGTCTGGGGCCATGGAGCTTCTGAGTAGCAGAACTGGGGTCCTGAAACCTGTGTGTCCGCTTTTAATCCCGTGCCCTTCAACATATGTGCTCCTGCCTTCTGTGAGAAGAAGATTACCCTGGAAAACGGAACCAAGGGTCCGGAGCAAAGGCAGCGGACCATAAATAAAACCTCCGGTGGCACTAGCTCCCGTCAGCAAGCACAGAGCCAGAGATGAGGAGGAGCAGTGAGGGCAGAGGATGCGCATCGTTTCAGGAACAGCGACTCCCGAAGGAGAAAGCAGTTGAGCAGAGGCCGGAAGCAACGAGGACCAAGCCAAGAAAAAGAGCCCCAGCAGCCAGCAGCAGGGCCGGAGGCAGGAAGACCTTCGGTGTATTTGAAACATCAGGGAGGACGCCCGGTCAGAGCTCTGCCATCCGACACAGCAGCTGCCCTGTTTCCCCGAAAGTAAGACATCCCCCGAAAATAAGACCCACTTCCCGTTTTGCCTCTCGCTGACATATAAAGCATCCCTCCCCCGAAAATAAGACCTCCCCGATCATAAGGCCTCCCCTGAATATAAGGCCTCCCCCGAATATAAGGCCCCCGAAGCTACCGTCAGGCGTCTGACTCCTGATTTAAAGAGACCTCGCCCGGCCTGAACAGCTCCGGCTGAGCTGCGGGGAGCTGGTTTGTGATGACGACGACTACCGGACCGTCTACAGGTAGTAAATTTCCTTTATTTTGTTCAACAATAAATGTGTACCGTATTCTTCTTCATGGAAAAATAAGACACCCCCTGAAAATAAGATCTAGCGCATCTTTGGGAGCAAAAATTAATATAAGAAACTGTCTTATTTTCGGGGAAACGGGGTCCTAGCCACACTGTCTGTTCCCATTTGGAGTGAAATTAATTGAAACTAAAAAAGGAAAAGCTCAGTTCCACAGTCACATTGGCCACGTCTCAAGTGCTCGATGGCCACACTGTGCAATGCCATCTTGGACAGCCCAGGCAGGGCACGTTTCCCTCATCACAGGAAGTGCTGGCGGGCAGCCGGCACTAGACAGTGTGAGGTGGCCTTGGACAGGGCAAAGGACCTTTGCATCCATGGCCAGAATGAGAAATGTCCTCACAATGCACTGCCATCATAACCCAATCTAACCCAAAAGGCAATAGGAGGTGAAACGGGCACTATTACCGGAGAGAAGAGAAATAGTCCTCTCTCCACCGGTGCAGTAAGAAAAACTCAGTTGGTAAGGTATTACTGGACTCTCCTTCCACAAACAGCAACGCTATCGTACACACAACCCAGGAGGAGGCAGGGCACTTCTCAAGAGAAGGGTCAACTTACACTTCGCTGACGGTACCCTCTTCAGTGGACGTGCTTAGCATGTCTACAAGAAATTATGTTCAAAACGATCAACTTTAGGTTAAAAGAGTGAAAAAAAGGATCCATTCATCAACTACTTATGGAATGTCTATAATAACTGAACCTCTTAACCTACCAAGCTTTCTCATAAGGAGTCCTATCTTCAACAGCTAAGTGTTGATGAATAGGTTACGGGCAGGACATAAACAAATAGAAAGTTAAGAGTCTAAGTTACCTCTAATTTATTTGCTGAAGTCTCCCTGGCCTAAATATGACATACACGTACATAAATGGACATGAAGATGTGACAAAATGCATTGTAATACGTTGCAAATATATTCAAAGGAGACATCAGCTGCCGACCGAAACCCAGCCCTCCCTGCCCAGTGATGAGGCGCAGTCGGACTATGGACACGTCGTTTCTCTGCCCTCAACACTGAACATCTTGAAAACACAGGGACAAAATGGTACCATGACAACATCTAAGGCAGATAAAGCGGTGCTTCTTAGACCTCTCAGTGCTCAAGTACATTCTGAGGGCCTCAATGAAAACCAGCTGCGAGTCATGTGCAAAATATAATGGTTTCTGCCTGCGGGGAAGGAAGTGAGATCTTGAACGATTAAGTCGAGGAAAGTATATAATTCACTGTATCATTATGGGGTGAAATGGATTACTTATAATAAGCCAAGACTTTGTGGTCTCTTTATAGAGAGAAAATGAGAAATTATTAAGGAGGTGGCTGCAGAGGGTGGCTGATCCAGGGTGGCCATCGATTGAAACCAACGTGCCCAGGTGGTCACTTCCGCCACCTCCCTAGGACAAGTCCCACCCAGAGAGGTGAGCTTTCCCCCGAGCTGCGGGTCCTCGGGGCTGACGCACGTCCACGTCCACAGGACATGAGGACACAGATAACGGTGGTTTTGTTGCATTTATTTTGAGTTAATGTCAGAATTACTTGGACTCTTGCTGCAGTCTATGACGACAGAATGTAAAGTAGTTGACCCAAAAGAGGAAAGCATTCTTCCACTCAGAGTCCCAAGGGGAATATATTTTACAGATGATAATAACTATTGGAAAGGCCCTGTGCATAACTCAATTAGATTTTGTTAAATGAATGGATGAATAGATTCTGCTATTTAAAAAAAAATACCATATGTAAGAAATACCTTACAACTTGAGATATTTGTATTAAATTTCAACAACAACCCAGTGCTACATCCTGATATTCTCCTTTTTTCAAAAGCATTGTTTACGACTATTAATTTTGGCTCAAAAAATCAATGGGGAGAACTTAGCATTCATGATTAATAATGAGTGTGAATACCGCATATCTATCTCAATGACTGGACTGTGACCTACACACTGGCACGCCATAGGCCGGCACACTGAGTGCTCAGATCCTCTGTGCTCTGTGGCACTAAATTAATTCCATATCCTCTCTACTTTCAGACCAGTAATTATTCCTGTTCTACACATCTTACTATTTAGTTTTACAAAACTATGTTTTAAAAGTAAAGAAACTTTACTCATCATAGAAACTTACATTTAGTGGGTCTAGGAGAGCAAATACACACACACACACACACACACACACATGCTATTTCTTGTGTTAAAACACACACACACACATTCTAGGGCATGGTATATTTCATAAGATGATTGTTGTAGAACTTGGGAGCAAGAGTTTGGGGGTCACAAAGTTCTGGTTTTGAATCCAGTCCTTATTCCCAAAAGCACCTCTGTTTACTGGCCTGGTGAGTCTGAGAAAGCCACTTCGCTATTCTGGAACATCTTTCATGTCGTGATATGAGGAATAAGCCAGACAGTGCATGTTAAGTTCCTAGCAGAGTTGTCATCATCAGGTTTCCATAAGTAGTTGCTATCACTAAAAAATGAACAGAGGATTTAAAAATCAGTAGTTATGTTGCCTCGTGTATTTTCCTATCGATTGTGAGTCATCAACCAATTCAGAGATCTCCTTCCTTTCACACCAAAGACCAACAGATCTACAAACAGAAGTGTCAACCAATGAGCACTCTTACTTCTTTTGCTCGTACACTACCTCTGTCTTTGATCTTTAACATGCCTCCTAGCACAGGGGCGCAAGTTGCTTCTTAAGCATCTGTTACATGAAATGCCACTTCACAGTCATGGTCTTATTGGATGTGACACCTTCTATACACACAGATCCCCTTAGAAAGGGAAGGGCTTCCCTGAGGAAGACATCCTTTGTCAGTGGTTCTCAAAATGTTGTCCAGAGACACCTGGGAGGGCCCTGATATCCCATTAAGACGTCCAGGACCTCAAAACTATTTTCAGGGCAGAACTAAGACAGTATTTGCCTTCTGATCATGCTGAAATGTATACTGAAGGTGCAAAGCAGTGGTGGGAACACGCTGACCTGCTGGCATAAGTAGGTTGCGGCATCAAGCTGCACTCTAGCTGTATTCTTCGCAGCCACAGACACAGTAGGAATGCCACTTGCATGTAAGAAGGCCCTGGATGATGTAGTAATTAATATATGACGAATTATGTTAAGTCTCATTCTGTGTGAGGAAATGGGACGCACTTCTGTAGGTACAAGGAGGAAGATGGAAGATGGTGGTTATGAGAAAGAGCATCATTTTTATTGGAAGGAACAACTAACCGACAAACTACAATTATTCAGAGTTGGGTAGTTGGCAGGCATTTCCTTAAAAGTGAAGTAAGCCTGTTACTTCAAGGAAAATATCTGGGAGAATTTGTTGCCAATGATAAAAATGGATCTTTCAAGCAAAAATTCAAATTTTTGGAAAACTTGTAGCTGCTAATTATAAAATTGACATCTCCCCAAAATCTTAAAATTTTCCTAATGATGTTGGTGGTGATTTAACAATTCTTTAAGATGTCCTAGAATGGAATATGTCAAAATTTAGATCTACATAGCTCAATATTTTCCAAATGACCAATTCATGGTATTGCAACGTAATAAAACAGATAAAAGAACCATTCCAAGTGCAAGGCAAATGAAGGAGTTACAAAGTAAAAACAATTTGAAAAGTTCATCAATATGACTGTAGATTCTAATTGGCAAATATCCTGTAAGAAATCACTTATAGAGTTTTGCTATTGTGTCAAAGAAGAATATTGCCGAGGGATGCTATTAATATATTCCTTCCCTTTCTAACTGCGTGTCTGTGGGAGGCTTGCTTTTCTTCATTTACTTGAACCAAAACCACATACTCTGTCAGACTGAATGAAAAAGCAATTATCAGGATTCAGTTAAGCCAAATATTTAAAATATTTACAAAAAATATACACTGAGTGGCCAGATTAGTATGATCTCTGAACTCATAATAATCTGGCCACTCAATGTATATCCTATATAATAAAAGGCTAATATGCAAATTGTCCCCTCTACCAGGAGTTCGACCAGCAGGCAGGCCAGCCAACCATCCATGCCCCCTGACCTGACTGGCCGGGCCCTACCATGCATGAATTCAGGCACCAGGCCTCTAATACACACACACACACACACACACACACACACACACACACACATACACACACACACTCACACTGAGTGGCCAGATCATTATGCGTTCAGAGATCATAATAATCTGGCCACTCAGTGTATAAACCTATGGTACTCTCGTCATTCATTTGTTTTAGAAATAGTTATTTTTTCACAAAAATATATTATTTAGACATATCACATATTCTTATAATTATTTTAAAGTTAATAAACATTTAAAAAATTTCTCAGAATTAATTTCTACTATGGTAAACACTAACAGTTAAAAAACATTATTGCAGTTCTCAAAGTCAAAGTAAAAAGGGATCTTGATACCAAAAAGTTAGAAAACTCTGAAATTCATGAATCACCCTCAACATATAGGCCTGTCTTTTTCCTAACGAAAATCAAGTGCTTCACTGTAAAATTCAAAATGGACCCCACCGCTTAAGACACCCTTATCCCAGCTGAGTCCGCAGGAACATCTTTAAGAATGCATGTAAGAGAACTTACACGTGCATTATGAGTGGTCTCTTGACTTTATCACTCAAAGACCATTTCACAGGCAAACCATTCTCCAAGAAACACAATTCAGACGCTTTCTAAGTCCAAGTGATGTGACTGGAGTTGGCTCTTCTGGTTGTAATTTCACATCCTCACATTCTGAGACTTATTAAAAAGCATGGTTTAGTTTTTGTTGCTTTTTTTGGATTATACAGTATCCTAAGGTCAAAACTCGGGAAATCTGTTATTAAAAAAAAAAAAAAGTATCCATGAAGTGATGACAAATTGCAGACTACAGGTGTTAGATTACATTGTGACTCGAGGCAGGTTTAATATAAGTCGGCATCCTTTTACAATTGCTCTTAGCACATACGGCTATAGGAAGGGGATTGTTTTAAAAATTAAAAAAGGAGAGAGAGAGAGAGAAGAAGGGGGAAAAAAAAAGAGCAGTGCTCAATAAAAGATCATGTCAAGAGAAATCAATACAAACAAGCAAAATGCTAGGAGGTCTGACATGGAAATATGTGTTCAATTTCATCCAGCCTCAGTCTTGAGTTTCCTTTAATATTGTACCCGAGATGATATTGGGACATCATGTATGTTTTTAATGCAGTTTAATAATTGCTTCTCAAAATAAACGCGTTGGAGGAAGATAAAAGCACTATGACACAATAATCTGTTCGAATAAACTCGGGTGTTGGAGGAAGCCTGGTTCTGAAAACAGCCTTTGGCTTATATCATTTCCTCTTTGGTAACAAACTGAGAACAACTTATGCTAACGACTTTGGGATGGTTTGGGTAAAAAAAAAAAAAAAAAAAAAAAAAAAGAGGGTGGAGTTCAGTCACTAACCCAACTATTGGGAGTGGCCAGGGTGTGCAAACACAGAGAGGTAGCAGCTGGTGGCGGCTCGGCACAGCGAGGGGTGATCTGACAGACAATAAACTCAGCAGAGTCAAGATGAGCAAAGTATGTCTCAATCAGACAGACATCATGCAGCTTAACACACAACCATCTCTCCTGTTAGCATGTAAAGAGGGAGAGAATGGGCATAGCTTGAATCTAACGGCAATGATACCTTCCCCTTCATCAGCATCGTTGATAGTCTGACCAGCATTCTATCAGTAAGACAGACAGCATCCATGCATGACTCGGGAGGAACAGACTCTTCAGAACGGTCCAGGCCATGACCATGTATATCCTGCTGCCCAGGAGAAACCATCTCCCGTCCCCCTCACCCCAGTTCCACTTGCCTGACACCCAGGGGCAGCCAGATCCTCCCTGATCCCATGCACCACCACTCCCTTCACAGCGTCTTCTCAAAACAGAAAAATGCACAGAGAAGACCCATCTCTCTCTCTCTCTTTTTTTTTTAATTTCTTTTTTTAAAATATATTTTATTGATTTTTTACAGAGAGGAAGGGAGAGGGATAGAAAGTTAGAAACATCAATGAGAGAGAGACATCGATCAGCCGCCTCCTGCACGCCCCCCACCGGAGATGTGCCCGCAACCAAGGTACATGCCCTTGACCGGAATCGAACCTGGGACCTTTCAGTCCGCAGGCCGATGCTCTATCCACTGAGCCAAACCGGTTTTGGCAGACCCCTCTCTTTAAGACAAGACTGAAGGTACAGGTACCACATAAGTGCCTGTAAAGACTTCATATGTGTGTTAAAATGATTGAGGACTAACATGGACAGGACAAGGACTGACAGTTACCTGTGGAATAATGGTTTCAAAACAAATGCATGACTTGCTTCACGGGTGTAACCAAGAAAAAAGTGGCTGTTGCACCATCATGAATGAAAAAAAGGGAGGTCAGCCGGATTTATAAATAATAACTTGAAAATACCTCTTTGGTAAAGAATGACCTAGCAACCAGGATAACAGGGGGAAAATTATATATACTTTAAGTCAAGAAATCTCGATAAATGATGTGAGCATCCCTAAAAGAAAGCATTACCCTTCCTGATTTACACACTCACTATACAATGCGACTCATGGGCGAAGCTTCTATAACCACCGAATCCTAGAACAAGGGTATTAGCAAAGTGTTTACTATATTTCAAACTGTAAGTGGGTTCTGTTGCATCTATTCTTTCACCGGGGGAAACGAACAGGTGAAATTGAGATTTGGCCCCAAGTCACACACCCCAGAGTCTCACCTGTCACAAACACACTCTTGCTGCTGCGTAGGGCTGGGACATGGAGAAAAACACCAAAATATGTTCCGTTTCCATTTAAGTCTGGAGCACAAATTCCTTTTTGGTGTGAATAAATATCTTCCAATTAAAATGTAAAAATAACCCTGGAAACCACAGAGGATACTCTTCAGGGTTTCAAGTGAGGAGTTAAACGGGAAGACAAAGGAGTTGGGAAAATTTGCATAGAGTATGGAGAAGTTCCCCTCCCATATGTCCACCCCACTTTTCTAAAAGCACAGGCCCCGTTTCATCAAGATGTGCCAGCATCAGAGAGAGAGGAGTCTCATCCAGGACTCAGGGAGGCCTAGCTACACCCTCCCCTGACTGTGATGGCCTAGTGGCCTGCGCTCTGTCCTTCCCCAGCTTCTCAGAGAGGAGGATTTAAATTACTTAAAGAGAAAGGGTGTTTGGATTAGATTGTTTCCTTGGGGCAGAAAAAGAAGAAAGAAGGTAACCCACGAGTCTGGGGCCTCACAGGAGGCTACTGGGAATCGCCAGATGAGCCGCATTTCCTGAAGAATTTTTACAGTCGGGGCACGCAGAAGTCGGAACCATCTGACAGGTATGTTAGTGAAAATGTTAGACATTCACCAATAAAACAGTTCCTCAGCGTATTTTTTGCTTTCCGGATGTAAACCACTTAATGACAGAACTTAAGCACACTGTGCTGTGTGAGGCGAACACGTACTAAAGCACAAATATTACTTTTATAGGAAATGAATCTTAGGCAGCGCATTAGAACCAACCCTCCGGTGAAAGACGAAGTAGCCAGCACACCCGCGTGCGGACACTGTGGTGCATTATAACCTCACGTCCAAACTGGGTAAACAGAGTCAAACCATCCAAGAAGGGCTTTCTCCTGGGCCAGCGGGTGAGGTGGAGGCCACCAGTCCCCAGGACGTGCCAGCGAACATCTCCAGAGGCTGGTGTCAACCTCACGTCACTTCATGAGAAACCGGCTTCCTTACGTTATTGTCTCAAGAGAAAAGAAATGTGGAAAGGTGAAAGACAGGAGCAAAAACTTCCCGAAGGCTAATTCTACATCATCCTTTTAGAGTCTCAGCCACTTTCGATGAATCTGTGAGGATGCTGGCTTCACACCCCACACAGGAATAACCCTGCCACTGAATGAAACCAGGGATGGGGAAACCTTGACTTCTAAACTCTGTGGTAAAAGCACCAGGTGAGATGGAAGGCAGATGGGCAGGGGGTGGTTTCCTCAAGAAAATGAATGTCCTTCTCCCGCCCAGCGCTCCGAGCATGGCCACCGGGAAGGGCAATGCTCAGATCCTCATTCTCGGTGATTCCTTTCCCCACAGGAAGACCAGGGTCTGCCCTGGCAGCCCAGCAGCATCCCTATTGGCTCAGACACACAGAGCAAGTCCACAGGTGCCTCAGCCTCAGCTTTCTGAGCACACAGGGTGGGGCAACAGAAGGCTCACGGTTGTCCGTATGGAAGAGAATGCAATCGTTAATCTACACTAATAAAAAAGATGCAAATTGACTGTACCTTCGTGACACCCACCAGCCAATCAGGAGTGAGTATGCAAATTAACCCAACAAAGATGGCGGATTAATTTGGATATGCAGGTGCTGAGCAGCCAGGGGCTGGGCGGGATGCTTGCATCACTGTCTATAAAACACATACAGTAAATGCATAAAGTGTAGTGGCCCGCACCACCCCTGGCTGCTCCAGGCCTCTGGGCAGCATGGGAAGACAGAGGGGCAGCTCAGGCCAGAGGTGGTGCCAGGATCATTCTGTACTGGTGACAGAAGTACCAAAGTCTTCCTAAAATTTAGAGCATGTCTTCGGCTGCAAGGGAAGGAAAGTAGTGACAAGGTCGATGGGGGCTCATTGACAAAGATACTTACACCACAAAGAGCTGAGCGGCAGTCGTTGGTAATGCTTATTACATGCAGGCATCTACTTTGAATAGGCGAGTAATATCATACTGTGATTCACGCAGTTCTTTGACTACCAAAACACTGTCTCGCTGAACATCACTGACACGCAGAGACACACGTGCAGGTGTGACCGTTTCTACCTCCAACAGAACTCACAAGGCCCTCAGCTGACAGTGCCTACGATGCACATTCTATCAGTTCGATCCCAAGAGAGGCAAGACAACAAATAACAATGAGAGAAGCCACACAAGTCAGAGAAAGGGAAGCTTTCCCTAGTAGGGGGCGTGCAGGAGGCAGCTGATGGATGTTTCTCTCTCATCGATGTTTCTAACTCTCTATCCTTCTCCCTTCCTCTCTGTAAAAAAATCAATTAATAAATACACGGCCTGCTGAACCACGACATACAAATACAGTGGTACCTCGAGATATGAGTTTAAAAAAGGTACAAGAGCCAAAACTGTTTTGGTTCAGTGGATAGAGCCTTGGCCTGAGGACTGAAAGGTCTCAGGTTCGATTCCAGTCAAGGGCATGTACCTTGGTTCTGGGCAAATCCCTAGTAGGGGCCGTGCAGGAGGCAGCTGATGGATATTTCTCTCTCATCGATGTTTCTAACTCTCTATCCCTCTCCCTTCCTCTCTGTAAAAAAATCAATTAATATATACATACATACACACACACACATATATGTATTAAAAAAAGATACAAGAACTACATGTTTTTGCTTCAATGTGGTCGCACGGATCTCAATAAAAGCCCAAGACACAGCGCTTCTGGGCTGAACGCAGAAGGTTGCCCATCTCCACAAAAGAGCACTCGGGTTTTCTCCCAAACACATAGGAAATGCCAAATGGTTATTCTTGGAGTCAAATGAATGGCGCGAGCCCACGTGTGGAGGAAGGAACGCAACGAAGTGACTTCAAAGCACGCGTGTTTGCCTCCGCTTTGCGTCGACCTCTGTGGTTCCTGCACGGCACAAGCCAGAGTGAGTGAGGCGAACGGTTTCCAGTCGGGGCCAGACCTGCCTTCCCTTCGGCGCTTCCTGCCGCCTTTGTAACAGTTAGATCTTATCAAAGCGTGTTTTCAGAAGTATCCCACTAAAACCAAATAAACCGGGGAAGTATGGCAAAGCCGGATGCTAAATAGAAGCCACCTCCTCCATCCTTACCGAGACCAAAGAGCATTGTGGTCCCAGAGAACATGTCTGTCCCACGGTGAGGGGCTTCTAAGGAATCATCTAACCCCCTCCCTGACAGCAGAGTTAGCTTCGTCAGGGTCTCTGCTGGAATAACAACTCCAGACGGAGCAAAGAATTCTATCAAGACTCCATTATCACATTAGAACACTCCGTCATGCGTTCCCTCAAGATTCCCGACTTTCTATTTATGAGAAGAGAGCAGATTTAATGAGAATTTTCAACGCGGAGCTGGTGAAGGGACTCTTTGGGAAGAGACACTGCCAGAAAGACAAGTCACTGATCTGTGGATCAGGCAAAATTGGCCACATCTCTGGAGCGATGGGCACTAAGTAGCCATCTCCGAGGAAACGCTGCAAATCCAGGACGGTGGTCTACACCAAAGGTGGCATTGCCTCGCGGAGATCTCTAAGGTCAACTCGCAATTAACTGAAAGGTTCTGATGAGAAATGCTATTGACTGCTTTTATATCACACAGCTTCCTGCTTATTATATTTCACGGGCTCAGGAGGTGCCAAGACATTAAACTGTCAATAATCTATTAATACTGCACTGTTAACACTCACTCTCTCCGAATCGACAAAGTTCTTCAAGCCAAGTACCTGCCTGGCTCATGCAAATTCCCCGACATGGAAAGCATCTCTTGATGACCTCCCGGATGAAACGCCCAAGAGTGTGGACCAAAAACATGCAGAGCATAAATGCGTTTTTAAAGAGCTAAGCTAACATTTGTTTTGGTAAGACGCTGCCGAAGGGATGGGGACCGTGTCCTGGCGTCCGACTTCCTTTCTAAGCCGTATTTAACAGTTTCTAAATGGAACGTAATAAATACTTTCCGAAGAGAAATGAGAAGTTATTCAAAGGGAGGCTCCCAGGTCCCTGCCAATCAGCATCTGGAAAGCAGTCATACGTTGGGGCAGGGTGGAGGGGGTTGGGGGGGGGCGCTTTTAATGAATTTAATAGAGAAAAGCACTTTAATTAAATGCTGTCAAAGCGGATGGTATTAATGACTGCACACAGAGGAATTTCGAGCGGGGCCAAGTTTATTTAGCAAAGAGGGAAGGGCCTTTCAAAGCCGGCGAGTATTTATGTTTCCGCAGTTGCAGTACATCTAGGAGATGGTGGTGCCAAATAAAAGCGTTGAGTTATTAGATATGATTTTATTTATTGTGTATTATTAAAGCCGCCAAGGCCTCCAGGGAGCGAGTTTCATTTTCAAAATGAAGCCCCGTGTCTGATCGGAAAGGGTTAAGGGGAGAGACCATGGGCCCCCCAGGTTCTCTGCGCCCTGAGTGGCTACTGGGGAGGACCCTGCCCCCGGGGGTCAGCCAGTTGGCAGGCACTTCCCTGCATCGCGGTGGCCAAGCAAATCGATGACAGTATTTCTTCCAAGACTTTTTTTTTTTTCCTTCCTGGTGTTTTTCTTTCTCCGTGATTTGCCACTAGACATAATTCATTCTCTTACGCATAGCGATACGCTGAAAAAAATGACCGAAGCCCCTAAAAATGTCCATGAAAATTTGGCTGCCATAACTCTCTTAATGGAAAACACGAGCCAAGCACAGACTTCGACCCAGGGTAAGGCAGGGGGTGTCTGACGCGGGGCAGGCGGGAAGAGAAGAGGGGTCTCTTCTTCGGGATCTGCTAGTTGGAGGGAAACGATGGAACCAGCCCATTATCAATGCTAATGTTTTAAAAATAAACCAAGAAAACGCGAGCCTTCATGCATGAAAGCTGCAAAGGATCGCAAAGCTGGTCCGGCTGCAAAATCCTGTGTGTGTGTCAAAACGATTTTCTCTGCCGTTTGTGAAGACGCAATCATCCCTGAGATGCTGTCATTATCCACGATACGCGGCAAGGGCGAGGGGGTGCAAGTACAGTGGCACCTCGAGATACGAGTGCCCTAACATATGAGATTTTTGAGATATGAGCCGTCGAGGGAGCGATTTTTGCTTTGAAATACGAGCAGCAGTTGAGATGCGAGTCATCGCGCGGATGGGCCGGCTGCACACAACCCACCGGTTTACCGCGACTCGAGCGTCTCATAGTTTCCCACGCCTCAAGGTTACGGAACGAATTAAACTCGTAACTCGAGGTACCACTGTAGAGGCACAAGGAGCCGAGGTCTCAAGTCCCTGCGACTGCCATGTCTGTGTGATCACAAACCACAGCCGTGACTTACCACATCCTTCTCGCAGTTATATATACATGTGTGTGTATATATATATACACACACACACATACACACACTGCTCCGGTCTGTCTCTAGATTTTAATTCAAAACATGAGGAAGGGGGAGGAGGGGAAAGAGAGGAGGGAGGAAAAACGCAAAACACAAAGCCCCCCGCACCTACTTCCTTTCGAGAGCAGGGCAGTGGTCGCAAAGGGGGACTTTCAACTTTCGACATAAATAATCTAATTTTTTAATATCATCCCTTCCCCCCCTCCACCCCAGCTATTTATTAATATCAGATGTCTGATCTGTGTCTTTGTAGCTCTGGGTTTACAAGCAACGCAGCTTTCCCCCGTCTGTGCCAAGATGTTTCAGACTGGTCTTTGAAACGCGGCACAGGCAGACGAATGTGACATAAAATAGGGACCGATTCCATGCGCGTTCTCTCCGGGAGGAATGGCAACACAGGACACAGATGACACGGCATGTTCCTGCGGCGTCCTCTGTAACTCAGCTCCAGCGTGCACGTAGGTAAAGATCGGGGAGGTCCAGCTAGTTTATCTGCTGGAAGGGCTCAAGAGACAATAGTCGGTTTCCTGCAAACAGCCTGTTAGGGAAACATCTCCCCTGGTGCGTCAGTAGCTCTACCAGGAAGATGGATCAAAGAATCGTCGGTGGCTAGAACATACCGGTGCATCTGATCCAGATTATGTCTTACAAGCCAAAGAATCTGTCAGTTCGCTTCTCTCCTTTCATGACCGAGGCGGTGACTATATGAGCTCCCAGCACGGCCTGCTGAACCACGCTAGCTCTCTCTCTTTGGGAGGCTCTTGTTCCACGTGGAGTGTAAACTCCAATAAGGGTTTCTCTCCAATGTCTACCCCTAGATTATACCGACATACAAATATCGGGCATTTGTGCACCCTTATTCTTTCCCACTCTTCTGTTATCATATTCTTTGACCTGAATGGTCATAAAACTGAAATGAGAAAAAGGATACTTAAAACGTACAGTGGTACCTCGAGATACGAGTGCCCTAACATACGAGATTGTTGAGATACGAGCCTTCGAGCAAGCGATTTTTGCTTTGAAATACGAGCAACATTTGAGATACGAGTCATCACACGGATCAGCTGGCTGCACACGACCCACCAGTTTACCGCGACTCGAGCGTCTCATAGTTTCCCACACCTCAAGGTTACAGAACGAATTAAACTCGTATCTCGAGGTACCACTGTACTTGCATGTGGATATTGCACGTCTGCAGTATAGCTCATGTTAGCACATTCTATCCTAAGAGGAAGACCTTTCCATGTCTACATCTATTTACCTTTAAGAGGTCATATCGTAGGTTTTAGCTCCCCAAGCTTTTGAGGACTTTTTAAAAAATTAATTGACTTTTCCTTCTGAAGTGCACTGTCTGGGTTCAGTTTACCATATTTTTTTAAAGTTCTGCTAAAAGAACTGGTTTCCCATTTTCTACCTCGGGTCCTCAAATCTCTTGGGTGTTTGGCGCTAGGAAATCACAGACTATGGACTCATGGTGCTACATGGTTTCGATTCTGCGAAATGAACCTAACCAGCCACTCAAGTCAGATGTGTACATCACATACAGAAAGACACACAGAGAGAGACTTCCTTGAACAGCAAGAAACACATGTAAAGGAAGGGAAAGCATGGAGGAGGAAGAGGAGAAACAACTGTCTAAATAAACCATTCTGATACCCATGTCATCACGTGAGCTGTAATTCAGTTCTGGGAACACCTGACTTTTCTCTCGTTCAGTGGTTTTCAGCATATTTTCTTTACAATAAACTAGAGGCCCGGTGCCCAAAATTTGTGCATTGGGGTGTGTGTGCCCCTCAGCCCACCCTGCACCCTCTCCAATCTGGAACCCCTTGAGGGATGTCTGACTGCCCGTTTAAGCCCAATCAGGCAGTCAGACATCCCTCTCACAATTTAGTACTCCTCGCTCCCAACTGCTCGCCTGCCTACCTTTCTGATTGCCCCTTCTGCCTGCCAGCCTGATCACCCCCTAACCACTCCCCTGCCAGCCTGACTGATGCCTAACTGCTCCCCTGCCAGCTCAATTTCCCCTAACTGCCCTCCTCTGCCAGCCTTGTCACCCCTCAATGCCCTTCCCTGTAGACTTGATTGCTCCCAACTGCCCTCCCTTGCAGGCCTCGTCCCTCCCAACTTCCCTCCCCTGCTGGCCATCTTGTGGTGGCCATCTTGTGTCCCCATGGGGGCAGCCATCTTGTGTGTTGGCATGATGGTCCATCTGCATATTACTCTTTTATTAGATGGGATAAATAAATGGATATCCACAGAGCTTTTAACGTGTTAAAAGGAGTCTATTCAGTGTTGTGCTGGAAATGTTCTAACAGCTGGCTCTTGAGAAAAAAGCCCTGTCCCGATCATTTGCTGATTTCTGTCCGGAGAATAATCCTAGCATGGTCCCTTGAATTCTACTGACAGTTAACACCTCCTTCCCTGCCTGAAACAAGGGTGTACACTGCCTCCAGCACACACCTACCCTGCTGTGCAGAGGGAGACCCGCCCTCCTCTGCTCCAGCCTTGCTCCCGGGGAAATCTTTGGCGTGGCCTGATTTCCCCGTCACTCCCCCAGCCCCCCAGGGACGAGGACGACCCTGGTGTGAGGCCTAACTCCAGAAAAGAGTCCACATCAAAGGTGAAGGATGATATGATTTGCCGTGAATTGGACCTAGAAACAACCTGTGAAGAAATTGAACTTGTGACCTGAGAGCTGTCAAATCTATCTGCTTTGCTTGATCTCCCATTTCTCGGGTTAAACCGAGTGAAGGCCGTTGGCGGTCTTCCTGTAACGGAAAGTGTGCTTTTCTGTCATTACCAGGGGGAGTTCCTGATTCCAGCTTAATAAAAGTCAGCGGCAGTTTTCAGCTACGTTAGATTTCCACTCTAAACGGAAACAGCTGAAGAAGCCCCAGTAGGTAGGTTGGCCTACAATCCTTTAAAACTCAGTGCCTGCCGAGACCGGTTTGGCTCAGTGGATAGAGCTTTGGCCTGCAGACTGAAAGGTCCCAGGTTCGATTCCGGTCGGGGGCATGTACCTTGCTTGCGGGCACATCCCCATTGTGGGGCCTGCAGGAGGTGGCTGATCGATGTCTCTCTCTCATCGATGTTTCTGACTTTCTATCCCTCTCCCTTCCTCTCTGTAAAAAGTCAATAAAAAATATATATATATATAAACAACTCAGTGCCTGACTTTCTCTTGCAATTGTCATAACTATCGGCCATAAGACAATCCACTGGATCTCTCTGAGCCCATATAAGGTGTTCTAAATGAGCTATTATTTTGCTGCCAGTTTCTTTTTCCAAAATGCATTTAACCTCCCAGGAGCAATGTCATACTACACTCCCATTTAAGAAAACCCTAGTCATCTATATTGAATGAGCTTTAAATAATTATAATAAAAAAGATCTGCATTCAAAACACACGTTTATGTCTAGTGTCTACCATGCTGTAAGACATCACAATTTTTTCAAAATTAAAATCAAATGGCTGTATTCATCACCAGGCTCTGAAACTTATGGCACCTACTCATGGAGTCACCACTTATACATTTGCTGTGAACGGCACTTCAGATGATTGGTTACCATCCATCGCAAAACTTGCAAATGTTTGACTTTTTTTCTTTGGTCGTTAGTGGGTTAGAGCTGCTTCTGTATTCCTCCTAAAAACACACTATTCATACATACTTCCACTGTCTCTCTCCCCCTTTAGGAGCCCATCGGAGGCCAGCGCAGCGCTGCCGGTGGGTGGGTGCTTGTTTCATGCCGGACCAATGCGATTCAAACGTTGTCCTGAGTGACACTGGGACAACCCTATGGGTTCTAATGTGTGGAGGAGGGCAGCAGAAGTCCTAGAGACTATCCAGAAGCCTGAGTGGTCTGTCTGCTTTTTCAAGCTAAAAGACATTCTTATTTTAAAAAAGTGCCAACCCATTTTTGTCATATCCAATGCAGTTTATGATGCCTAAGAGGGATTTTATTCAGAGCTCAGAAGAAAAGTTTTCACTTTTAAATAACATACAATGCCCTTTAAAAGAGCGTGGGAATTTAGAAAGATCAGATGAAACGAGACACCTCGCACAATATGCACCTGATGGAGGCGAGGTGCCATCTCATCTCTCCAGGACACTGCTGCCCTTTCTCAGGTGCCTTCTATGCAGCCACCTTCGGTGTAAGCCTGGGCCCCAGAGCGCTGGGGTTATTGTCACTACAGTGGTACCTCGAGATACGAGTGCCCTAACATACGAGATTTTTGAGATACGAGCCATCGAGCGAGCGATTTTTGCTTTGAAATACGAGCAACAGTTGAGATACAAGTAATGGCAAGGATCGGCCAGCTGCACAGGACCCACCAGTTTACCGCAACTCGAGCGTCTCATAGTTTCCCACGCCTCAAGGTTACGGAACGAATTAAACTCGTATCTCGAGGTACCACTGTATTTCCAGAAAGCGGGAGTGGCTCTACAAGACCACAGAGCGTCCATGCCAGCGGTGACCCAAGCCCAGGTCTTCCAAAGGCCCAGCCCTCGCTCCTCATTACCCAGGCTCCTCCTCCTCGGGCTTCTGGCCGGCTCTGGGGCCCCTCTACGTGGATATGCCCTGCGATCATTTACATCACTCGTGTCAAAAAGGAAGGAGGAGGCGACGCCAGAGACCTAATCTTCACTTGGATATGGAAATTTCCATTGAAATATTTTTGCCCAGCCAGTGTGGCTCAGTGGTTGAGCATCAATCTATGAACCAGGAGGTGGAGGTTCTATTCCCAGTCAGGGCACATGCCCGGGTTATGGGTTCAATCCCAGTGTGGGGCGTGCAGGGCAATCTATTGATGATTCTCTCTCATCATTGATGTTCCTCTCTTTTCCTCTCCCTTCCTCTCTGGAATCAATAATAATATTAAAAAATGTATTTTTGAACCTGGCACTCCACAAATCTTCTAAATATGGCTGTTCTCATACGGATTTGTGGGCCAGTTTTGTCAGCTGCATCGTTCCCAGCGCGCAGTCGCAGAGATCTCAGAAAAGCAACGAGGATGGGGCGTCCACGCCCTGTTTCAGCTGCGATCTCCTCTCAGGTTTACAGACTTGGGGTGACCAGCCCGAATCAAAGCCTGCGAAGTGAGCACCCCTACTCTGAACAGTCAAGTGATGGAACTTCGTCCACGTGGGGAAACCCTTCTGCGCAGACGAGCAGTGCCGTTTCTTCCGCAGAGACAATGAACACCCCCAAACCCACCACCACCCGAGAGAAGTGCTCTGGTAGAAAACGGGGAGGAGGGGAAGAGGGGCCGAATCCGGTGTGGCTCAGTGGACAGAGCATCGGCCTGCGGACAGAAAGGTCCCAGGTTCGATTCCGGTCAAGGGCATGTGCCTTGGTGGCGGGCACATCCCCAGTGGGGGGTGTGCAGGAGGCAGCTGATCGATGTCTCTCTCTCATCGATGTTTCTAACTCTCTATCCCTCTCCCTTCCTCTCTGTGGAAAATCAATAAAATATATTTAAAAAGAAAGAAAGAAAATGGGAGGAGGACACGTGAAGCAGGCTCCCAGGTCCCAGGCAGTGTGTGTATTTTCCCGCCACCGCCGCTCCCTTGGAGAGGGACCGGTTCACACGCCTGACCCTCCACGGGCCACACGCGGCTTCGCCAGCACACGCGCCGGGAGCTAGGTGGCTAAGTTCAAGGGTTTGGTCAAGTGCTAACAGTGAATTAACCCAGAAGCCCAGGGCCAAGGGATCGGCAGCTGCTTAGAGGAGTCACCCTGGGCGAGAAGAAGGAGCATGACCCGGATTTGAAAGGCAGCGCCTGTCTGCGTGGCCCCGGAGCAATTAGGGGTGAAACGGACATACTTCTCTGTTTCCCAGCAAAACCTTCTTGTCAAGTGCCACTCGATCACTAATCTGCACATGCCATTATTTCTAGAACTCGGCGAGTCTCCTGGGGTTCTGTAGTGTAGCCTCAGAAGGCCGTTGGCTTCAAATAGCCATGCTTTCTTTTGCCTGTTTTTTCTTTTTTAATTTTTTTTAAAAGATAATATCATCTCTGAGAGGCTCAGCCTGATTTATTTTTTTAAATATATCTTACTGATTTTTTACAGAGAGGAAGGGAGAGGGATAGAGAGTTAGAAACATAGATGAGAGAGAAACATCAATCAGCTGCCTACTGCACACCTCCCACTGGGGATGTGCCCGTAACCAAGGCACATGCCCTTGAGCAGAATCGAACCTGGGACCTTTCAGTCCGCAGGCTGACGCTCTATCCACTGAGCCACACCGGTTTTGGCGGGGCTCAGCCTGTTTTGAAGATATTACCCAGGACCTTCTGGAAACAGCTAGAAAAAACTGAAGCAAAGAGGTGCTACTCAAAGTCGGAATCAGAGAAAGAAACAGAATCTAGGGAACCCACCAGCTCACAATGGAATTCTAGATTAAGGGAAGGTAAGAGGAGGGAAAATGGAAGCTTTGTTTTAGAATATAATTCTGAGTGAGTAAAGGGGAAAGCTGCTCAAAGTACGTGTGAAATCTACCTGTTTTATTCACTGAATCACACGTGGGGCCCAGAATAATGGGTGGCACCCTGAAGGAGCTCAAGAAATATGTGTTACATAAGTAAGTAAAGATGTGAGAATAAAAATGGCCCGTCTTCTCAATCATATCTGTAACTCGAGGCCTGCAAAGAGTTTTTCCATCAATATTAATCATCGTTGCCAGAAGCCAGACTTTGCTAGACATCTACAGAAGTATTTAAGGGGATGTATTTTGGGTCTCGCAGATGAAATGTGATAGGGCCCCACAATTGCCTTCATTTAAGTTCAAGCTTATTCTGCTGTTTTGGGGAGTGGGGGGAAGAAAGGATTGTTCAAATGCATATCTTAGCTTCTCCCTTCATTTTGCCTCTCGCTTTCCCAACCTCCTCCCTATTGCTCATATTTAATCCGTTTGCCCCTCACAAAATTTATTAGCCATTACCCTCTGTTTAGTCAGCGTATTGTTCTGTTTTGTTTTAAGTGTTTCAGGTTATTGAATAGAAAGAAAAAAGGGCAAGAGTGAGGTGGAAAAGGAAGAAAGGACAGAAAGAAGGAAGGGAAGGGGAGGGAGGTTAGAGGGAAGTAAGGAGAAATGGAAGGAGGACAGCAAAGCTTTCTGTTCGAAAGTATTGTGTATGCGTTTGATATTATTTTCCCATCAGAATATCAAGAAAAGGCCAATGTGCTAAAGTTTATATGTGGCTTCATTTGATGTCAGAAGGAAAAAACACCCCCTCCAAAAAAAAAAAATAAATGTTATGAAGAGTACCCTGCAGTCCCAAACCTGTTTAAACCAGACAGACGTAAAACAGGTCATTGATATGGATGATGTTGGTGATTCCTGAGCCCGGAGCAGCAAAGGAACCTGTGCCCCTGAGGAGTATCTGAACGATGTCAGCGACACAGCCAGGCCTGATTCTCGCCTCTGCCTGGAGAGCAGCATTGGCTAAAACACCTTCCAGTCTATTCTGTTTCAGGTTCTAAAAGCCAAGGACTAGATCAGGAATCCACAGTGTCCGAGAAAGAGGTCACACTGCACCTCAGAAATGCAAAATATCAAAATCAGACCATTCTTTCCAGCGACACAGCGATGATGGAAAGCAAGATCCCGGGTGTCCCCATAGGGCAGGAGAAGGGAAGTCTGGCGGACTGGCATCCATCGTCCGCTCCCAGCCAGCCCCGATGTTTCGTCTGGAGGGCGGTGTGTTGGGCAAGTTCAGTCAGGAGAGCTCAGCCTGGCAAAAACACATGAACAAATCTCCCCAGAACGAGAAGCAGAGAGCTAATTCCAATGACCGACAGGGTAAGCCTGGTAAAATGTTGACCCACCTTCAAAGAAAGAAACAAGCAGACCCAGAACATTCCTAGCAAATTCTAGGCTTCCTTCCTCTCAGTACCCGCAGCTCAACGCCTGACCACGTGGACGTGCGCAATAAATGTTTTTCTCTAAAGATGCAATAAAAGAAAAAGGCATAAAACTTCAGATACACGTGAAACTTACAACCGCCCCGGGCATTGGTTTCCTTCTGCTCCCCGGTCCACAGCACTTGACATAAAAAAATCATATAAATCTCCCTTCATAGGAGAAGTTTATAGCAGACTGCTCATTCATCCCCACCACCATCCGCCATGGTAAGGGTAGGGTCCTAGGAGCCATGTTCAAGGATATGGCCCTAATTTCCGGCCCGAGGGCCGCCCATTCACGTGTTCTGTACAGGTGGTCTGCAGCCGCTCAGCTCTCTGCTTCTCAGGATATTATGTCCACATTTTTCCCAACAGAACTCTACTGATTGGAAATGAAAGGCCAAGGAAGTTCCCCTTTGTGGGGGAAAGTGGGCCAGCCCATTTCCCTCTTATGATAAAGAATTTAAAGTAGTGAATAGGGATTGGCCAACAGACGCTGGACTTGACAAAGACACAGAGGTAAGTTATGAGGGACAGCAAAGGTCATGGGGAGCCCAAGGTTTGGGGGAGGCAGAATTATACAGTGGTACCTCGAGATACGAGTGCCCTAACATACGAGATTTTTGAGATACGAGCCTTCGAGCAAGCGATTTTTGCTTTGAAATACGAGCAACAGTTGAGATAGGAGTCATCGCGCGGATCGGCCGGCTGCACACGATGCACCAGTTTACCGCGACTCGAGCATCTCATCGTTTCCCACGCCTCAAGGTTACGGAACGAATTAAACTCGGATCTCCAGGTACCACTGTAATTCGGAGAAACTCCGAGTTTAAGCAGAAGGTAACCAGGCAGACAAAGATGCAGAGTAAAAGGGTAATCCGATGACAGCGAGAAGAAAAGCTGGAGTAGAGGGAAGCTGACAGGAGTTAGAGGTGTGTTATATCTCAGACAGCAAAGGAGAGGGCGAACCCCTGGACTGTGGCTATATAATTGAACCCTAACCACGTTCACAGTCCTACACCCCCATTTTCACAAAGGCCTATCACCCTCAATTTCTTTGATTGTCTCTCCAATAATTAAGCTGAAGTGTCTTCAGCGGCACAGTCTTTGTCAGAATGTCTGGTAAAAGAAAATCTTTAAGAAACTTTGACTTTAAAAAGTAGGTAAGCAACTTGCCTAAATCTCCAGAAAAAAAAAACAAAACAAACAAAGTCTTAGCTAATATCTAATCTATTGGCTACCGACTCTAAGGAGGTTCTTCAACTTCCTGGCATCATTACTGAGAGAAACAGGTCCACTTCACTTTGGAAGAAGGTCAACCCAAGACAAAAGCATCAATTTCCGAGAGAAAAAACAACAACACGAAAACAACAACAACAAAAAAACTTGGCTGTGAAAGAACTCGAAATCTCTATATACTCCCAAATCGCAAATGTAAAAGCGAGAACGTGTTGAAAAGCTAACTCATAACACAGACATGAAGTGCCTGCAGATAACGTAACAGTCGTGTGAAAAAGCAAGTGTGGCTCCTCCTTGAAGGTCAGGGACGCCCCAAGTTTTCCCAGGTGAGGACCGACTTGTCCCTAATTGCTGCCATATTTCATTAGAAGTGACAAGTGTCCTTTGGCATCTCTCCTCAGGACTCAGCCTTGCCCCATGCAGACAGAAGGCTTTGCCTAGACGCTTGGGATGGATCCAAGGTGCAGGAACCTCTAGTAACCTGGTTAGAGAATTTGCAAACATCCATAACGGGTTATTAATCAGCTTACATATTTCTTTCCTTAGAAGTCCTTTGGAAACAAATTCACTCATCAAGCTATAGCTACAGCTGGAGTACAGAGGCATGGATGAACTCTCAGGGCCCGAAGACACATGTAAAGTACACGAGTGCCCTATCATTCGAGATTTTTGAGATATGAGCCGTCGAGCGAGCGATTTTTGCTTTGAAATACGAACAACATTTGAGATAGGAGTAATCAGGTGGATCGGCCTGCTGCACACAACCCACCAGTTTACCTGACACTCGAGCGTCTCATAGTTTTGCACGCCTCAAGGTTACAGAAAGAATTAAACTCGTATCTCGAGGTACCACTGTGCCCTTAAATATCAGCAATGAGAGTCATATTCTAAAGCTATCTCAAAAATGTGTGATGTGAAATCAAGATTTCACATCCGTCATTTGACATCACACCCAGGGTATGGGTTTCACCGCATTAAATATCCTGTGAAAAAGGAAGCTCACAAAACTAGATCTGAAAAAATGGCTAAAAACGGACTTATGGCCTGGCCGGTGTGGCTCAGTGGCTGAGTATAGACCTATGAACCAGGAGGTCACAGTTGGATTCCCGGTCAGGGCTCGGTCCCCAGTGAGGGGCTTGCAGGAGGCAGCTGATCAACCATTCTCTCTCATCATTGATGTTTCTCTCTCTCTCTCTCCTTCTCCCTTCCTCTCTAAAACCAATAAAAATAGATACTTCTTAAAAACAGATGTACCTCAACAGCTTTGCGTAACACCAGGCGGCTGCCAGCAAGTGCTCCTGACTGCGGGTGCTGCACGCTGACACTGTGCCCAGCACCCGGGTAGGAGTCAGACGCGGAGGCAGACTGATGTGGAGTGAGCTCTCTCGCTGAGCGAGTTACTTCACTTCTCTAAGCATCTGTCTCTCATGTGTAAAAAGGACATAAAAACCACCTGAAAGGTCTCACATTTTGGAAGCCTGGTTCCCCAAAAGGCGAGCTACTGAGGGACTGAAGACCCATCATCGTCACTACCACTATTTTTTAAAATATATTTTATTGATTTTTTTACAGAGAGGAAGGGAGAGGGATAGAGAGAGAAACACCGATCAGCTGCCTTCTGCATACGCCCTACTGGGGATGTGCCCACCACCAAGATACATGCCCTTGACGGGAATCGAACCTGGGACCTTTCAGTCCGTAGGCCGATACTCTGTCCACTGAGCCACACCAGTTTTGGCACTACCACTATGTGTAGTTCTGGGGTTTGTATAGGAAGAGCTAGGAACAGGTTTTAGTGGTCTCTATGCTTTTTCTTTTACCGTGTTGGCAAGTAACAGTGTGTCCACCGTAGGGTCAGGCCCCAGCACCTAGCCTTGGTGGACAGAGAAGTCTCAGTTTGGGGGTGGGGGTGGGGACAATCCTGTGTATTGAGGTATATCTGGCCTCATTCCTGGCCTCCACCCAGTAGATACCAGTCGCATCTCCAAGTGAGGAGGACCCCGAAATGTCTTCAGACTCTGTCAGTATCCACGGGGTGAAAGCCACCCTGGCTGAGAGCCCCTGGCTGACAGCAAAGGCAGGGAAGGTGGGCTAGAAAAGGCTGCGAATCCCCGCAGGCAGCAACTGTCACCACCGGGTCTCACATTCCTCCTCGGTGTACGGCATGGAATTTCCAAACAAGGACTTGTCAGGAAACCACACGGCGGCAAGCCCAGAATTCCTGCCCTTACAAAACGGGCCGTGGAAACCCTGTGGTGGAAATGTAATAAAGCCAGAAAGCGCGGACTTCCCAGGCCCCAACCACTTGGCCACGGCTCCCAGGCTGGGCCCCTGCAGCGACCCAGTCCTCCGAGCACCGCCTGCCGCTCCGGGGCGCGGCGAGTGTGGCCAGAGGAGCCGGATGCCAGCCCTGCCTTTCCATTCAGGGGCAACTCGGCCTTCGGGCCAGGCTCACGTCTCTGCTCCAGTTTTTCCGACTGAAAAATACACAGACTGTCCACCTCCGAGGGACGGCGGGGAGAGTGGGTGGGAAGAGGGCAACCAAAGACCTTATATGCGCACTCGTGGCCTGGTGCACGAAACTCGTGCACCTTAAAAGGGGATTAATTAGAGGAAGTAACTTAATATTGCTTTTTGCCCTTTCTCTATAAGAGAAGGGTCAGAGATGAAAGAAAATTAGCAGAATGTATATGAAAACCTTCCTCCTGTCAGAGTCTGGGGCCCACCATGGGACCCAGAGGTAAGTCCCCGCCCACCCACATGTGCCTCAAAATCATGTGAGACCCAGACCTGGCTGTCCCCACCCCATTGGGCTAGATCCAGAGCTAGCCAGTCCCACCCTTGTCAAGCCCTGTCAGACAGGGGGCATAACCTCATGTCCCCCGGCCGGGTGCCAGGATGGGGGGGGTGTGACCTGATGTCCCCTGGCCTGGTGCTGGGGTGGGGGGGTGTGTCTTGAGGCCCCAGTAAGCCCCACCAGGTGGGGGACATGGCCTGAGATCTCCTGTCAGGCTCTTTCCAGGTGGGGGTGGGAGTGGGGGAGGGGCCCACAGCCTCAGGTCCCAGGCCCAACACCAGTAGGAGGGCACAACCTCAGGTCTCCCATAAAACCCCATCTGCAGGGGGTGCAGCATCAGGTCCCCCCTCAAGCCCTCAATTTCCCTGGTCCAGCACTGGGAGTGCATCTTGATTTGAGGTCCCCTGTCAGGCCCTGCTGGGTGGCGGGCAGGGCCTCAGGACCCCTGGCCTGTCACTGAGGCGGGAGACGTAGCCTGATGTCCCCCAGCCTGGAGCCAGGGTGGGGGGCATGGCCTGAGGTCCCCTGTCAAGCCCCATGGGGGTGGGGCAGGGCAGAGCCTCAGGTCCCTGCTGATGGCTCCTTAAGGCTCCTTAGGGGAACTTGGCCTCTGCTGTGGGTGCAGCCATCTTTGTGACGGAGTGATGGTCAATTTGCATATTCCCTCTTTATTACAGAGGATATGCAGAATCCATGGGCACAGACAATAGGGGGGTGAAGGGTGGTGTGAGGGGCAGGGGTGGGCTAGAAGACCCCTTCTAATGGAGGGGAAATGGGAACATAAGTAATACTTTCAACAAGAAAGAGGTTTATTTTAAATGTAAAAAAAAAAAAAAAAGGCAGCTGGTAATAACGGACACTCTGACCTGGCTGGTTTTTGATCCTTAGCTGCGGAATCCATTCCCTACAGGGCCTCGGGTCAGAATAACCAACCGGCAGGGAGAAAGTCACTACAACCACAAGAAACAACTGTGCCTCCAACTCTCCAACTACTGGCCTGAAAGACGGACCGGTTTCATCTTTGCCGCGGGGTGTGGTCATCTGCCTCCCACGCCGTCTCCCCAGCCGGCCTCCTTGGTGCGCCCCTGGCCTGGGCCAGAGCACGCTGCCCGTCAGCAGCGCACAGCCCCACCCCTTCCTGCCACCCCAGAAGGCGCCTCCTCAGGGATGTTCCCCTCCTCCTCTCTCCTGCTTCGTGACACGTCAATGCCAGAGATCTACCGAGCGTCTCCCTTTGGGGGCCATGGCCCACGGTGCATGGAAGACTCTCCATGCTCCCCACACACCCATGTTCACCCCCGGGGGCAGCACGTGCCAACAGTATAGTGGGATCTGCTTACCAGGGGTGCCCAGAGGCAGGAAAGTCCCCTCTGCTCAGCAGGGGCTTCCGAGGGGACTCAGAACCCCAAAACGCAAATGGGGGCGCCACAGTTCCATTCAACCTCAAGGCTACACCCCACCGGAGAGGTCACATCCCTGGGGAGGAGCCACCTCCCTCCCTCGGGGCCCCCCAGTCTCTGGGGCCAACAGCACCTCTCCAGGGGCCAAGCCCAGCGAGACCTCAACCATGGCCTCGCCTCACCTTTGAGGGGAGACACCACCCACGTGCATTTTTTGGGCAGCTTCCAGAGGATCCTGTTAGGTGTTAGGGCTATAAAGACAAACAGCACAACTGACTCAATGGGAAGAAGTCACGGGTGGCGAGGGCGGGGCCAATGAACAGGTGAAGGGCTATGATGCCTAGGCATGTGCGGGTGGTAAGGGGCATGTGTGCCCGGCAGAGAAGGACCAGCTCTAGCCCAGAGGCCCGGTGGGGGGATCCCCTGATTCCGTGGGCTGTTAGGCGAAATCTGGATTTGATGTGGGATCTCCTGGCTTTTAAACTCGGGTTTTAAATTTTAAAACCCTTAAACGCAGCTGTCGGCAAGGTAAACCTATCGATGTGTAAGCTGTTGGCAAACTGAGAGCAGGAAAAATGTCCCTCTTCCCAGAGGACAGAGCCCTGACCTGAGGTTCGTCCCAGTTGCAGAAGGTGCTGACTTGGGGGGCAGGAGGGAGTGTGGAGAAGGAGGGGGGACGCTCCTACAAAGCAGTAAAGTGGAGAGCTATGGACAACGGCCCAGCTTCACAGCCTTCCTATCAAGGGGAACGGGGGAAGACGTGAAGAAATGTAAGCGGCACCCTTCTGTGACTTCTGTGGCACAGACCGCGTGCCCTTTAATGCGCTAGGTAGACCAGAAGCTCCAATAATCACTGGTTTCTCCGGAGCTAACCAGTTAATAATGAGGCCTTTTCTGCCTAACAAGACAATATGTAACACCATCCAACCAACAGTCTGCTACACAGGGGGTCTAAAATTCCCAAAACATGTAAGCTGTCCTCTCTCCTTAACACGTTCCTTGGAATAAGGCTACAAACCAATTCCATCCTCAAGTTCCATGGTTTACCTTCTGGACAATTACAGTGTTTAGCAGTTTGGGGACTTTCTGAACACAGTCCCTCCCAAGTCATAAGAGGCTGTGCCAAGCGCATTCTCCAGTCATTTTTCATATCAACACTCTGATAAATAATTAAAGCAAAACCTTGTATGTTGCTGATAAACAAGATGCAGCATTCAAATCAGTGTGACTCAGAGAGAGGCACAATGCGAAAGAAAAAGTGATATATTTGAAGAGTTTCAAGAGTAGATACGGGTTCAAAGTCAATGGCTCAGGTTCAGTCAATGTAGAGAAAATTACCCAATTTGTAAGCTCTTTCGCTAAGATCTGAGTGATGGGAATAACCTCTTCTACAATAAAAAAATTCTCTCAGGGACATCGGAAGTTAAAACTGAAAATAAAACATTACAGGCGGATTCTCAGCCACGAAGCCTTGTTAGCATACTCCAGTTCTGACACACTCTCATAAAAGGTAATAAAACTCATAAATCAGTGGGCTGTCTGCTTCTAAGATTTCCTCTACTCAAACTGGTCAGTTCAAAGGAAAAATACCACATTGAATAGCATTTAGCTCCGTACACATCAGAAACTCATAGAAAGGAAAAGTTCTGGACAAAAAAAATGGAGACTGAAATGTATAGGAATCATCATTCAAATAAAGCCAAGTTCTTAATTATAATGGCCAGTAGGTTTTTAGTTTTTTTATCTCAAACTTCTCCAAAAGTTTCCAACTTTAACATAAAAATGGGATTTAAAGTGGGATGCTGCCAATGTCCAGAATAAAGCAGCTTTTCGCTGTTGGCTGGGACGAGGATGAGCCTGAATGTAAAGTCCACACAAAGTTCCCCGAAGCCAGTCCTTGACCTTGTGCTGGTTCGACACCGAAGCTCTGACAACAGTGAGACAAACAAGGGTTTGACCGGATTGATAGAGTTTGCCAGATCTTTTGTCTGAGGCTATCCTTTTCCTTAATTTTTTGTTATCGAAATTATTCTGGTTTATAAAATACAGTGGTACCTCGAGATACGAGTGCCCTAACATACGAGATTTTTGAGATACGAGCCGTCGAGTGAGCGATTTTTGCTTTGAAATACGAGCAACAGTTGAGATAGGAGTCATCGCGCAGATCGGCCGGCTGCACACGACCCACCAGTTTACCGCCATTCGAGCGTCTCATAGTTTCCCACGCCTCAAGGTTACAGAATGAATTTAACTCGTATCTTGAGGCACCACTGTATTTCCATGGTAACAGAAAGGAAGCCACACAGCACGCAACCCCCAATGAAGGTAGGCTTCGGAAACAGAGCAAACCAGAGATGGCCAACAACGCCTCTTAAAACTCCTGGACTCTCCCCACGATTCCTTCCCAGCCTGCGGGTGGGTCCAGGCATCTCCTGGCCCCTGAGGATGTGTCTTTCTCTCCACCCCATCACCGGCTCCGGGGGGAATTCTGACTCCCTTCACCGGCTACTACTTCAGCGCTTTCTCTTAGAACACGGACTGATGTGAACTGAGAGTTACGCGTTCACATCTGCTTCCCGATCACGGGAAGGGTACATGCCCTTGACCGGAATCGAACTTGGGACCTTTCGGTCCACAGGCCGACGCTCTATCCACTGAGCCAGACCGGGTAGGGCCTGCTGTCATTTTTCACATTAGCCAATGGCCTGCAGACCGAAGGGTCCCCCGCTGAATTCCGGTCAAGGGCATCTCTGCGTCCACGCCCTCAGGACAGACAGGGGCCGATGCTCAGCCACGTCTCTCTGTGTGAGCAGGTGTGTGCAGGTGCACGCGCGCTGTTCCCCCCAAGAGAAAGGGGGTCCGGGTCCTCGGGACCCAGTGGGAGGCCCCCACAGCTGCTCGGCATGGAGGGAAGGGGGGCGCTGACCTGCACGGGCTCGGGCGGCAGCTGGACCACGTGCTGCATGCGCTCGCTGTGATGGTGCCGGGACTCCTCCTCGTAGATGACGTCCCGCTCGTGCTGCGGCAGGTTCAGGAAGCGGCGGATGGTGCACAGGTTCTCCCAGAGCGTGCGGTTCTCCGGGCTGGGGTTCTCCTTCCAGCGGAGCAGCTCGCACAGCCAGCCCTGGGGAGAGAAGGTCAGCAGAGGTCACCGGAGAGCGCAGAGCAGAGGCCGCTGGCTGCGGGCAGCGCCTCCCGCGTGGCCACCCTCTCCCGTCCAAACTGCTCCCCCACCAACCTGGGAGGCCCCGGAATAGCCGGCACCCCTCACCCCAACCAGTGGCCACTGAGCGGGCCACACCAAGGCCCTGGGATCTTCACTCCTGTTCCTCAACTCAGCACCTTTCCTACCACAAACATCCTCCGTTCCTTTGCAAAAGATGCCAACGCGAGATTAGCTATCCAATCCTCAGAAAAAAGCCATTTGTGTTGGTCTAACTGCAATTTTTTAAATATATTTTATTAATTTTTTACAGAGAGGAAGGGAGAGGGATAGAGAGAAAGGAAGAGAGACAGAGAGTTAGAAACATTGATCAGCTGCCTACTGCACACCTCCTACTGGGGATGTGCCCGCCACCAAGGTACATGCCCTTGACCGGAATCGAACTTGGGACCTTTGAGTCCACAGGCCAACACTCTATCCACTGAGCCAGACTGGTTAGGGCCTATTGCCATTTTTAACATTAGCCAATTGCCCTGCGGACCGAAGGGTCCCCAGCTGAATTCCGGTCAAGGGCACATGCCCAAGATGTGGGCTCGATCCCCCATAGGGGCAGTGCAGGAGGCAGCCGATCAATGATTCCCTCTCCTCATGGATGTTTCTATCTCTGTCTCCCTCTCCCTTCCTAAAAGGAGCCAACCGGATGGCATCCCATCCTAAGAAAAGAGTAAAGATGAACAAATATGTATGACAAGATGGAAAATTCCACAGGGGGAAAAAAATGTCTATGTGTGAAGAGCACTGAATTCTCTAGAGCAGCGGTTCTCAACCTGTGGGTCGAGACCCCTTTGGGGGTCGACCGGCCCTTTCACAGGGGTCGCCTATGACCTTCGGAAAATGCAGATATTTACATCACGATGCATCACAGTAGCAAAATTTCATGGTTGGGGGTCACCACCCCATGAGGAACTGTATGCAAGGGTCACGGCCTTAGGAAGGTTGAGAACCACTGGTCTAGACTCTAGAGGGAAAGCAGTCTTACAATCATCAATAACTCCACCGAGCAGAAGCAAGCACCTGAGCTGGAAAGGGGGAAAAAAAGTGTATATTTGCTCCACCCCTGAGCGCCACCCCTGCAGGAAGGGAGACAGTGGGCCCGGTCACACCTGCCCCTGTGCGCCTCCCACCTCTGGCGCCCGAACGCTCTCGCCACGCACGGCACGAGGAAGGAAGCGCCATGCAAATGGTGATGGAGTATATGAAAATCATACAGGGGATGCTGTCAACATCGCTCGCTGACTCGTGTCAAAATATTTTCCCCCGTCGCTCTCTAACTCCTCATTCCCCAGCGACGCCGCTAATTTTAAAGGCGAGCACTGTCCCACATCGCGCCTCCTGTACAAAGAAGAAGAGGCAGGATTTTTTCTAGCAAGGTGCAGAAGTCATTTCGAGCAAACGACTTTCGTGGAAAACCCACCCCGCACCTCCACCAATCCCTGTCCCCGCAGCTGGTGAGCCGATGGGCGTTCCCGACACGCACCCCCAGAGCCCCCATATAGGAGCAGGAGCCCTGGTGCGCCTGACACGCCACTGTGTCTTCTGCGCCGTTACATCCCCCACCCCACCCCCACCCCCCCAAAAAAGGAGGCAAGATTTGATTATCTCCGCTGCACCGGCCAAGGCAGCCACACCAGCTGTTCGCATTGTGAGCCGCGTCCTCGCGGCCTCCACGCTAATAACCTGATCATCCCATTTCCTCCCCCCGCTGCTGGCTGCGGCCCGCGCCGAGACAACCCCGGCCCATCTGCAGCAGCTGTGGGCGCTGAACTGTGAAGCCCCCGGGGATTTATAAACTAATCTGTAACACAACGCTGCCTTGTTTTTACAAGTGAGAGGCCACGTTTGCGCAGACCCCATCTTCGCCTGCCATGCGCGGGGCGCTGGGGAGAGTTAGAGGGTGAGGAAGAGTGAGAACAAGGGGGCTGATCTGATGGTTTCTTTGGAGGTGCTTTTTTCCAAGCATTTTCATCCATTTTTTATTCCCCCCCAACTCAACGGGGAGATAGGTAGGGACTCTGATTTTCAAGGTGCCACGTCTAGGAACATGGGAGACCACATGTTTTATCTCCATCAGAAAACACATGATATTTTTCTTAAAAAAAAAAAAAAACACCTCCCCAGCCCCAACGTGTTTCCTCAAGGGTTCCCGGGTACAAAGGAAAGGATTCTGGAAATAGAAACGAAACCATCTGTGGCAAAAAAAATAAAAAATAAAAAATAAAACAAGCGATTTCCCTGTCGTGTCGCAGATCTGAATGCGCCTCCCACTGAACTCTTTCAGAGCTCGCAAACAGGTATGCTTCCCCCCTCTCCCGGGGGAAGCCGCAGCCGGGAGACCGATCACTGAACAGAAAAATAGGAACGAAAACCTGCATCTGTTCCAAGGATGGAGTGCTGAGATGCCCAGACCTCCGGAGGGGGAGGTGGGGGGGGGACGGCACCTGCTGTTCCACCAGAGGCGTGAACCGCATGGTGGGAAGCCAGCGCTTGAAAGGGGACAGGTGACAGCTGAGTGGTCGGCACCTCCGCTTAGGACCCTCAGCCTGCCTCGCCCCACCGCCTCAGCGTTTGACGGATAGGCGCTGCTGTAATGGGCGCTCGTTACCACCACTTAGAACGTCGCGGGCCGCGCCGTCTGCCATCCGTCTTGAAGGATCGCGGGCGCTCCGCGTGCCCGCTGACATGCGGGGTCCCGACCTTGAAGCTATTAGGGAGCGGATTAGACACAAGTGTGATCATGTGTGCCGACATAAGCAAACCAAATTAATTTCTGGCACCGGGAGGGAGCCAACGGGACCCCGTGCCCCCCCCCCGCCCCCCTCCCAGCCCTCCCCTCTCTCCCCTTCCCCCCTCCAGCATCCCTGACGGAGCTGAGTTAATGGCGTGTTTCAGGGAACCCGGTTCTGAAGATGAAGCACATTCATGGTATTTAGAGGGTTATTAATCTCGTTTCCCCCACCAAGTGTTTGCTTGGCTGATCCGATTAAGGGCTGGAGCCTTCCGCGGCGCCCCCTCCGCAGCAGGCCCCGAGAAATCTGTGATACTTCCCAGCCTTGGACATATTGCACCCTGTGTGCCCAGCTGCTCCAATAATTAGCTGATGAATGTATCAGCTGGTTCTGCGATTTTTATAAATAATAACCAACCTACGGAGCAGAAAGACTGGCAGCGGCCTCACAGCAGCTCAAAGCTGCAAGGGGCTCTGGCTGTGGCTGGTCCTCCCAAAAGGCTGGGGTCCCCCACTCCTGGGTCACTTAGAAGTTATTGATTTTGCAGCGGTGATGGCCACGTGTCCCTTGTCCGTTTTCTTCACGGCAGCCATGCTTTGCTTCTTCCTCACCCTCCCTATGTTCTACGCTCACCTGCCAGGAATCTGTTCTTCACCCCCACCTCCCAGCTCACCCTTCCATCTTTTGATTCACGCCACCCCTCCACCAGTCCCTTCGAGAAGCTTCTCTCCGTGTCCTCCGTGGGGTGTCTCAGGAGCCTGTGTGGTGGCTGATGAATGTGTGAGAAGGCACCACGCGCTTGCCCGCGCACACATGTGTGTAACTGTGAGGGAACGCATCGCAGGAGAGAGAAAGGGTCCCCACTTTGGGATCATTTTTTTTTTCCATCTCTATAAATGTTGCATGCCATCCAAGAAAGTTTTGCAGTATCAGGCAAAAAAAAAAAGTGTAAATGTCAAATAAAACAGTGACAGATGACAGTATTCTCTATTGAATAGCACTGTTTCTGCTGTGCATGTTCAATGGGAACTCATGAATTATTAATAAACAAATCTCCTTTTTCTGTTAAAAAAAAAAAAATCTCAAGGAGGTTTTTTTGTTGTTGTTCCCTGTGCGGTATGCGGTACATTCCAGGAGAATGAGTTCCATTTTGGAAATGCTGATACAGGCGTTCATCTGATTCCCAGCCCTGGCCCGGTCCGTGAGAGAGAGGTACATGGACGTTTAATGTGGTTGTAAGCTCTGACCAAGTGTTGGCTAACTCTTCCTATAGTCAGTTGAGGTTTTTGGTACGGTAAAACTGAGGCTGAGTGTGTGAACACAGTTGAGGTTTGTGGTATGGTAAAACTGAGGCTGAGTGTGTGAGCAGAGTTGAGAAGCACAGAGAGCATTTAGCGTGAATCCCAGAGATCTAACTGCTAAATTCCTGCTCCAACATGAAATAACTGAATGACCTTCAGGCAAGTGGTTACCCTCTTGGAGCTTCTGGGAAATTAACTGTAAAATATGGTACATTCCATGATCTGTTACCGTGTCATTTGTCAGAAATAGCAGATAATGGTTGACTATTAGGATTAAAGGACAAAGCAGAAATCGCCTGGACCAAGGGATCAAGGTCAATGTCACCAGCGATGACATGTGGACACCGTGAACCCTGTGATGTGACGCACCACGAAGGACACAACATAAAATCTTAGGTAGTCTAGCCCCAAATGCATAACCTAAATCGAATCATGACAAACCCGCATTGAGAGATGGTCAACAAAATAAATCTGCATTCTGGAAAAATGGCAAAGCCAAAAAAAAAAGGGAAAGACTAAGAAATAGTCGCAGATAACAGAAAACTAAGGAGAAATAATAAAAAATGCTGTGTGGTTTCTTGAACGGGAAATGGACTTGGTGGAAAACTATTGAAATTAGAGTACATTTTTTTAAGTTTAGTTGTTTGTATCAAAACAATGTTGATGTTCTGGTTTTTAATTATTGCACTACAGTCATTTTTTTAAAATATAATGTGTTAACATTAGGGGAAGTTAGGTGAGGGATATATGGAAACTACTATTTGGCAACATTTCTGTGAGTCTAAAATTTGTTAAAAAAAAAAATTAAACATAGGGACCCCAGAGAAGGAAGATAGGTGTAAAGGCTGCATCCTTGCAATCAATGGTTAAAGCATTTTCATGCATTCGGTGCATATAAAAATAAAGTGGAAATGCACTTGCTCCTGAAAAGTTGTATGTCAATCTGAACTTACAAAGCAAATTATGACATCAATGTCTTAGCAAGCGCTTACTACTTGAAGATATGTGCCACTATTTCTTTTTGGAAGATGGGTGATAACCCCATAGTTTGTCTTTGAGCAAAGTGGCAGTCACCGATGACTTACTTCAATGAGACATCCCTCATTCACAGTTCAAAAGCATTAAAAGAGAAAGCGGTAAGAACCACAACTGGCTCCTGGTTTCCCTTTGTGGTCTCATCTCCCATCCATTTCTCTCTTGACCTCGCTCTCCCGCTGTGAATTACTTTCAGTCCCCAGATCTGCATGGTGAACCCTATCTCCATGCAGGAACTGTGGGGTATGTACCTATGTGGGACTTCTCTTTGAGGCTGGTTATAAGTTTTAACCCAAGGTTGGCTCAATATCCATAGTCAATTAAGCTTTTTTTAGCTAAAACTGAGGCCAAGTGAATTGCAAGTGTTTGACACAGCTCGTGTTCCTTGAGTTACGTCCTTGGCTGAAATGTCTCAGACTCAACCCTCATTCTCCATGAGAAGCTGTGCTTCAAGGCTCAGCCACCAGGGTCTCATCTGATCTCCTGAAAACTGGGGTCACCCTCGCTTGACCCCAAGGCATTTTGCTGATCCTCTTTCACAACTTGATGATTGTTATTGTGATGGGTGAGCTTCCTGATGGGGCTGGAGGGGGAGGAGGTAGCTTCTTCCTCATTCCAGTCCTTTCAAGGAAGACTGTGGGTCCTTGCACATAAAAATGGCTCAAAAAATGCTCATAGGACTGAGCTGAAAATAGTAGAGTGTATAGAGATTAGTGTCGAGAAATGGTTCACAGCCTCAAATTCAGAGTTATAGTTGGCAAGGAGTGCCTTCTTCCCTCCCTTTCCACCTCCCCTCCTTCCTCCCTCCCTTCCCACCTTCCCTCCTTCCTCCCTCCCTTCCTAACAAGTCCTTAGAGAAAACACCAGGATAAAGTTGAGAACACATGGACTCACAATGGCCTGGCTGTAGTAAAGTACATACTTCATCAGCTTCATTCTCTCAGAGTTTCATTTAAAAAAAATAATGATCTAAATGCCACATTATAGCAATCATTTTAAAAAATCCGTTGTCATCATTTTAATCTTTTTTTTTCTGTGTGTGTGTTGCTGTTGTTGTTCAGATGAAGCATTTTAAAGCTTTCCTGGCTCAAAATGAATGAGGAAAGGCAATGTCTATTTCACTAAGAAGAAAATCTTGAAAATTTCAGGTAGCCAATAAATGAGTGGTGATATATTCTCCAAGTGATATAACAAAGGCTGAGGATTTTCTAATGACCAAAGAGGTCTTTTAACAAAGGCTACTGTCTGAGTTTGAGGTCGATCAGATGGAAGCCTGAATCCTAACTCCAAAAGGTAAGGTGAAGTGATGGGGGAGGGGACGCAAGTGGGAAGAGTAAGGCTCCTGTCCGTGGTACTGAAATGGCATCGCTTGCTAAGATGCTTGTTTTCCTACCGCCAGGACACTAGTAATGATTCCAACTTCCCCATGTTTTCTCCTTAAACGTAAATAAATAAATTCCCTGTTGGTGACCAATTTCCTAGTTTTTATAATATTTCAGAACAAACAGAAGCCAGGGTGTGCTCAGCAACACGCAACAGGTTCACAGCAGGCTTCGATCTCCAACAAAAAACATAAATGGCCGTTCCTGTAAAGTAAGGTATCATGAGCCTTGAAGGCAGGGCCTTCTCAGAGCTATTACTGCTCCCTGTGATGTGCCTGGCACAGCACAGAGGCGTGAATTCAAACAGTCAACGGCCCCTGCCACCTTCGCCCCGTGGGGAACGCCAATAAGTAAGTGGGCAAGTGAACAGCTCCGGCGGAATGACTCAGGGTTTCCTGCACCAGCCATATAAAAGGCCATCCACTCACCCACATTTCCAACACAGAAAATGTCAGCAGATGCACCCGCCGGGAACTGTTTTCTGAGCGTCGCCGAAGGAAATTCAGATTATGAACCACAGACAGTTCGCTTTCTAAATGGAAGTACACCAAACAAACTTTGGTGGCTGGGAAAGGGTTTTTCTCTTCCTCTGGGTGAGACTCCTCTGAAGTGTGAAATGAGCCCGATAATATTCAGCTCTTGTTCCTCACTCACCGAATTCTCTTTTCATGAATCCAATCAGTGTCTAATAAAATAAATAACCCCCCCTAACGAGTCAAGATAACCTAATCAGGAAGCTGAAATGGGTAAAAGGCTAATGGCAAGGGAGACTCGTCAAGGGCTTTGGCCTGACAGGGGGGTGACCTCAGCCTGACAGGGGGATCATCTCAGCCCAAACAAAGGTGGGTGCTGGGCTTTGGGTTACAGCTCGCGGTGAATTATTTTAGGCCTGGCGTGTGTGCGGTAAAAAGGGCCTGCTTCTTTCTTTCTTTTTCAGAATGGTACGCTAAGTTCCAAACGGTATTTTCATGGGGACCAATTTTCAGCTTTCTCCAGCCATGTCCTTCGCATTGCTATGGATGTGCTTCTAAAGACTGAGTCTGTAGTTTGGAGCCGTGAAAATCTCACTTCAGACCAATTCCTTAAAATCTGTCAGAGAGGGCTCAAGTCAAGAGGGGGTTTTATAAAATCTTTCTGCCTCCTTACCCTAGATACATAGGGATACACACTGCTACCTAACAGTGTGAAGATCTGGTATGAGTTTATATAAATGTGTACATACGTACATGCATGTGTACATGGGAGCATGCATCTGAAAAAGTTATCCATATCTGTCAAAAAGATGAATGATTTGGAATTGCGTTCTTCTCCACTTAAGTAGTAGAAAGGTATGATCAGTAAAATGTACTAAACTATGAAGCAAAAAACAACTAAAATATTTCCAGGCCCTGACTTCAGGTCCAAGTTCTAGCATCCCTATGACACAATACAGTGGTACCTCGAGATACGAATGCCCTAACATACGAGATTTTTGAGATATGAGCCGTCAAGCGAGCGATTTTTGCTTTGAAATACGAGCAACATTTGAGATAGGAGTCATTGCACGGATCGGGCGGCTGCACACAACCTACCAGTTTACCGCGACTTGAGCGTCTCATAGTTTCCCACGCCTCAAGGTTACAGAATGAATTAAATTTGTATCTCGAGGTACCACTGTACTATATATTCTGCAAAGTGCCTCAAAAATGTGTAAGTGAATGAGGAAAAGACCAAACACATCAGAAAACTAGGAATTGTAGTTTGTTTGTTTTTTCTAAAGATCAGGGCTGGTTCTAAGGTGAGGCACACAAATGCCCGTGCACAAAATGTAAGGGGTGTGGCTCTGAATGTGTGGGCCTCCTCATATTGTACATCCGAGGACCTAATTTGCCTCACCCTAGTCTTGTAGACACTGTTTATCTTCTCCCTCTCATGGAGAAGATAAAGTGTGTCTACAGGCAAGTGGCAAGAATCATTCATAGGCACCAACATTCTCCAACTGTGAGAAGCCTGCTGTCACTCAATGTCCCTTTTAAAAGAGGGCTGGGAGTGTTCGGAGACGTGGCTTTAATATGCCAACCTGACGGGTTTCCAAGTTGCATGCAAGTTTCCAAAGGCCGTGTCACCAACAGGCAAAAGGATGCAACTCAAGTTTTCTGCAGTAACGTTGCGTTTGAAACCAGTACATAAACCTTAGCAGTGGGTAAATGCACCTGACATTGTAAGATCTGCATATGAACTCTGTGATTAATCCCTGTTGATAGCTAATTAAGGGCTCGCATCAAAGTTAGTTTTAGGGCAAGCTTCACATAACTAATGGTGGGCACAGTAAAAAAGATCCTCACGATAAGGTGGATGCAGATCTCGAGGGAATTTCTGCTGATAAAATCTCACTAGCATCTCATCCTCTAAGATTACACTGAGAGAAAAGGCAGAGGATGAAAGACGGGTTCAGCCCGACAGTGAAGCATCATAGTGTTGACAGCGTCGACTGCCTACTTGGTTCGGCATTCGGGAATGTTGAGAAATCTCATTTCTTCACTATGTGGTATCATAATTTTTTAAATGGCGCTTACAGTGTTAACGGGTTAGTTCTTTATTTGAAGCTGGTAAACAGCCCTGAAATTATGGTGTCCATTCCCCAGTTGAAGAGAGTAGAAAGTCCTCCTCCGTAGACTCTAAAAATTATTGTGTGCCCAAGAGACCTGCCCAGCTACAGAGGGCAGCTGCCAGGTGAGGCCGCCTGCCTCATTGCAGTCTGCCTTCCACGCTGAACCAAGATGGCAAAAGCAGTGTCATCCGGAGTAAGACTAAGACCGCCAACTCATTTACATGGGGCATCAGATGGTCAGTACTACCTGTCACGGTTTATACCAAAAAGATGGGGTGAAGATCTATTTCCATTAGCCTGAGCTAACTCAGCCCCAATAAAGCCTTCTCCCAAAAGGAAAATTCATAATATAAGATAAATTGTGCAAAGAGGAAAACCTCTGATCCTTGTATAATACTTCCTAAAGGATGAGAAATTAATGAGACTAAAGATAATATGTTTATGCCCCAACTAAAGAGTTGGCCCTAAAAATTTTACTTTTGACTTGTCTTATAATTATGTGTTGTACAGTATGATCGCAACTAAGATGTAAGCATCCCCGTGCACACCTGTGCATATATGTCCATTAGAAGGGAAGACTAAAATGTTAACAGCAACTATCTCTGGGTAGTGGAATCATGAAGGACTCATATTTCTCATTTATATTTCTTCATTTTCTAAAGTGAGGATATTGTTACTTTAACATATAATAGAGGCATTTTTTTAAGATATATGCAACTGTATTGTGCCTGGGACATTTTTAAAAAGAGATACAAAAGCAAATTTTAATACAGTAACCCAGGACTGAGTGAAAAGAACGTTAGCATATATCCTGAATGTGTTTTGCACTCCAATAGTAAAGAGCAAAAAAAGGAAAACAAACCAAGTAATATAGCCAGTATTTTCCTTTATGTAAAGTTACCTGTTTTCCCTTAATTTCTGCCTTATTTTAAGAGGACCTGCCACGGAGGTCTGCATACAAATGCATCCTGACATAACCCACACACTCAGGAGACACACACACATCCCAGGAATGTCTTCCACCAACAGGGTCGTCAGCAAAACCTCAAAAGCCTGTCCCTATTTCAGCTCCTTTTCTGAATCCCTCTTCCCATGGGGTCCCTCAACACTGAGCCCTCAGGGACCAGCTGGGACCAGAACCTGCCATCTCTCTAAAATTGTCCTTCCTTCTTCCTACGTCTCACTCAAAGCTTGCCTCATACACAGTGACAGCTGAGGACAGCAGTTGATACCAAGCAGTGAGTGAGGTTTAATGGAGGGGTTATGTCTATTTTAAAAGATAAGTTAATATGAAAGGGGAGGGGCCATGGTGTCTATTGGAACTGGGCCTTCAAGGTTCCATGTCCACTGCCGTTCACCCAACTCCTAAAGAGAGGTCCCCCGATTTCACATCCAAGAGAAGATGAAGAAGCCCTGATAGCCATCAGCCTCCTCAGGCCCCGCAAGGACTCCTGATCCCCTCAAAGAAACATACTAAAGGGAGGAAAGGAAAGCAGGAAAGGAGGAACCTTTGCCCTGTCAGTCCCTCAGGACAAGGAAGAGAGTGTGGCCACGTCACACGGCAGCCTGGGGGGTTAAGTACCGCGGCCCAAGTCCCACTCTCAGTTGTGTGCGCACACCCCCTGGGTAGCAGCCAACACCCGTGCAGAGAACCAAATCATGCAAGCGATTTCTCTAAAGATGCTTTTCATGAAGCCAAAGCTGGTGGCTCACAATGGAGTAAATTTCGTCTGTCACATCACCATCTTAAAAACCTCAGCATTCGCTTTGCCCATCTCATGAGCTATTTCCTGCAAGGTTCCCCCTTCACGAATGAGAACGAGGCCCGGGTCCCACAGAAAAACAGAAAAACTTCAAAGCGCCGCATCCCCCGGGGGCTCAGCCCCATCCTTCAGCCTCTTAGTTCCGGGGACTACACTGCCCCCCCAGATCCCGCAGAGCCGGGGCTACCGCGTTCTCCGGGAGGCACCACGCACGGGGAGCGCTAAGCGGGGGCCAGCTGGCACACGTGGCTTCCAGTCCCTGCCACCTGAGCTATTTCTGGAGGCGGAGGGCACCACTCTTTCCAGAAGCCGTGGTGCCAAGCCCATGGGAAGATCACAGCATTCTGAATCAAGTTCTCAGACTGTGGTCTTCGTTTTTTTCTTGAAAGCATCTTATTTAAAAAAAAAAAAAAAAAAAAAGGAGGACGGAGTGAAACCTTAGATTTACGTCAAGTCACGACTTAAGGGGCAGGTTTGCAAAATCAATTGTGTAGCTTTTATGCCCGCTGCACATCGACCACATATGTCCTTTATTACACAGTGGAAAACCATTAAATGCACAGTAGTTTTGCCAAGTGGCATTATGCATTTAACAGCTTTATTCGTTTAACAGCTCCAGCTCTCATTATATTTCGCCATGTGGTCCATGGGATTTTATGCATCTCACAGCTCAGGGAGGCTCCGCGGTCTTTTCTTTTCATGTTATTTCCTTCTCCGACTGGACATCAGCTCTCAGCAAACTGCCTTTCCCCGGGTTCACTGCTGAGGGATCAGAAGAAGAATCTGGGCCGAGACCGGTGTGGCTCAATGGATAGAGCGTCGGCCTGTGGACTGAAAGGTCCAAGGTTTGATTCCGGTCGGGAGCATGTACCTTGCTTGCAGGCACATCCGCACAGTGGGGCGTGCAGGAGGCGGCTGATCAATCTCTCTCTCTCATCGATGTTTCTGACTTTCTATCCCTCTCCCTTCCTCTCTGTAAAAAAAATCAATAAAATATATTTAAAAAAAAGAATAATCTGGGAATATTACTACATTGAATTGGCAAACAAATATTTCCAGCCTCATCCAAGGTCCCTGAGCTTCCACTCCTTTCCCTTCATCAGCATCTGAAAAATAACTTAAGTCACTGGCAAGCGACAGGTAAAAGTGGCTCAGCCCCATCATTAGCCTAAATGGAGCTCCTAACCATATACTATATATTTGAAACTTGGTTTTTATTGAAAACCTTCTCGCTGAATAGAAACACAGTGTTCAGTAACTTCCTTTCTCTGCAGCGCACACGGAAGACCTGTTGGCGAGACGGCGGGTCCTTTGCCCGCTGCCACGGCAGGGATGGGAACGTTAGTCACGACAGGCCACGGAGGAAACCAAGCCCAGCATCAAAGGCTCCCGGTGGCGTGATGCCCAGCCAAGGCCCTGCCCTCCACTGCGCATGAGGGAACCGTTCAAATCGGGATAAAGAAGCAGGCACCTCCGCCAAACCCCTTTAAAGCAGCGGTTCTCAACCTGTGGGTCGCAAACAGCTAGCAGGGTCTCCTAAGACCATCAGAAAACACAGAGATTGACATTAAGATTCATCACAGTAGCAAATGACAGTGATGAAGTAGCGACAAAAATAATTTCATGGTTGGGGGTCACCACCACATGAGCTGTATTAAAGGGTCACGGCCTTAGGAAGGTTGAGAACCACTGCTTTAAAGGAACTGGAGCAGACAGTGGGTCCCATCCACGGCTGCTGCTCTCAGAAATAGACGTGCAGAACTCCAAGCAGCATCTGTGTACCCCGGTCCCCGGAGCATCCCGCCCCCCACCGCCGCTCCGCGCAGATCCGCACGGAGGAGGGGGGTGGAGGGGAGGTTCTGTTAGAGCTTTCGGCACACACCCCGGTCCCCACGTGTGTTTCCTCCTGGAGACACGGCTGTGTCCTGCACATGAAAGGAACACCTGACTCTCGAGGTGTCTCGGGCTCGGAAAAGCCGTCATTACATCGAAGTCAGCCCTGCCCCCGGCGGGAGGGAGAGGCGATGAGACGACTCGGCTAAGATGCGGTCTCAGAGAGATGCTGTTCTGACAAAGGCCAGAGGAGACACAGTCCAGAGATGGAAGACTATGACGACACCTTGCCACGCGAGCAGTCAGCAGCTGGGCATCGCTACAGGATGCCCAGGACCAAACCAGAGAGGGTGGGACCAGCATCGCTACCATCTCTCCAGTATCCAGATAGCATGGCTGACATGTGCACATAAGGAACTGTCTGACACTGAAACTGGGACTCAAAGCTATCGGACATTGAAATTGGGACTCAATCATTTTATCTTTTGCTCTGGTGGGTTTATTTCTAGCCTGCAGGGGCAAGATGTGTTTAAAGACAAGAATCGGGGCGTGGGGAGAAGCAGTTGCAGAGGTAAAGAAGCAGTGAACAGACTGTTGTGCTACAGCGGGAAGGCAGGGGAGGTGGGGGAGGAGGGGCCTGTAGGAGATCAACTGAAGGACTTGTGTGCATGTGTGTGTGGGCATGGCCAGTGGATACAGGGCAATGGGGGGAGGTGGAGGAGGGGGTGGGGACGGATGAGGGCATGTACTGGGGGGTGGGGAGGGCAATAAGAGGAAAAAATAATAATAAATAAATAAAATTATTAAAAATAAAAGAAAGATGCTATTCTGTACATATCAGGTTTGGCTCCAAAAATGAGAGAGAGAGAGAGAACGAACAAGAACAGAAGAAAGAATACACAGCTCAAACTCTCATCGTGTTACTAAAGCAACGCTTGGAATCAGAAGGAAAATCACTCTAGGCCGATGCTTTTCCTAAAATGATCCTTCCCCCCAGAGCAGTCTGGGTTTTGACTTAAGTCTCTCTGTTCAACCCCAGCGGGAATAAAAGCAAGCTCAGAACGCGACAGGTGCCCTCCGGATTCTGTGTCTGTTACCGCAGGAGCAGATGTATGTTTATGGGGGGTGGGGGGAGCGGACCCCGGTCCTCGCTCGCTCGCCCGCCTCTGCCCCGGCAGCGCCCGCTCACCTGGCTTTTGTTGGCGGCCACCTTGGCGAACAGGGCCTGGGACACCTTGGCCCTCTTCATCTCCTGCTGGATCTCGTCGTAGATGGCAGCGGTGATGTTGACGTTGGCGCCGTCCACCTTGAGGGGGAGGTCTGCGGTCGGGGTCGAGGTTTTGGCCTGCGGGGTGGGAGGGGGGGAAACAGTCACTGCACACGCTCTGCTCGCAGCCGGGCCATCGCCCCAGGGGTTCGGTCAGCTGAGGCCAAACAGCATCCGGGGCAGAGGGACACTTCCCGGCCGTTATTCTAATCGGGGTCATCGTGATTGCAAATCCTTGCGGTGCGTTCCTATAGGATGGGCCGAGCCCTGCACGGCCTGCACCCCCCTTGCCTCCCTGAACCCCAGGTGGCACACAGGTAGGATGCGACCAGGGAGCTAAAAGCCACCACTGAGCTGCTGGCCACACACACACAGGTGCCCCTTCCTTTCTAAACACGGCATGCCTCGGAGGAAGGGACCATTTTTCCAGAAAAAAATTATAAAAAGAGTAGATGGGCAGCGGTCTCTAAATAATAAATTATTACTCGATTGAACGCGCTCTCCAGAGTCCCCCTCGCTCTTTATTAAAGCTTTACGCATGTCATCCGAGTCCGCGCGGCTTCCCCGTCATTATCATCATCGTTATGCGGCCCAGCCCGTCGCCTGATTTCACCGAGGAAATCAGCGGCAATGAAACGGAATTTCATTTCGGGAACCGAGGCCCCGGCCCGCTTTCATTTTCTTAAACTCATCCTGCGGTTTTATGTATTCCGCGGCGGCGCTCCTTCTAATCGAATGACTCCCCATCAGCGACGCCGGAGACAAATGAAGGACAAGAGAGAAGGTGTCTGCGCTTCTTGGGGTTGGGGGGACCCTGAAACGTTGGGTGCTAACTTGATGGAAAGGACTTTCGGCCCGCGCTCGCCCTGGTGTGTGATGCCGGGGGGGGGGGGCTGCCTCAGAAGCCCTGACCCAGGGAATCCACCCGAATCCTTGGGCTCCTGAGTGTAGCCAGCTGATTTGGCCGAAAGTGGGTTGTTTTTCCTTTTGTCCCCACTTACCCTTAATCCCAAACCCAGAGAGTGGCCCCCCAAATCACCACGGTCCCTCTGTGGGTGCCCTGGGCTGTCCCAAGTGGGCTGAGGAAGACAGGGCAGGTGGTCTGGACACTGTGGGACCATTCTCAATGACCGCAAAGCTAGAGCCAATGTCCCAAGCTCCCAGGATGGCTTTGATGGCTAAGAGCAATCAGTGACTTCTGCCATTCCCCTTTGACCTCCCTGTCTCAGACGATTTTCTAATTACCATAAAAAAAAGAATAATTGCCCTAACCGATTTGGCTCAGTGGATAGAGCGTCAGCCTGCGGACTGAAAGGTCCCAGGTTCGATTCCTGTCAAGGGCATGTACCTTCATTGTAGGCTCATCCCCAGGGGGCAGCTGATCAATGTTTCTCTCTCATTGATGTTTCTAACTCTCTCTCCCTTCCTCTCTGTAAAAAATCAATAAAGTATCATTTAAAAAAAAGAATAACTGATGTCGTACTTCCTAGGTGCCAGGCCCTCAAGAAACCATTTTACTTCTGTTATCTCATTTCATTCTTCTAAAGATGCAATGAGCCGAAACCGGTTTGGCTCAGTGGATAGAGCATCGGCCTGCAGACTGAAAGGTCCCAGGTTCGATTCCAGTCAAGGGCATGTATCCTGGTTGCGGGCACATCCCCTGTGGGGGGCGTGCAGGAGGCAGCTGATCGATGTTTCTCTCTCTCATCGATGTTTCTGGCTCTCTATCCCTCTCCCTTCCTCTCTGTAAAAAATCAATAAAATATATTTCTTAAAGATGCAGTGAGTTAGACTTTCTTTTCATTTTACAGATGAAGATAAGTGATAATGAAAGATGAGAGTTGACCTCCTGGAAGATAGGCAAGAGCAAGTGAGACAACCACATTCTGAGTCCAAGTCTTTCAGGCTCAAAAGCGTGGGCTCCGGGCCCCGGTGCTAATCTGGTTCCCCAATCTCCAGGTTGAACCGATGCTGGCTTCCCAGGAACCTGCTTGCCCTCAAGTCCGGCGTCTTCCTATAACAATCCACTCGTCTGTCACTTTTTTCAAGAAATCCCTTTTCCTTCTCAAAATGTCTAGTCCTTTTCCTGCCGCGTGCACGTTTTAGCACGTTATTTCTGCCTTTCTCAACGCGGGTTTCTTATTAGCCTCACTGAGTCTCTCGCCTGGCTGATCACATCCTCTCTAAAGCCCTCAAAGCACTAAACTATGTGGTTAGGAGCCCAGGGCTTGGAATCAGAGCCACCTGAGTTCTAATCCAGCTCTGCCACTCAGCCAGGGGACCTCCGTTTCCTCATCTGTAAAATGGGGAGAGCGATGCAAAATGGTGAACATCCAGTTCATGCAAAATGCTCACGATACCTGGTACACAGTAAGTGCTCAATAAATGACCGCTCATATCCTTGCATTATTGTCTTGTTATCATTAAGTACATCAAGGGATACTGGCCAAGTGAAGCCTTATGGGAAGAGACGCTGGAGGTGTAATTTCACATTTGAAATCTCTTGCTCCTGGCTTGGTTGGATGGAACATCATCCCATCCACGAATCACAGGTTCAATTCCCGGTCAGGGCGCATACCCAGCTTGTGGATTGGATCCCCCATAGGGGTGCATCTGACAGGCAACCAGTCCATGTTTCTCTCTCCTTCCCTCTCTCTAAAATCAATAAATATAGCTCCGGGTGAGGATTAAAATAATAATAATAAAATAAATGTAAAGTTCTTGCATTTATTTTAAGCCAGCTGGGGTTTGGAAAGTCATCTCCATGAACTGTGGCAGGCTGCCTCGGAGTCTCCCTGTGCCACGGGGTCTCTGTGGAAGGTGACTCCGCTACGGGCCCTCCCTGCTGGAGCGTGGCAGTGGGAGCTCTGAGTCAGCAGGTGATCACGGGGATGTTTTAACAGCTTCCCCTTCCTCCACGTTCAACCAACAGGAAAGCAAGAATGACCCGGAGAATGTGGGCTACCCGTGCCATAGCTATGGTCTCAAAAAGATTCCAGAAAATACATTTTAACATTCGTTTTCATACATCTCAGAACTGTGACATGAGAGGATTTATTTCCCTGCTATACTCGCCCCGAAGGGCCCCTCTGCCTAGGGTCTAGGTGGGATTCTGTGCTACGGAGAAAAGCGAGATGCTGGGTCTGTGCGGCCTTGCAGGCTGGCCTGGCTCTGAAGCTCTCGGGTCTTCGAGAAGATGCCTTAGACAGTGGTGCCGGGAGAAAGATTATGAAGGGGCCCACACACAGCCCCCTGGGACTCTAACATCATGCTTTAATGGACTGCAGAAGCAGCGAACATGCTAGTGTGGGCAGATTTAATAGAAGTAAATATTAGTGCACACCTGGGTTAAAATGTCATCTTATATGCCGGAAAATATGGTATATAAAAGCTTGGTTGCACTCTTCCAAAGTAAACAGTTAAGAGACTTCTTTTCGGTGGGTCAGTCATTATAACTCATCATTCGCTAAAGACTAAAGTGTAAGCACTGCAGTTTGACAGTGCATGACAGTAAAATAACCTTCAGTGAAATATCTATTGCAGGGTACAAACTTATGCAAGTTAGGATATGGGAAAGGAAACGGGATGTATATAAAAAGGCTCCAAATATTTCAACTAGAAAACAATTTTGCTTGTATGCTTAATCTGTTCTTTGGAAATTACCAGAAAACAAACTCCTCATTAAACACACACACACACACACACACACACATACACACACACTATAGTAACCCTTTGATTTCAAAGTGCCCATTTTTCGGATTTGTACAAACGTGTATCTGCTGACTATCCTGAGAACTAGATGGGGAATTGGCAACCATTCTGACAACAGTGGGGTGAGATGGCTGTGTCATAAGCCCAGAGAGCAGTGAAGCTGAAGGAACATGGGGGCAGCTAGAAACGAGGGGGCGCAGATCTGAATGGAGAATGACCCGTGACCGACTTGACCCTTCAGTGGGGATCTGTGCAGCCCACAGAGCGACGAGCTGCCGCCGCTGCGGGAGGAACTGAGGGCAGAATGGGTTACCGTGTGGAGAGAGGAGGATGGGGGGTGGGGCCCGGGAGTTCTGGGGGCCACGGGGGAAGCACAGTGATGAAGGCCCACCTTTCCATGACCATGGTGGTGGTTCTCCACCTTCCTGAGGCCACGACCCTTTAACACAGTTCCTCGTGTTGTGGTGACCCCCAACCATGAAATTATTTTCTTTTCTTTCTTTTTTTTTTTCATATATTTTATGGATTTTTTACAGAGAAGAAGGGAGAGGGATAGAGAGTTAAAAACATCGATGAGAGAAACATCAATCAGCTGCCTCTTGCACATCCCCTACTGGGGTTGTGCCTGCAACCAAGGTATGTGCCCCTGACGGGAATCGAATCTGGGACCTTTCAGTCCGCAGGCCGATGCTCTATCCACTGAGCCAAACCGGTTTCGGCCATAAAATTATTTTCGTTGCTACTTCATCACTGTAGTTTTGCCACTGTTAATGAATTGTAATATAAATATCTGTGTTTTCTGATGGTCTTAGGTGGTGCCGCTAGTGGTTCTCAACCTGTGGGTCGTGGTCCTGCTAGTAGTTCTCAACCTGTTGAGAACCGCCGTTGTAGAGCCTAAGACCATCATAAAACACAGATATGTACATTATGATTTATAACAGTAGCAAAACTACAGTGATGAAGTAGCAACGAAAATACTTCTATGGTTGGGGTCACCACCACACGAGGAGCTGTATGAAAGGGTGGCGGCATTGGGACGGTGGAGAACCACCGCTCTAAGGGCTCCATGAGCGACCCAGCCATCGGGAGGGAGCGCTGCATATCCGCGCTCCCATCACGCCAGGCCCCTCCCCGTTCTGGCTTCCTCAGCTCACAGGAAGCAGAGCTGGCGTCCTCATGCGCCCCCTACCCCCAGCTACCTCCCCCCACTGGAATAAACACGACACAGCAGGCCCCGGACCGTGCACACTCAGCTTCTTCACATGAACCCTTGCTCCTTCCTTGATGACGATGACGAAGCAGCTGTAGGTGGACACAACCTGTCCCCCCTCCCTCCATGTCACCCCCCCGTACTCCTGCCGCGGGAGGGAGGATGCTACTCCTGCTCCTAAAGCGACACCAACGGCACAGGACCCGGCACAGGACAGCCCACTCCCGGGGCCCGGTTCCCCAGCCTCCATCGACATGCTCGGTGGAGTCAGCACCCCTGCATCACGCCCGTTTCCCGGGCACACTCTCCGCGTCCGCCCGATGTTCCCGGGGCAGAGGACGGACCGTCGGCGGGGCGCGCGCCTCACCTGAGGGGTCCGGGAGGAGCTGGGGCTGCTGGAGGCCGAGGACACCATGCTCACGTTGGGGTTCATGCTTCTCTCCCGCTCGTCCTGGTAGATGCGGTCCCGCTCCACCTCGGGGAGGTTGAGGAAGTTCTGCATGGCCCGCAGGTTCACCAGCAGCGACTGCGAGGCCGTCCGCGGGTCCTCCTCCTTCCGCAGGATCTCCGACAGCAGGCCCTGGGTAGAGGGGGAAACAGGACGCGTCAGTCAGATCTTGGGGGGAAGGGGAAGGCGTCTCCCCATTCCCACCCCCTTGATGGGGTGGGGAAACCAGCTGGCTGCGCTGTGACGAGCGAGTTGCCGTCTCATCCCGAGGCTCCTCCAGCAGGAAGATCTGAGGGGGAAGGCGCTTGCCTTCCGGGCGCCGTGGCTGATTTTGGACCGTGCTGGCCTGACACTTGATCATCACCGTAACCCATCCCAGCGTCATCGGGGTGCGCGGATGCCAGCTCGCCAGGTAGGCGCCGGGGAAGGGATGGCGAGGCGGCAGTTACCAGCAGGTGCCTCCTACCCGGCTCGCAGGAAGTGTCAGAACTCTGCTTGAAACTGGGAGCGCTTGGCAGTCCCGCTCTGCGTGAAAAACCTGCCAAGTCCGGTAAATTTAGTTCCGACATTTAAACAGCAGGGGAGATTTACACCGACTTAAAAAAAAAAAAGTTTGGCTGAATTCCCCTGTGACCGGCCACTGCTTGCAATATAGACGTTTCTTCCAGGAAAAAGGAAGGAAAAAGAAAAAAAAAGACACAAAGCAAATGGCTGTAACTTGTGTGAACCCCAGCTTCTCAATCCGTACACGTCACAGGTATCATCCTTATGTGCGGACCAGAGAGCGCCCCCACATTTCTAGGAGATGGCCTCCCACGGGGATCTCTGGGCCCATCATGGAAGGGATGAAGGATGGTCACATCCGGTGAGGGACCAGGGCGCAACTGGAGATGCTGGAGATGGCCACGGTAGACTCAGACCCTTTCTGAATGGGTGACCTCCAAACAGCTTTAAAGGAACTCAGAAATCAGTTCTTTCTGCACTCTGGTGACAGAATTCACACACACACACACACACACACACACACACACACACACACTGAAAGGGTTGACAAGAGTGGAGACAAGCAGCATGGATGTAAGAAAAGGGCGGCGGGGGGGTGGGGGGCGGTGAGCTGGGACCCTGCAGGACCGTGGGCACAGGCAGAGCCACTTCCACTCTGCACACCTGTTAGCTTATCATACGGAGGCCTCTCTTTACACTCCCAGCTACGTCCGCTCTCAGGACACTGGGAGATCAGGGCCTACGGTCAGCCCTCAGGAAGGGCTGAGGTGCTAACCTCTGTATCTCCGACCAGATGGGACACCCCACGTCATGAAAAGCAGAAGTCAAGGACATTTCCACAGAGGGGAGTGTCCATGCCAGGGAGACAGGGTCAGAGTTGCACCATGCGGCTTAACTATAAAGGATGCAAGAGGAATAGGCCATCTCCCGGTTGTCCAGAAATCTTTAGGATCAGTTGGGTGATCTTGGCAAATAAAGGAATGCTTACAGGAATGTGCATCCCACCGTGATCAGTTCTCCAAGAGGGTAGGTAATTACCAATCAGGAGACCAGATAAGAGAATTTCACTGTAAGGAACCTACCAGCAGTATCCACAGTTCTACAACCTGGGTGTCCTGTTCCTTTGATTGGAAATGTCTTTACGAATGAGAATGGAATATGCCATGCAATGGAGCCAGAAGAAATGTTACCCAGTGTGTGTCTGTGTGCATGCGTGACCAAGAGCCAGGTAGGATGGGTATGGAAAACACCCTCCTGGGAAAATGGTTCTAAGAAAACCCAGACCTCCTGTCATGCTGTCACAAGCAACAAGTGACACGTCTGTCTTCCAGAAAACATTTTACAATCTAAGTACTGGTTCTCTTTCTCAAGCTAAGTCAGTTGTTCCTTAAGTTATTCTACTTCCACTTGTGCTAAGCAACCTCAAATATTAATAATATTAATGATGAATTTGTTTCTGAGATAAAATATTGCCAAGAAGGAAGTGAATTTAAAATCAACACTAATCTCCAATACCAATAAGACAAGAAGATTGACCTTTTTTGAGCATTCATAAAGAATCCTAAGGATATGTCTCTCTTTCTCCTTCTCCTCCTGCTTCTTATCTTACTCCTCCTCCTCCTCTTCTCTCAAAGTCATTTTAACATTTTTTAAAATATATTTTATTGATTTTTTACAGAGAGAAAGGGAGAGGGATAGATGGTTAGAAACATCGATCAGTTGTCTCTTGCATACCTCCCACTAGGGATGTGCCCGCAACCAAGGTACATGCCCTTGACTGGAATCAAACCTGGGACCCTTCAGTCCGCAGACCGAGGCTCTATCCACTGAGCCAAACCACTTAGGGCCATTTTAACATATTTCAGACTGCCAATTTGGAGGAGGAGTTTCTGGGTCTATACCAGTGGTTCCCCACCTTTTCTGGGCCATGCCCCACCTAAGCATCTCTAAAATCCTGGTGCCCCACCCCCCGACATATAATTCTTATTATTCAAAAAGTGACCTCCTATTCACGTGGAGGAAGCCTGAAAGGCCATGAACTTGGTCTACACAAGCTCCCAAAGAACATGGCGTCCATAAACAGAAAAACAAAAGAACAGAAGGACAGTTGAAATACTGAGGGGGAAGTCACTAAGAAATTGTTTTAAAATACTGATAATATGAAGTGAGATGAAAAAAATAACAAAGTTTCAAAACATATAACAGAGAACTGAAATGCGTAAGCATGCCACAATATATATTTACTGTATCTGAAAACCCTAGAACCATAAGAAATGGTTGGTAAACGTCTATGAAATTATTTTCACATCCGGTAGAGTACAGTATGGCTCAGAATTTGCACACACGATAGCGAAATAACAAAAACTAGTGTTCTAATAGACCCGGTTAAGAATTGCTCATTCTTCACCTAGTTAAAAAAACACACACAAAAACACTCTGAAGCATAGAGTGGTCTTTGTTTGTTTCTTTTCTTGGTTTATTTTCTTTCCCACATTGAATCTGTGGACTTCTTTCCTCTGCATTTTTCACACATTGGACAACCTTGCAGGGAAGGGAATCCATCTTTCAGAAAAACCAGGCCCAAGCATTCTTGCAAACGCCTGTTCATTAGCATCATTTCTGGTGCCCGGGACACAGGGTCTGTATGTAAAGGGCTGGTGGCACGCGCTGTGGCCGCTGTCTCACTGGCCTCACTGAAGATAAAGACTCAAGCCAACAAGGTGGCCAGTGCCACCTCCACGCATTGCCCCGGAGAACGAGAAGACTGTTCTGAACTAAGGTCTCACCCGTGTAGCCAGGGTGCCCACGCAGATCCTTTTCACCCAGACATTTTCAGCAACAAGTAGCTAAGGGGTAAGGCCAGGCCAGGAGTTTTCTTGAATCTTTTTTTATTTTGGTTACTTATGAGCTTTTAACTATTTAAACGGGGATTTATTTAAGTAGAGTCCAAATTCTGTAGGCTCATAAATGCCACAGGAGCTTATTTGGGTAGCTGAAAATCATCGCTGGGGAGGGAAAATAGGAGAAAATATGTGGCATAACCACATATCCACCACACATTGCCCCAACTTCATTATCAAGATAAGTCAATGGTGACCGCATCGAAACCGTCTTGAATAGAACATCCATTAATAATCACCGATAAATACTTCCAAGGCCCCTGTCACTAGACTGTCTGGCATTTTAATGACCAGCCGGCCCAGGGGAAGGTGTCACTGGGACATGCCCATGACGCAGCCTGAGATACAGAGACTGCGGCCTGGCACCTGGGCACCGGGGAGAGAAAAAGAGAAAAGATGTACTTTTTATGAATAGAAGGGTCATGAATATTGAACATGTGAACACTGAGGGACGTTAATAAATTAAGCAGGATATTGCTTATTAAACATTCCTAGCAGCAATCACATTCAAACCTCTCGCGAGTATTGAGCAAAGTGGTCATGAAGCCGTTTCCTCGTCGAAGGCCACAGAGCTTTCTCCGGGGAGAGGTGGGAACCCCGGAGTGAGTGGGGTTACACACCCGGGAACGGGTGGACCGGGAGGGGGAGAAGGAACACCTGTCCGGGGTGGAGAGGCACCAGCACGCGTAACTCTTGGGGGACAAGTTGCTGAAAAATGAAGGGAGTTGGGGGGGGAAAGGAACCTCCACTTGGCTTCCTCTGCAGCTGCTAGCGGGGACTCGATGAGCTTCGTCATCTTGCCAGCAACGGCAAAGGACAGATGAGGTTGGCAGGACACAAAACCATTAAAAACCCCCAATTAGAGCTAATAGCATGCCATCCAGCCTGACTGCTGATAGAGGTTATCTCTGCAGACAATCAGGCTGATGTTTAAAATTAAAAAAAATAATCATAATAATGTGCTTATGATGCCTAGTATGTTAAATAATATTTATTTGTAACAAATTAAATGACTTCAAGGTTTCTGACTTGGCAGTTTCTGTCGATGGGCTTTCTTATTTAAATGATTATGATTTCCATATTTTTTTTTCCATCATTCACCTCGTTTGCCCCACACTACTAGTGTGCAAAACACATGCTACTGCTCAGACATGTCAGGGAAACATTACCGTGAATGGCTCTCTAGAATGCACTTGTAAGTTTCTGCCCTGGCCCTGGGAAGACTTGTCTGGGCAGGTGAGACACTGCCTCAAGGGCCCTTACCCCTTTAAGAAGCCACAAGGGGCCCCATAGCTGGGCCAGGTCTTAGGGGACACTGAGCTGGAGCCCCTCAGACACGCCCCCTTCCCCTTTCCCCAGGCACTCTGGGACCACCACCAACAGTCAAGGTCATGACTGACTCAATGATAACAGACAGAGTTCTTCTTAGCTCTCACATCTTTGGTAATTCTCTAGGATTAGGCTGTATCCCCCATAGACTATCTGGAGAACCTCCAAATGCAATATACCTAGTACCAAAGGATGCCAGATCCATCCAGTCATGAATTTCTTATTTGTGACCCGACACAAAGCTCACAGAGGAATGAACAGAGTCATTCAGACTCATATTCTGATGCCAAGCAGTTTACTATGTGATGGCTTACAGAAGCACAATGCTACAGGTGACAAGGGACATACGTTCTAGACGGGACTATGGCCATTTCCGTGCAAGAGAGGGTGACAGTGTTGCCCACTACAGGACTCAGGGAAAGGGCCTTGGGAGAGGTGGCATTGCCCTCGGCTGCCACTTGAAATGGGCAGAGTCCATGGATACAGGGCTAATGGTGAGGCCGGGCCAAGGAGGAGATCGGTGAGGGACAGGGCAGTAGCAGAACATCTGAAGAGCCCGGCCAGTGTGGCTCAGTGGTTGAGCGTCCACCTGAGAACCAGGAGGTCATGGTTCGATTCCCGGTCAGGGCACACGCCTGGGTTGTGGGCTTGATCCCCAGTATGGTGTGAGCAGGAGGCAGCCGATCCATGATTCTCTCTCATCGTTGATGTTTCTCTCTCTCTCTCACTCTCCCTTCCTTACTAAAATCAATTTTAAAAAAAATTTGTAAACATTTAAAGAAAAATAAAAAGCATAACTAACCCAGGATACCAAAAGAAGTGCCTATGCATTCACAGAGTGCAAAAACTGATAAAGCGGTAGGAGAGATTCTGAAGTGAAAACAACACTGGCCGTGTCGGGATCACGCTGAACGACTGGAGTACATCCACAGACTACCCAGCACACATTACCCCAAAATGAAGTGATATGAGATAATCTGTTCAGCCTTTTTGTCACCTGCAACAAATTAGGCTTTCAATATGCAAAACATCTTCCTTCCAGAAAAACAAATGATCGTGATTCCACTTAATTGTAATTTAATGAGGCATAATTTATTTTTTAAAGTGATATATACCAGGTGTGTAC
>JAAGEH010000022.1:1559611-1653837 GCA_011751065.1 Lasiurus cinereus
GGCTATGCTAAAAGCAAGGCTGTGTGCTGGACACTTCTTCAGAAACATTTAGAGAAAATGAGGCCCATCCCTCATACTACGTTTTCATCATTAACTGTTAGCTGTAGGGACAAAGCATATAATAAGCTAGTTCATGAGGGTCCTCTCCAGAATCAATGTACATCTCTTCAAGGATGTATATACCGAAACGTTTATTTGGGAGTCTTCTGTAGTGGTAAGTTGAAAATATGCTGTTTCAGTTCATAACTTTAGGTCTTTTAACAAATGATGCCATAACCATGAAGCAAGTGAAAAGGCACAAAGATCCCAATTTACACATTAAACTCACAGCAAGCCAGGAGGGGGGGGCGCCTTGGCACTCATTTGGTGCTCACATGGGCCAACCCTGCCTGCATCCACCCCTGAACATGACCTATCACACATGTCCCTTGAAACACATACACATATATATACACACACACATGCACACACAAGCACATAAAATCCCTCAGAGGTACTCCTCGCCTTTCAGCGCCCCTTTTGCATGCTCATTGGTTAGCCTTCATTTTCACATATTTCTGCAGTTTCTGGTTCCAGCTGACATGAGAGCCAAAACTGGTCTCCTTCTCAGAAGACCAGGTAACCCCAAAATTCTGGGCTGAATCCTATAGAGTGAACGGCCTCACTTTCAGCAGTCCGAGCCCAGGTCGCTGGCGCTGAGAAATCAGCGGCAGGGCTGCAGAAAGCACTGGCATCCTACATCCTGAAAGCTGACCCCCATATTCCTAAGCGCCCCCAGATTCCTAACCTACACCCCCACGACGAACCTGCCTGCTGAAATGCATTTGTGTGATGCCAGAGACACCCTCCTCCTCTCCCTCCTCCCCCCAGAGCACCGCTCAGCCACGAAGCCAGAGTGTGCCGTCTGATTTGAATAAAAGGTTTACAGGGTACAACAATGACAATTTGATTTTTATTATTAAAAAGGATGTGTTAAGTCCTCAAAGAAAATGTCGTGATTGCATTAGTCTAATAAAGCCCCTCTTTTCTTATAACATTTCTTTATTGGGAAAGACAGCCTCTGCGTGAAGCGTTTTTTGCAGGATGGGGGTGGACAGACCGAGCCTCTGAAGGGAATTAATGTCTCTGCGAGCATAAATGCACATTCAAGAAGAGCGTGTGCAGACAGATGTTGCTACTATGGAGCCACATCCTCTAATGAACTGAAAGACTGCGTATTAGGTGGACAGACAGACACACTGCGGGTGGGGATACTTTCTCCCTCCTTTGAAGGGAGATGGCTCTAGTTCCATCCCATTGGGGGCACTTTTATCTTTTTTTTTTTTTAATCCTCACCGAAAGATATTTTTCCACTGATTTCTTAAAAAGGGAGGGGAAGCCAAGACCGGTTTGGCTCAGTGGATAGAGCGTCAGCCTGCGGACTGAAAGGTCCCAGGTTTGATTCCGGTCAAGGGCATGTACCTTGCTTGCGGGCACATCTCCACTGTGGGGTGTGCAGGAGGCAGCTGATGGATGTCTCTCTCTCATCGATGTTTCTGACTTTCTATCTCTCTCCCTTCCTCTCTGTAAAAAATCAATAAAATATATTTTTAAAAAAAGGGAGGGGAAGAGGAGAGGGAGGTGAGGAGAGAGACACATCAGTGGGGGACACATCAATCAGTTGCCTCCTGCATGTGCCCCCACCAGGGCCAAGGACTGAAACCCAGTCCAGGTACATGACCTCGATCAGGAATCGAACCTGGGACCCTCCAGTGGGCTGGCTCCCTGACCACTGAGCCAAACAGAGCAGGACGCAGGAAGCCACTTTCATCTTTTATACTGTGCTGCTGTAAACCCTCTTCTTCCCATGAAATAGGAGATTCCTCGGGAGCACAGTCCATACACGTTGTGCTTAGGGGACATACAGAATGTTAGGTCACCAAGAAGACTTTAAATGCACATCTGAGAACTGAGTCCCATCTTCTTGTGTGCTGAACAGCCCACTGCAGGCCCTGATAGACCCCGTGTTCAAAGATGCCCATTACACGCAAGAACTTCTCATGCACTCCACTGAACACAGTAAGAGGACGGACACCGAGATTTTGGGCAACGCAAACTCCACTTTAGAACAAATATGCCATGTCCCCCCAATTACAATAAAACTTGGCTCGTGCCATGTGACATAGCAAAACACAGAAGGCGTGCAACACGACCTCTGAGTGCCGACAGCCAAGCAGCCTGCACCCTTCAACCTTCCTCCCCGGCTGAGTCACAGCAGGTGCAGCGGAGGGACCGGGCCTAAACCGACCTTAAAGGGTTCCTGGCAACCTGGCTCACAAGCACCGACCTAATCTGCGTGGTAACAGACAGCATTAGACGGCGGTTCCACCTCACTTCCTCCTTCTCCTTCTCTTCTGGGCCTAGGTCCTGGAATGGAGGTGCTGTGCACAAACCTACGTCTAAATTTCCTAAGCGCATTAGCCCCCGAAAGCAAAAGCCAACGGAGACCTGAGGAGGTTCCCCTTAGAAACACTTCCCAGCGGTCCTCTGGCTCCAGGCACCCACAGTGTCTGCTAACACCCCAATTCCCAGCCAGGACCAGGTCAAGTCAAATTAAGATAATAAGAAAGTAGAAACACCCATCAGAAAGGATTTATGCACCCCTATGCTCACAGCAGCACAATTCACCATAGCTAAGATCTGGAAACAGCCTAGGTGCCCATCAGCAGATGACTGGATCAGAAAACTGTGGTACATCTACACAATACTCTGCTGCCATCAAAAAGAAGGAATTCTTACCATTTGCAGCAATCTGGATGGGACTGGAGAGCCTTATGCTCAGTGAAATAAGCCAGTCAATGAAGGAGAAACACCACATGATCTCACTCATTTGTGGATAATAAAGAACATTATAAACTGATGAACAGAAAGATAGACACAGAGGCAGTAAAGCATCAAACAGACTGTCAAATTGCAGCAGGAAGGTGAGGGAGAGGTGGGGGAGATAAGAGATCAACCGAAGGACTTGTGTGCATATGTATAAGCATAACCAATGGGCACAAGACACTGGGGAGTTAGGGTATGCCTGGGAGGGGGGGCAATGGGAAGATATGTACACATGTAACACATTAATAAAAAAATAAATAAAAAGATAATAATGTATTTTCCCGTAGGGATCCCTAGAGAGCTTATAACTGTACCCACTACATGTTCAATGTTCAATAAATACCAGCTATCATTATAATGCCTAGCAGAGTCTCTGAACGCTTGATAAATATTTGTTACGTGAATGGATAAATAAATCCAGACCTAACATTGAAGTACAGTTCTGACAGTCAAGGCCTTCCAGTTATATTTTGCTAAGTGTCTTCCCGAGTACAATAGGAATAAAATATGAAGAATAAATTTTAGGAAGGAGGATAATTAAAATTATGGGGGGGGGTAAAGAAAAATATAAAGGAAAGTTTAATAAATTATACTAGGTGAAATGAACTTTCAGGATAGCACTTAAACTAAGATATTCACTTGATACTTCCGAAAAGTAAAAACAACTTTTTCTCCCTAAGTAACTCTGTATCATTTAAAATGAGCCTCAGTCTGCACTGTTGCTGAAACAGGGACTGTAATTATTAGTGAGCGATAAAATTAATTGAGCACATCATCACTAACATTCTTCTACGGAAATGCAATTGGGTTAGAATTACCAAAGTGCTCCATACAGTGGTACAGTATTGCTTCATGAAGACTTCTTTCTCTTTCATGAAGGCTTTGCTTTAGAAAGATACACATAAAGATGTAAGTGGAAACGAGATCGACTTCCAGATACACATACAAAATGCAGGTGCGGTCACGTGGGTGCACGTGTGCACCAGGGCCTGAGATAAAAGGTATTTCTCACAAGGCGTTGCGGTCAGAGCATTTTGAAAGTAAATGTTTGCTCATCTAGCATGAGTCACTGGTTGAGCATCGACCTATGAACCAGGAGGTCACAATTAGACTCCCAGTCAGGGCACATGCCTGGGTTGCTGGCTGGATCCCCAGTAGTGGGATGTGCAGGAGGCAGCCGATCAGTGATTCTGTCTCATCATTGATAGTTCTATTCTACCTCTCTCTTCCTCTCTGAAATCAGTAAAAATATATTTAAAAAGAAAAGAAAGTCAGTGCTGTAGTCTGCAGTGAGGCACAAAACTTACAGATAAAATGTAAGCAGCCTTGAAATTCCCACCTGGCTTTGAATGGATCCCGTTATATTTTTCTCACAACGTTTCTGGTCTTTAAATTTAATTCGCTTTATTTGAACAAGCCTGCACTTAGCTGCGGGCCAAATGGTCACCCTTCCACTCCATGGCCAGGGAAAGAACGCTTGTGTATTTATTTTATGACTTTAAATAAGCAACGGCGCAAAGTACACAAATAGTGGGATCCAAAGCTAGTGTTTCCTGGTGTTTCTTCTATAAAAATTCTCCTTTAATTATAAACATCGCCTTGAATTTGGGGAGACGGGTTCCATCATAGAACAGGAGGCCTTCACACTGAACGTGCAGGTCTCCGCTGAGACGCTCGCTGGGGGTGAAAAAGTGCTAATTGAGGACAAAGACGCCTTATTTGTGTGAAATGAGCCCATCCCTCCCGGTGAGGGAATAGTGACAAAAGTTTATAAGTCGATTGCCAAAAGGCAGACTTTTTTGGTAAAAATGGTGCAACTTGCATTTTCTGTAATTAGCTCGTAACTAATTTTATTTCATTTTAATCCTCACTCAAGGTTATTTTTCTATTTTTTTTTTTTTTTAGAGAGAGAGAGTAGAAAGGAGAGGGAGAGCCACAGAGAGAAACATCGATGGAAGAGAAACACATCGATTGGTTTGCCTCGCACACATGCCCCAACCAGGGCCTGGGATTGAGCCCGCAACTGAGATACGTACGTGCCCTTGACCGGAATCAAACCTGGGACGCTTCAGGCTGTGGGCCAAGGCTCTATCCACTGAGCCAAACTGGCTAGGGCTCCTAACTTCTCACACTAGTTGGTGATCAAAGAAACAGAGAGAGCCATGGGCTGCCTTGTATTTCCTTTGGTACAAGTTCTGTGAAGAACTGGGGTGGAGGGGCAGTGGGGGGCTGGCTGGGGGGCGGTAGATGGGGAAAAGTCTTCCCCTTTTATTTTATATAAATGTTTCTATTTCCCGTAGCCTGGGGACTGAGAGGAGGCTTGTGTATGTTTGACAGCTTGGCCTCAGCCTTCTGGTTACCCGGGGCACAAACAAAGCCAGCAGCTCGCCCAGGCTTTTTGGCTGAAATTGCCTAGAAAGTGCTAATTAATGACACCCTTTCTGTGTACACACACGAGGCACTCCAGGGAGACCGCTATCTACGGGGCCATCCTCAAGCCATCTAATAACTCAGAGGCCCTGCTATTCCGCCAGATATTAATATTATTACAATCTTTCCATCGATGAAGTCACGCCCGTGGTTCTGAAATGAAAGATTGCCTGTTTGATGAAGCAACAAGCAGGGGCGATCTTCTCCGACTTTATTAATTTAATGCTGAAATCAAAAGGAGGTATATTAGCTGCTTCCCAAGCCGATAACATGTCCGTGCCTGATCTGCGGCATTTCATATTGACAGCCCACCGTTCAGAGGGTGGACTTCCTCTCCTGTCGTTTTATAACCAGCTCACTGGACCATGGCGTCCAGCCCCCCGCGTTTCCATTGTGTGTTATTCCCGCACAGCTTGCGGGGAGCCCTCTCTCTCCTGGAGAGGAGAGATGCTGATGACCGAGACCAGAGGTGGGCTGAGGAAGAATTCTGAGTATCTTGGAGGTCAAACATTCTCCCCATATAAACCGGATGTGTAACTAGATCATGCCTATCTTTGGCGAACGGCATGTAGAAATTAAACACAAGGCTTAAAAAAAAAAAGAGTTTTCTCACCCAAATAAAAAAAATGACTGGCAAAGACTGAAGCCAAGACTTCCAACAGCCTGGCCTGCATGGCTCAGTGGTTGAGCATTAACCTATGACCGGGTCAGGGCACATGCCCAGGTTATGGGCTTGATCCCAGGTGGGACCTGCAGGAGGCTGCCAATACATGAGTCTCTCTTACCATTGATGTTTCTCTCTCTCTCTTTTCCTCTCTGAAATCAATAAAAGTATTTTCTTTTTTTTTAAGAAATATAAAGACTTCCAAATGTTTTGGCCGCTACCATGTTCATCTTGTTCCAACACGTCTCTTCCTAATGGTGCCCCTTCAAAACAGACTGGTCAGCGAGCCACGAGGCATTTTAACCTTCCTAATCTGAGTGTGCACACACTACAAACACGGTGCCAGTAAAGCGTGAAAGCAAACTGCATGTCACTTCGCACGAAGACATTTGTACTCCCAGCCATTGACCCGGCTGCCAACTTTCCTCATACATCATTCAATCTGATTTTCCAATCTGCTGAAACGTCCTCCAGTTGCCGAGTGACTTCAGAAACGGTATTTATAACCCCGGCCTCCCGCTCATTCGAATGATGTGGCTCTGAGGAGTAAACAGCAGATTTCTGGCAAAGCCTCACCAGAAAATAACAAGTAGCCAAATAAGGACGGGTCCACCCAGCGAGTTCCCAGGGATTTTGTAAATCCTCTCCTCTGTCAGAGGCGGGGACCCGGGACAGCTTTCGCCAGCCAGGCCTGGGGCAAAACATTGAGAACTGGGTCACTCGGTGACTTTGTCCTGGAACAAGATACCAAATCAGGGGCCTTCCGGTTGCAGGAGAACCACACCGTCTGCAGAACAGACCCGCGCCTTTACGGCAAACACGGTTTCTAGGAAATGGCTCGGGAGAACCACCTGCAACACGAAACGAGCCTGGACTTTCTGAGAATCGGCAAAAGTCTCGCTTAAAATGACACCAACGCCTCATGGCCGATGCTTTGCAGAAGGCTGTCAGGTACAAGGTCAGCGGTGTGGAGAGGGGCCGAGGACCACAGCTAACTGCCCTTTGCGGGCATCCTAACGCTCCCATCCGCACGTGGTGGGCATCCGTGCCAATGGACGTGGCCTGGTTTGGGTCAAAGCGTCCTCTCCTTCATTTAACGGATTTGCTCAGATGGACGGTCTCGGAGGAGAAGCAATGTTAGTAAGTGTGTGTGTGTATGTGTGTGTGTGTGTGTGTGTGTGTGTGTAGCGGGGGGTTCTAAACATAGGAATATGTAGGTCACTGGATTTTTAACGAAATTAGAGAAGAGCTTACCTATTAAGGAAGACTCACTGTACCTATTTTATGAAACTGTGCGACGCCCAGGTCAGTGGACATCCTACAGGCATTCCTTAGAACAGTGGTTCTCCACCTTTCTGATGCTGCGACCATTTAATACAGTTCCTCGTGTTGTGGTGAATCGTAATGTAAGTATCTGTGTTTTCTGATGGTCTTAGGCGACCCTGCTAGTGGTTCTCAACCTGTGGGTCACTGCTGTAGAGCCTAAGACCATCAGAAAACAGGTCGCGACCCACAGGTTGAGAATCGCTGCCTTAGAAACGTGAAGTCTTTGAAAATACTACTCTCAGGAGTTTCTGGCTAATGTTTTCAGTCCATGACGTGACGAGGGGCAGAAGGAGGCGTGAGGTGAGGGTTTATAACCAAACTGTCCAAAGGCAAAGATGTAAACACTGCAAGCAGCTCAGCAACTTCTTTCACGTCCATCGCTCCAGAAAGTGAAGGTGTGCCAGCGATGAATAAACGCGGGATGCGGGCATGGGAAAGACATATGGAAAGACACCTGACAAGCAAGCCCTGGCCCTATCGCTTCTCGAAATCTTGGGTCCTGCATCCCCGACGGAGCCCTGGAGTGACTGAAACTCTCAGAAACCATCTACATCCCCGTGCAGACTCAAGAAGAATGCTTTCATTCCAGGCAAATTTGTAAGATCTCGCTGAAACCAGTGTGGCTCAGTGGATAGAGCGTCCACCTGTGGACTGAAAGGTCCCAGGTTCGATTCCGGTCAAGGGCATGTACCTTGGTGGCGGGCACATCCCCAGTAGAGGGTGTGCAGGAGGCAGCTGATCGATGTCTCTCTCTCATCCATGTTTCTAACTCTCTATCCCTCTCCCTTCCTCTCTGTAAAAAATCAATAAAATATATATTAAAAAAAAAATTTGGAAGATCTCATGGGAACCCAAAACTAATGTGTTTCTGCCTCACGTCCTCTCTTGCTCCACCCGCCACCCCCAGTATCTAATATCCATAAGTAAATCTGACCTCAGTATCAGTCCACTGAGTTCAGGGGACTCCGTTTAAAATAACAACAACATCTCGCTTTAGATGTGGGAAGGGAGGAGGCTAAAACGGAAGATAGGTTTCATTCAAACGTCTAACCCCTGGCATAACCCAATGTCCACTCGGCTGGCAATGCCATGGACCTGTCACCTGGGACGTACGAAGGAAGTGCTCTGAGGGACACTGGTGGGGTCTAGGAGGAGCAGCAGGGCACGGGAGGGGAGAGACCCAAGCAGGGTCCCAGCCTCAGTGGATCCTGCAGAGAGAAAGAACCCTGGGGTGACGGTCACTCCTCAGAGTGCCCCTGCGACAACGGGCACAGGAACTGGGCTCCGTCCTCCCTCACCCATCAGACCTTGGGGTGGCATTGTCATCTCCTTGCTGGTGCAAGCAGGCAAAATCCAGTGGCACAAAATACCACGGCCTGGGCGAGTCTATGTTGAAGAAGTGGCATTAGAAGAAGTTTAAGTTTAAAAATTTCATCTGTGCATCTTAAACATGAAAAATTATTCTGATGTATATCCACAAGTCCTGCATCTCATTTATGAATGCTCTGCATGTGCTTTTGTTCTACACACACACACACACACACACACACGCACACATGCACAGACATACATGCACACGCACACACACACACATCACTAGATTTGTTCTTGGTCTAATCGTCAAGCACAAGCACATAAACTCTAGGCTGAAAAATAGCTTTTCGCTTAATTTGATAATAAATGAATAATGGACATCACCAACTATTTCTGGAAAACACCCAGTGGACTGAGGATATGCTCCGTATCAGTGAAGCGACTGAGTGCAAGACTAATATGGCCCTAGGTGTCCACCTAACCCAGTGGTCAGCAAACCTCGGCTCGCGAGCCACATGCGGCTCTTTGGCCCCTGGAGTGTGGCTCTTCCACAAAACACCATGGCCTGGGTGAGTCTATTTAGAAGAAGTGGCGTTAGAAGAAGTTTAAGTTTAAAAAATTTGGCTCTCCAAAGAAATGTCAATCGTCATCCTGTTGATACTTGGCTCTGCGGACGGATGAGTTTGCCGACCACTGCCCTACACCAGCGGTCCTGATTCTGTTTGCTTTGGCGGGCAGGGGGTGGGGAGGGCAGGAGTTGAGATTCTTTTTCTGCCCAAAGAGTAACGATTCTTTTATGTTATCATCTACAAAAGTTAAGTTTTATTTGCTCATTACAGCCGGCAAGTTGTTATATCACCCATAAATGTCCCGATTCCACTCAAAAACAGCCTCCCACGTGGAAAGCGCGTGGTTGGTTTCAGAGGGCATCGGACCCCGTGTTTCCCACATAACGATGCTGCTGGGGACCCCCAGTTGCCCGGGGACTCGGTGCCTACAGCGCAGACAAGCCGCCTGCTGACCCCCGGCGGGAGTTCACACTCGGTCATCCTGTCAAGGCCATCTACCTTGATTAGGTCGGGCTTTCTGCAGCACAGGTTATGATCCCAGAGGGATGAAAAGCTTTCCCAAATTAAAAGCAGCATTGTAAAAGGAAACGCTCATACATTCCTCGGCGGCTTCCATCCCAGAGCCTCCAGGCTGGCCCCCGGACCCCAGCGCACGCTGATTGAAAGTGAATGTTCCCTTCTGGGGTGGAGCCACCTCGCCAGTTTAATGGCAGGAGGGAGAACAGAAAATGTGCTCCATGCTTCAATTAGACCTTTTAGGCCTTGGCACTTGAGGGATGGCCATGCCCAAGAAAAACCACGAATCCATAAAACACGGGCAGAAAGGACCGTGCGGCCGAAGCCGGGGACCTCCCGGCATCGCGGCCCGCCCGCCGGCCGGCCCGCCCGCCTTTTGTCCGGCCTCCTGGGGCGTCTTCTCTCGGGCCTCGGGCCCCTTGGACAAAAGGTTTACTGTATTTTGGTTTTTCAATCCAAAGTAATACAACCAACCGTGCTTTCCGTTTTGTCCTTGGTCAAAGGAGCTGTATATAGAAGCAGGCCATAAAATGCTGGCTCACCATGAAATGCCTATTTATGGGCATGAAGGAGACAGAAAAGAACTTGCACGCGTGCACACGCGCAGAACTGCACATACGGACTAAAGGATGCCTCCTTCCACTTCGTATTGTGCAGCGGTACCCGACAGATGCGCTCAACAGGGACCGAGGTTTTCAGAATCACGAAGCTGCCTGAGGACTCTGAGCCACAAGAGAAACGTGATGGAATGACGTCTGGAACGTGCGCAGGCCTCTGTGAACCTAAAGACTCATTTTCGAATGATGCAAACAGACTCCATCCAGTACAGGATGCAGAAATCTGCTAAGGGTCAAGGGACCAAGGAACTTCATCCCTCTGGGTCTCCTGTCATGCTTAAGCCGTCAGCACCCACCTTCCACCAAGCCACTGTGTCCCTTCCCTGCTCCCGCTCCTGGAGCCGGGCATTGCTGGAGACCGAGCAAGCCACGGGGTTTACTTCAATCACTAGCGCGTGCCTTTTATATATTTTATTGATTTTTTACAGAGAAGAAGGGAGAGAGATAGAAAGTCAGAAACATCGATGAGAGAGAGACATCGATCAGCCGCCTCCTGCACGCCCCACAGTGGAGATGTGCCCGCAAGCAAGGCACATGCCCCCGACCGGAATCGAACCTGGGACCTTTCAGTCCACAAGCCGACACGCTATCCACTGAGCCTAACCGGTCTCGGCTAGTGCATGCTTTTGAACTTCAGCTGAGGCCTCCACCCCCTCACAGATCCTCCTATCTCAGACTGACTCCCCCGCCCATTCAAACGGTCAACCTCCTCCTGGCCTCCGCATGCTGGAAACAGCCATTGGCAGCCCCTGCGTCTGTATCCCTAACAGTTCATCACTCCTTCACTGGTTTGCAAAGATCTCTACCGACCAGTCACCCGATGCCATGGCTCCCTCTCAAGCTTCTCCCTCCCAGACGTCTTTGGTTTCCATCCAGAATGACGTCTCTCGGCGACCTGACTCACAGCTTCCATCCGTCGCCCTGCCGTTTCCCCGTTCTTCCGTCTCCACCTAGCCCTGGCTCTCCTGGCGTGTCTCCTGCCTCTTCCTGGTGCGAGCGGTGGCCATGGCTTCTGCCCCTCACGCCCCTGACTCTTTAAATCCTGGACTCAGTCACTACATGTCAAATCTCGTTCTCTCACCCTGACCGCTCTTTTTAGCATCAACCTAGTATTTTTAACGACAGCAACACATCTTCATGTAAGAAATCTGCCTGCACCTCCAAGTCAAAATGGCCCAATGGGAAACATCTCTTTCAATATCCTGCTTGATTCTGTAATTACGGCTTTATTCGCAATCACCAGCCTCACCAACCCCCACCCCTAGGCATTATCTTTCGTTCTTTCCTCTTTACCCATTCAAGTACAGTGGTACCTCGAGATACGAGTGCCCTAACATACGAGATTTTTGAGATGCGAGCCGTGGAGGGAGCGATTTTTGCTTTGAAATATGAGCAGCAGTTGAGATACGAGTAATCGCATGGATTGGCCAGCTGCACACGACCCACCAGTTTACTGCGATTTGAGCGTCTCATAGTTTCCCACGCCTCAAGGTTATGGAACGAATTAAACTTGTATCTCGAGGTACCACTGGAGTTGCATTTCCGGTCAGTGTCACTTCTGCAATGCTTCTCAACCACGCCATCGTCATCAACCTAGTTCAGAACTTCTCCTCATTTCAGCTGGACACTACGGCAGCCTTCTGAATGACAGCCCTACCCTCTTGCTATCATGAGGGAAAAAGAAATCTTCCTAGGTCATCCAATTCTCATTACTGGATCTTAGCACATTCCCACATACAATCGCCAACGGCCTCCAGTGCCCATGAAATAAAGTTCAAAGTTCTTAGCTTTGCCCGAAGACCAATATACAGTAGGATAAGAAGCCTCAAAAAATTAATACCACCACCTTGACTTGCCTTTAAATAAGATGCTCCCTCCCCGGGTTATCAGTTCACTCCAGATCAGTCTTATTCTCTAGCTTTGCTATCAGCTACCAACCATTCTTATATTTCTGACTCCACACTTTTCTCATGAATTCTTTTTGCGAGCAGGAAGCCTGGCTTCCTCCAACGCTGGGGGCAACCCAAGCCTCCTGCTTGCTCCAGCTTTGAAGCCGCTGCCATATTTGTTGGGTTAATTTGCATAATCGCTCCTGATTGGCTGGTGAGCATGGCTTGTGGGCATAGAGGAGGTATGGTCACCTTGCATGTTTCTCTTTTGTTAGATAGGATAATGATACTTTTTTTTATAAAGTTCAAAAACAAAGTACAGTGGTACCTCGAGATACGAGTTTAATTCGTTCCATAACCTTGAGGTGTAGGAAACTAAGAGACGCTCGAGTCACGGTAAACTGGTGGGTCGTGCACAGCCGGCCGATCCACGCAATTACTCCTATCTCAACTGTTGCTCGTATTTCACAGAAAAAATCGCTCACTCGACGGCTCGTATCTCAAAAATCTCGTATGTTAGGGCACTCGTATCTCGAGGTACCACTGTAATAGGTTGGGCATGCATTAGTAGTTTTAAAATTACCTTTAAAAAAGACAAGGTAACGGCAATGACAACCACAAAACTCAAGGCCAGGGTTACATCTAAGGAAAAGTAGCTGAGAAGATGAGGGAGGAGAGGAGCACACAGACCAGGTCACTGGTCACATCTGAGGTGCTGAGTTGGTGAGTTCAGTTCTGTTCATTACGTTGCTGAAACTGACTAGTTACAACTATGCATGGGTGTCACAGTAGTTCATAAACTAAGCATTATTCATTCCTCTAAATCTATGTGCTCTGAGAACCATAAAAGATTTTTTGAGAGATCAAAAAGAAAATGTGTCACAACATCACCCCTACTCTGGGTCTTCACCACCAGAGTTACCCTGCTCAGTGCTAACTGTACCTGCGTGCGGTTGAATGCCACTCGCGCAAAGACAGCTTGGGACACGCTGGCCCTCTTCAGCTCGTCTCGGACCTGCTGGTAGATGTCGGGAGAGACTTCCACGGAGGAGTTGGTGGGCTCCGGCTTCACAGCTCGGGGGATGGGCGGGTGGTTCAGGAACTGCTGGTTGATGGCCTGAGGGTGCTGGTGGGCCAGGAGGCGGCTGACGGCAATCTGCTGGTTTATCAGATGGGCCATGGCTATCTGCTGACGGACGAGCTGGGGGCTGAGCTGGGGGGAGAGGAGCCCCGGACTCATGATGGGCTGTAACGCGGGCACTTGGTTTCGGACTGGAGTGCTGTGGTGGATTTGGCTGTGAGGAGACTGTTCGTTGGTTTTCCCCAGGGACGCCAGCTGATTCATATTTGGTAAATGCATTGGACGCTGGCCCAGAACACAGTAGTCTGAAAGGTTTTCTCGTTCCACTCTTTCCACTGTTGGGAGATAAAAGGGATAAGGATCATGATTTTCATTGGTATGATTGATTGCTAATAACATCACCGTTTTTGGTAAGTTGATGACATAAACATTTTTTAATACGATGCTGGAAGCCCTCCAGTAAAAAAAGTAAGTTACCTTCTCCTGCAAAATGTTAGAATAACAGAGTTTTTCATACCTGATCTGAAAGCGATAGCATTCAACACTTTAATTTTCTTAAATTCTTAAAAGAAGGCACTTTCTTGAATAGCGAAGACAGAAACCATTATACACGTTCTAAATCCTCTCATCTATCCAAGCTCTATTATAGTATCCTTCCTCACTCTTTTTTTTTAAATATATTTTATTGATTTTTTACAGAGAGGAAGGGAGAGAGATAGAAAGTCAGAAACATCGATGAGAGAGAGACATTGATCAGCTGCCTCCTGCACACCCCACAGTGGAGATGTGCCCGCAAGCAAGGTACATGCCCGTGATCAGAATCGAACCTGGGACCTTTCAGTCTGCAGGCCGATGCTCTATCCACTGAGCCAAACCAGTCTTGGCCTTCCTCACTCTCTGTTATACAAATACTAGTCCACCAGCCGTTTTCACCTTCTGTAGGTCATGGTCATCGGGAAATGAGGAGGACATCTTCTGCCAAATTAACTCCACCCGCCTAATAAAAAGCTCCCTAACCAGGAAAACCATCATGCAAAACGTCTAACACACAGGGTTCTCCTTCTATCTACTCACTCGCTATCTTTGCTAGAGAAATATTTCTTTTAAGAAATTGCTATTTTTAATGATGGTAATATACAGTAGGATAAGAAGCCTCACAAAATTAATAACACCACCTTGACTTGCCTTTAAATAAGATGCTCCCTCCCCAGGTTATCTACTTTTTTGACATTCTATTGTACTTGACTGAAACTTTAAGGACCAACCTTGAAAGAGAGAAGAATCATATGTGCTCAAACATGAGGCAGATTTTTTTTTTCTCCCCTCTAAAATATTTCTCAAGAAAAGAGTGAGTCACCTCCTGGTCAAATCCTTACCTAAATCCCTGCATTACTTTATTATGTGAAACAGAGGTTTGCTTGGGGAAAACACATCAGACTTAAAAACCAACCCTCCATCATTACTAGTTTTAAACGGTGATAGATATAATCGACACAATTTGTTTTTTTTAAACAAAAATTCCAAACAGACTTAATAATTATTTGGTAAAATTGCAGACGTTGGCTATGATTTGCAGAACACTACTGTGGGTGCTCCATGCTGGAGATCAAAAGTACTCGCCTAGAGGAAAAATGGTTAAAGGTCTCATTTTGTGCCATTGTTATGTGTTTGTAATCTGGCATACAGTCTACAGTGACTGAATCATATCTGAATTACAAAAAAAAACCACTAAGTCTTGCCCGGCTCGCGTGGCTCGGTAGTTGAGCATTGACCTATGAACCAGGAGGTCACAGTTCAAGTCCCAGTCAAGGCAAAAGCCCGGGTTGCAGGCTAGATGCCCAGGGTGATCAGTGATTCTCTCTCATCATTGATGTCTCTAGCTCTCTCCCTCCCCCTCTCTGAAATCAATATATATATATTTTTTTTTTAATTAAAAAGCGCTGAGTCTCAAAAAAGTTTAGGCAGAAGTGATCTGTGCTGCAAAACCAGGTGCTGACTCAAAACACAGTGATGAGTTTGTCTTTACTTTGACGGAAGATGCTGGTGACAGATCACATGTGAAGAACCATAATCATCAATTAATGCATTATAAGGGATAGGAAAAATAACATGTCTAAATTAATACTTTATATATGATTTTAAAATACATAAAAAATGTAAGCAGACATCTGACCATTTCATCTGCATGTCTAGAGGTTTTATATATTCAAAAGTTCTCACTGGGAAAATAAATACTCTTATCTCGGGTTCACATTATATTCAGACATATACAGCATTTTTTATTTTTTGCTTTAAAAAAAAAAACACTGAACGATGGCCTAACTTTCCTATGAACCCCAAATAAGTCAAAAGTTCGCCTCAAACTTCTGTAAGTGTTCAATTTTTAACTTAATCCTCTCGATGTAATTCATTCCGTTTGCATTCACCTTTTCCTCATGAGGTTCAAGGTGAACAAATTATTTTAATCTTATCCCCTTAAAGGCAAACCCTCTTCAATCACTGTATTAATTAAACTTTAAGGCATACAGTCTTCAAACCAAACCAAGCAAATAGTTAAGACTCTCTAAGTAAGAAAATCTAACAGTGTCTGTAAAACAAAAATCTCGATTTTGGTTTCCTTACTGAACAGAGAAGTGAAGGCATGGACCTTCCAAGATCAAGTCATACTTTAGAGGCAGAAATACTTGGCCTCAGTAGACATATTATCCACTTTTATTTGTTTATTTGCTTTTTAATTCAGCCAAAGTAAAACCAAATTCAAATATTAAATTATGTTCTCAGGTACTTAAGAGTTTTATCGGTTTCTTTTTCTACTTAAAAAAAAACAGACCCATTCTCTCACAGCATGCATTCTTTGACCAAATGCTAGTTTTCCAAAATTTCAACATTTTCTGTTTTCAATGACTTAATCACATTTGAGTGAATTACTTTCTTGAGATATATTTAAATGACATCATCAATTAAAACACACACACACACACACACACACATACGCACACACACACTGTATTTGCAGATCTAGTCAGAGCATGCACACAAATAAGCATGAACATCCGAGTTCTATGAAATCCGTATGGATGGGTGTAAAAAGAATCAGAATAATGTCAACTCATATTTCTTTAAGATGATGCATAATAACTCTCACTTTCCTTATGAGTTCACAGGTCCTTCTAAGTTCATATAGTTAAGAGCAGTGACTGGAGAAGTATCCTCAGAAACATGTGGTACCACCATGAAGTACTAACTACTTAGTGATGAACCATACGGAGCGAATTGCAAACACTTCCGGGCAGAGAGCAGCCAGCAATGCCAGCTGCAGAGGCATGCAGTGGAGTGTGGAGGGAGGGCAAGCTGGAGTGAACGCACACTGTATATTTCATATCTTTGTTGTTTCAGCCCCTCTCCAGCATCAACTAGCTCTGTCTTCCTTATATTGTCATTTCTTCACATTTTTTTTCAAAAAAATAAAAAAATCTGGATTTTTACATGATCACTCCTGATTTTTTAAGTGTTGGCAACCAATTCCGTTTTCAAAATGTAATAAAACCCAAATAAAATATTTCTCAGCCCAGCCAGTGTGGCTCAGTGGTTGAGAATCAACCTATGCACCAAGAGGTCACAGTTGGATTCCAGGTGGCCGGCTTGATCCCCAGTAAGGGGCATGCAGGAGTGATGTTTCTCTCATCATGGATGTTTCCCTCTCTTCCTCCTTCCTCTCCCTTTCTGTCTCTAAAAACCAATTTTAAAAAACATTTGTGAAAAACACTTAAGGATAGCCAGCCTTAAATTTGTGCCTATAAGACTCAAGATCCCCTCTATGTTGTTAAAGATAAAAGTATCCATCAACACTTGTCAAAGATGGTAAGGCAGACCTTATCAGGGGGATTCTGGCCCAACCAACCTAACAAGATACTTCGCTAAAGACAGGCCAGGTAATCAGACATTATATGGGGCAGTGGTCTGCAAACTGTGGCTCGCGAGCCACATGCGGCTCTTTGGCCCCTTGAGTGTGGCTCTTCCACAAAATACCATGGCCTGGGCGAGTCTATTTTGAAGAATTGGCATTAGAAGAAGTTTAAGTTTAAAAAATTTGGCTCTCAAAAGAATGTCAATTGTTGTTCTGTTGATATTTGGCTCTGTGGACTAATGAGTTTGCTGACAACTGACCTGGGGGAACATGGAGGATGAGATTCGAGGGTGATCAGAGACAAAGGGGAGGGGATTCTGGTTAAACTGACTTAGCAGGATTGTTGCTAAAATTGGAATTTACGAGGCAGTGCACAGATGGGCCTAGGAGAAGGTCAGGAGCCTGTCTAAGGGTTGATCAAGCAAAGAATCTTAGTCAATGTGTTTCTGTCCCTGGCAGCTCTACCAATAAAAGCCAAGTTCTTTACTCCTCAGAATGAAGTGGGGGAAATCATCACCCCAACTCAACTAATGCCTAAAAATCCAATGCTCCAGGACCCCAGAGTCTTCCCAAGTTCACAGGTTGATGTTCTAACCAAGAGCGCCTTCTAACCATTAGCTATTAAATGTCCATGATTTGGGGCAATGGCAGGCTGTTCATGCCTCAGAAGGCTTCACTCCTCCAAGAGATTTATCCTCATTATAATTAGAAGATACTTGGTTTAAAAATATCAGCAATTTTACAGTACATGCAGGAAGCCAAGTATTTCTTTTAATTATTGCAAATCCCAGATATAGATTTAGATTTAGATATAGATGATATAGATATAGATATAGATATAGATATAGATATAGATATAGATATAGATATACATAGAGATTAGGTGGTTGCAACGTTTTCAATACTATATATGCACACACACATAACTGGTCTTATATTCCTATCTGACACTTTTGGGTAATTTCTTTATTGCAATTTTGGGGAAGTATCTTTTTATCTATTGGGAAAGATGTATGATATGATTGATTGATTATAAGCAGAGACTCCTAAGCCAGACTGCTGGATTTAAATCTCAGCTCTACCACTCAGTAGATGTGTAATCTTGGGCAGGTTACTTAACTTGCCTGGACTTGGTTTCTGATACATTTATCGTGAGCTAAGAATCGTGCCTATGATGAACAATTATTGTGTGGATTAAATGAGCTAATATTTGTTGCCACTTAGAACAATATCTGGCACTATACAATATTTACCATAACTATTACATTCATCATGTCCTGTGTGCATGTGTGTGTGTGTATGTGTATAGACAGAGATGAATGAATGTGCATTGTATATTTCAGTTCTCTGTTATTTCAGAAATACTCCAAATATGGTCCTTCAACCATTAATACCCATCTCACCTGAAAGACTGTTAGAAACATAAATCCATGGGTCCAGAATCAGAATCTTTTAGTGTTCTATGTGCACCAAGATTCCACATCAGATGTTTTATGTATACTGAAGTTGGAGGATCAATGTCTCCATTGCCTTTGCTTTTAGTTACTATCTTTAAAGATTATGCCAGATGCTAATTATTATCTCAGAATTGTAAAATTTACATGATCAGTATCTATCTACAAGCTTTTTGTTAAAGTGCCATTGTAAATTTCAGAAAACTATCTGTATAAATATGACTAACAGATAAGGCTTCTCATTGCAAAATTTCCTGATTAGGATATTCTGGCCAATGTCTGCTATTTCCTAAAGGGCACTTAAAGAATTGCAACCTTTTCTTTGGTTTCAAGAAACTATGCCATGTTACATCATACCAAGCTTAAAGACACATCCCTACAGTTTAAAAGAATTCATTATCAACATAGAATCACATGCTTCATGGAATGTGCAGAAATATGTTGCTATTCCATTTCTGCCAATGAGGCTTCAGAGTTCATACTCTGACCTATGAATCAGGAGGCAGAAAAATTGATGGAAAATAAAATTACTTAATCTCATAACTCTTGACATTAAAGTCACAGGAATGTTATATAAATGCAACTTTAAATGTCAAAAATTGTCCTATCTAATAAAAGAGTAATATGCAAATTGAGCATCACTCCAACACACAAGATGGCTGCCCCCATGTGGATACAAGATTGCCACCACAAAATGGGAGCAGGGGAGGGTGGTTGGGAAGGACCAGGCCGGCAGAGGAAGGAAGCTGGGGGCAACCAGGCGTGCAGGGAAGGGCAGTTGTGGGGGACTCAGGCCTGCAGGGGAGGGCAGTTAGGGGCAAACAGGCTGACAGGAGAGCAGTTAGTCATCAATCAGGCTGGCAGGGGATTGGTTAGGGAGTGATCAGGCTGGCAGGCAGAAGTGGTTAGGGACAATCAGGAAGGCAGACAGGCAAGCAGTTGGGAGCCAGCAGTCCTGGATTGTGAGAGGGGTCCCAGATTGGAGAGGGTACAGGCTGGGCTGAGGGACAGCCCCCCTCCCCTGTACACAATTTTGTGCACCAGGCCTCTAGTTATAAATTTAAAAAATGGGGAAACACCAGAAATAGAATATGCTTTAAATATATGGGCATGCCTCGCTTTATTGTGCTTGGCTTTGTTGCACGTTTTTACAAACAAAAGGTTTGCGGCACCCTGTGACCAGCAAGCCTATCAGCGTCACATTTCTCTCCGCACTTGCTCACTTGGCATCACATTTTGGTCAATCGCACAAGTTCTTAAACATGTTCAGTGTCACTGTATTTGCCGTGGTGATCTGTGATCAGTCTGTAGCCACCAGCATCAGGGCAAGACCCTCCACCAGCAAAAGATGTTGCTGAAGGTTCAGATGGTTTTGAGCAATTTTTAGCAATAAAATATTTTTAAAGGTATGTACATTTTTGAGACAGAATGCTGTTGCACACTTATTCAACTACAGTAGAGGGTAAGTATATCTTTTGTATGCATTGGGGTTGGGGGGGAAAGCACGTGACTTGCTTGACTGTGATGCTTGCTTTACTGCAGAGTCTCGAACCGAACCTGCAGCATCTATGAGGTGTGCCTGTGCATCTGTTATATTTACATCAACGGAAGAAAGAAAGGGAAGTATCCCACAGTACTGTTAAAAGGCAAATGCTTAGCGGCTTGTTTTTCTCTTCCAGAGAATGAGTAAATATCAACATGATCTAACTTTAAAAAAAAATAACACACACACACACACACACACACACACACACACACACACACATTCCAGGGACTAAGTGCCCCAAAATGTATTGAGCGTTTATGAGCAGCATCTGATAGGCACAGGTGCCTGCCAATCAGAGAAAGGTGTCATTGGATAGGTGGAGAGAAGAGGAAACAGGGACTTGTAAGGCCTGAGATCACTTGTTAAGCGTTGGGAGGACTGCCTGTAAAATGGGGAGGATTGCCTGTAAACTGGGTTTGAATCAAGCTTCCAATAGGATCTTAGAGTCCTGGTGGGGTTTTTAAACAGTTTCCTCTCTCAGAATACTAGCTTCTGTTTTTTTTATTCTGGCCAGAAGTTAGGACTCTGCTAAGACATCTCTCTTTGTGAAACTCCACGCAGCAGCTAGAATACTAGTAGCTCATGTAGTAGTAATAGCGGTAGCTGTAGTATTGGTCGTGCAAGTTTATCTACCAATACTGCATAAAAAAACGGATAATTTTTCCAGAACAATGACCCTAGAATTTCAATGCAAACTTTAATACACAGTTCTTTTGGAAAATAACCCCTGGGGTCGGTCCATAATTATAGTAAGTGAAAAGCAATGAACTGAGTGAAAGGTTTTGCACTGAGAAATTTCTAGAATTTCTGATGTCTGGATTTTGCCTTAGAACATTAAGATGCTCATGCAAAGGCATTCACTAGCATGAATGAGAGCTATAAAAACACTCGAGTATTCCCCAACACAATATCTCCTAAAATCCTGAATGGAAGAATGGAAGCAGAGAGAGAGAGAGAGAGAGAGAGAGAGAGAGAGAGAGAGAAGAGAGACTAATCCCTTCAAATGGATATCCAAACTTGGAAGGGAGAGAGGGAGGGAGGAAGGGAGGGAAGGAGGGAAGGAAGGAAGAGAGACTCTTTAGTCTCAGAAAGTTCTCTAGAAGTGATTCAGCAAGATAATACAGGCTTGCCTTTGGCACTCTTGGCAGAAAAGTTGCCAATGAAAATGATCACTTCAAATGCATAGCCAAACCCGAGCACAGAGAAAAGATATGTGACACACCATCACCCTGAATTTCCAAACTTCTATCCCAAGATCCCCCACTCCTTCCCCCCAAACCTGGGTGTCCACAGTGATCCCACCGAATACCCAGTGAAGTCAGATAACTTGTTCCAGGTCAAATACCTGTCCAAATGTAGAGAAATCCTTAGGAATATTCCAAGGATCAGGACTGGCTCTAGCTGCATAAGCACAATAAACAAAGCACAAGGGCAGGGAAAACTACTTCTTTTCTCTTTCCCTGAAGAACGCAAAGCCAACTTCTGAGAGCCTACATGTTTCACGAGTTCTTTTTAATGGATTTCCTTCAGAAGAAAGTGTTCTCATTGTAAGTGCTGAAACTGTCATAGGATGCTAATAAACCGCTTTTAAAACATGTCTGCGCTGCAGGTAGCACAGGCGCTGAGCTAAGCCCTTTACGCATAATTGTCAGTTCATCCTCACAACCGCTGTGTAAGAGACATGAGGAGGCCCGCTCTATGGAAGCAGCAGCTCGGGAAAAGTCCTGTCACACACTGATCAAAGGGAGAATCAGAATTCAATCCCATGTCTTCAGGACGGTGGTGCCTTTGGACCGCTGATTATGCTCAACTGCAAACTTGGGGCATGTGATGATCATCCATGTGAGGGTCTCTGAGTCAGGACTAGTCAACTTTCCTACAGAGAAGTCCTGCTTCCTGTTCGTATATGTGTGTGTGCATGCATGCGTGTGGCATGTACATGCCTAGGTGACATCATGTATGGATGAGTTAACTGCATGATGAGGGCTCAACCTCATGCCTGCACTAACATCCTGTCCCCTTCCGGAGGTGACAGACTGAAGCAGCTGGTCAGTTCTAAAAAGTGATGAAGTCACTGATTTAGCTAATCCATAAAATAAGGTCACTCACTCTTGTTTATTGTTTTCATGCATATGATAAATGTTTATGAATCAGCTGTTAGGTGCTGGGAATGACGTCAGCTCCTGGAGATACAGTACTGAATACTATCAGTTTTATAGAAAGCGCCACGGATGGATGTGTGTCTAACAATCAAACTGTTTAGGACACAAAGATGCAACATCTACCTCTGATTTAAAATGCTTTTCTATTTAATAAAACATAACGCCTCTGGATCCCTATCTTGTTTTTTATTGTCAATTCATGCCGGTCATCTAAGACAAATTCACACTCGTTCTATTTATTTTCATGAATCCCTCTTTCTCTTATTTTTCTTGTGGCCAAAGAAGTTTTGTCCCAAAATGGGTGTGATCAACATGGATTCCAGCTGATGGATGAAAGACATGATTCGCACAGTGCAGACCTTTAGCAAGTATTCATCATAAACGCTGTAACTATGAAGTGCTTATTAGAAGCACGTAGCCAACAAAAAGTAAAATGGATATGCATATTCACAGAACATGGTAATAATCTGGGAATTTCGGGCAATCTCAAGAAACTAACATATGATTGAGACGCATGGAATGGCTGATATACCACAGTCTGACCTGCAAAAAGTGATCATTTCATAGGCCCTACCTGATATTTACGTCAACCCTCTGTCTGAACTGGACTACACGTTGATGTTAAACAACCCTCCTGTTCACCCAAAATCTATCCCCGAGTTAAATTCTTTTCAAAGGGTAAATATAACACTCCTTTGCCCCCAAAAACCCAGAATAGCATCCCATCTGCCAACACCCATTATGTCCAATCACAGAAAACACTTCTAATTTAATCTCTCCCATTCAATGACGGCAGGTACAGAGGCAATTTGTTCTATGAAAGCCAATTTCTGTTCACACAAACAGAGACAGGCATGATTTCAGAAAGCTCAAGCTAATATCCCCTATATAACAGATATAAATCCCACAGCACTGGGTGGGGAAAAAACAAAACAAAAAACTATTACCAGAGAGTTCACTAAATATAATGAAAGAAAATATTAGGCATCTGAAAAGGCTGAGGGCAAAAAAGAGAAAAGCGAAGTCTTTGAGGAGCACCACGCCTAAAGATTTTTTCCTCCACGTTTGTTAAAGAGAATCTGTCTCTGCGTTGAGAACTTGCCTGCAAATCTCTGCCTAGAGCAAGCCGTTCGGAGCCAACTTGTTAACTCCTCATAAAAGGAGGCTTGGAAGGGAAATGCTTCCCAGCCCATAAGTGAGGTGGACCAGCAGGCTCTGATAGTTCTGTGTGACTGGTCTTAGGTGTATTTTCCCCTTATTATCAACTTCCTTTTTCCATCATAGTAAGATCCACAAAGAAACACGTATGTCTCGAATAAAACCACTTGAATCTGGACACCTCTGGTTTTTGTCGCTCAGAGCTCATAGGACTCCATTACGTTCCGTGGAAAAAGTGAGCATTATCCATCCACCTTTCCCCAGTCTGCATCTGGCCATTACTGTCCCCTTTGGTTTCACACAGGGCTTTATCGTAGTTTGTATAATCGCTCATCACTTCAAGTGTTCCCATAACTTTATGTACAGGGTAAAGCTATTTATGTGTAAGAATGTCTTTATTTTTCTTCTTCTAACCTGAAACTACCGTTTCGGAGGGGAAGTCACCCGTGAGAAGAAAAACACATGTCAGGAACTTAGCATCATTGTTCGGGAGCATTCTACCTTTGCCAGCTAGCTTGCCATGTGTATTAATTTTTTAGTTCAAACCTATTAAAGAAAAACCCATCAAGGAAATAATCAACCCATGATTCATTCTTTTTTTACTCTGATTTTATAGAACTTAAATGTCTTAGGCCATTGCTTAAGGAAAATATTTAATAAACTAGTGAGAAAAGCCTCAAAGTATGTTTTTCTCAGGCTATATAAATGGTCCCTCATTTTTACTCAATAAAGGTGGTCTCTCTCGGTGGAATTGACTATGACTAAATCTTCAGCTCAATAACTAATTAGTAGAAAAAAAGAGAATGATGCTAACTGATTACTAATTTGCAAAGGGCATTTGTAAAACGGTTTAAACCACCAAGCATTTTCTATTTCCTCTCAATTGAAAAAATCAGGTAATACATAAGATCGGCCATGATATAATACGTGCAAAAATAAAACGGTGCTAAGTGCATATATGTTCCAATAAGCTCATCTACATAATTTAATTCTATTACTATTTACTAAGTAGCCACAGTGTTCAAGGTCCAACACTCACAGGGCTCTGAGGAAATCACACAATGGATGAGTCGCCAGATGTTTTTGAAAGGAACTCGTCTAGTGGGGGGTTATTCATGAATCGAGACTAATAGAAAATTTGAACGAGAAAGGCGACAGTTGAAAGGCCCAGCGTTAGCACGCATAGCCTCCCTGGTGTTCCAGATAAATTCTAGATGAATGCTCATGCTCTTGGGAGGTCAGGACCCCAAGATCAGATAACCTCAAAGTCTTACAAAAGTTAAAGTGGCCGAAGCCGGTTTGGCTCAGTGGATAGAGCGTCCGCCTGTAGACTGAAAGGTCCCAGGTCGATTCCAGTCAAGGGCATATATCCTGGTTGCGGGCACATCCCCAGTGGGGGGCATGCAGGAGGCGGCTGATGGATGTCTCTCATCGATGTTTCTAACTCTCTATCCCTCTCCCTTCCTCTCTGTAAAATATCAATAAAATATATTTAAAAAGAAAAAAAGTGAAAGTGATGGCCCATCACCAGTCAGGCAAACAGCTGGTTAAACTGTCTACCACGGGCAACTGTCATGACAGTCCCGGCATCTTGCACAGCACTTGTACTTAAAAGAGTTTTGAGAACCTTGCAAACCTAAGTGTTTTTCAGCTTTCAACCCGGTAGGTTGTCTGCAGGAAAAACAAATAATGTTTATGTAGTTGGTCAAGAAACCAAGGAAATTCTCTGATTTTAACCAACTGGTTCCCCCCAAATTAGAGGACATCGCTATAATCATGCCAGACTTAAAAATAAGCTGGGCATTTTTTGGCCTATACACAAAAATTGTCTTTTCACAACTCTGTAGATTCTTCATCCGTCACCACCAGGTATATCTTTGTTTCTGAGTTTTTAATTGTGGTTCTGGGCAGGACAAATGAAACTCTGAAACTATGGGAAATTGAAAGCATGCTGGATGTACTAATAAATGCTAAGAATTAAAGAGAGATTCCACAATGGATCCTGCCAGGTATATAAAGCAGATGCTCAAATTTATTTTTAAATGACAAAATATGCGGCAAAAAGTCTACATTCTGTATTAATTATTTCATATAGGACACTGAGGTTTTGAAACCAGGCCTTGTGTCTTATACTCCTTTCAAATAGTAAATATACATGAGGGATAGATGGATGGATGGATGGATGGATGGATGGGAGCAAAGAAGAAGCCAGGAAAGCAGATTTTCTATCCTTTTTAAGCATCTATTTTAAATGGCTTATAAAGAGTATAAATATAAGCGGATAGCAAGTTTGTATCTTTTAATCTACAAACTACTTGTTGACAAACAATTGTTTTACTTCTTAAACATTTCTGAATAAACATATTCAGGCTAAAGCAGCAGCTACCTATGCAACTAGAATGATTAAGGAATGAGCCCACATCTGAGCTTAGGGTCCAAGGCATTCTCTGTGGGCCATTCTTCCACATGCTGATTCTCCCAAGAAGCTTCTGGTAGGGAGGCCAGGAAGGGCGAGGGGACTGGTGAGCAGTCGCCCATTCTCATCAGGGACTGTCCCAATGAAAATGTGCAAGCTCTTCCGAGTGTTGGAAAACTAGTCAGATAAAAAGTGGTTGATTGTGAGAGTGATGCTTCTATTTCCAGGAATCCAATCTACGCTAATAAAAGAGAAAGATGCAAATTGACCATACCTTCCCAACACCCGCCAGCCAATCGGGAGTGAGTATGCAAATCAACCCGACAAAGATGGCAGACTAATTTGCATGTGCAGGCGCCAAGCGGCCAGGACGGGGCGGGATGCTTGCATTGCCATGACGACAATGCAGGCGTTTCGCACCGCCCCAGCAGCTCCGGGCCCCTGGGCAGTGTGGGAAGGCAAAAAGGCGGCTTCGGCCAGAGCAAAGGTTGTGCGGGCAGCCAGGGGAAGGAAGGCCCATTCTTGCATGAATCTTCATGCATCGAGCCTCTAGGGTTGATATACAACTCAAGGACCTCATGTTGGCATTACTTGAAGCAAGGGACGGTATCACCAGAGGACAACAACCTTCCTTGCCAAGCACCTTGATTTTGACCCAAAGCCGAAAGCAAGTTTCTTTCCTGACTCGGAGGAAGAATGGGGTAGACAACAATAAGTGACTTGTACCTCCCGGGAGCCCAGCACCAACCAGCAGGGGCAGAAGGCCCGGCCGCTGATTAAAGGCATTGTCCTGACCACCGATACCACCACGGCTCCGCGAGGGCCGCCTCTCGGAGCCAGGTCAGGGGACACTGATTTCTCTCTGCAACTCCGAGGCACCGCTTGCTAAATGACACAATCATTTGGGGGTACAGGAGGTGCTTTAAATGTGGTAACATTATATCATTTCAGCTATAATGATCATAATTACTTATTTCTTTTAATCACAACCCACTTAACCACTTTAGTACAGAGGACTAGTTCAAGGAGTTTAATTTCCATTCAACATCTAATCTTTGTGTTTACTGAAACCCTTCCCGGCTTTGTTTACTGTCTGCGTGCTGGCCTGGACGTTTGATCTTGCAAGACTAGATCAGACAGGGTCAGATAAAATACTGATTACTAGAATAAACCAGGCTTGGGGAAGGAACACTGATTTTTTATTTTATTTTATTTTTTTACATCCCCATTTCTCCCGGCTTTTTAATATTTCGCAAAATAAACTCAAATAAACAAATAAAATTAAGACAACTAGCAATCAGGGGGATGTTGAGCAATGACCGAGGAGAAGAAAGTGATGGGGGTAATTTTGCTTTTGGAACAAACCCTGGGGTTGGGCGAGGGCCATGCATTCTAGTGGTATGTTTTTTATGACACAAATAATTTCAGGATATGCACCAGTGTCCACACGAACTTGCGATGACCCCTTAATTCTGTGACATATTAAATACTTGAGGCTCGACCTCACCAAAGACAACAGTTTCCCTTGGCCTTTGGTGCCAGGTGCAAAACACTTTACATATAAATTTATTTTTTTAACTTGTTAATTTTTAATTAGGAAATAGTTAAAAGACAAGAGCTCTTCCTTGCTGTGACTATCTTATTCTTAGAAAAATCTCCTGTACAAGTAGACTGCCATCAGAGTAGCATGGCTAAGGGTATGGCCCTCAAATTCCACTTTGTTCCATAAAGATGGTGGGGAAAGTTTTTGCCTAAAATTAAGTAACACGAAAGAAGAATTAGGTTCCATATAAATTTTGTATTAAAATGTATAGAACAGGCCGAAACCGATTTGGCTCAGTGGACAGAGCGTTGGCCTATGGACTGAAAGGTCCCGGGTTCGATTCCGGTCAAGGGCATGGACCTTGGTTGCGGGCACATCCCCAGTAGGGGGCGTGCAGGAGGCGGCTGATCAATGTCTCTCTCTCATCGATGTTTCTAACTCTCTTTTCCCTCTCCCTCCCTCTCTGTAACAAATCAATAAAAATATATACTTAAAATTCTTCCACACTTTAAAAAAAATGTATAGAACAGCCCTAGCTGGTTTGGCTCAGTGGATAAAGCATTGGCCTGAAAACTGAAGGGTCCTGGGTTCGATTCTGGTCAAGGGATCAATTGTGGGCTTGATCCCTGGCCCTTGTCAGGGACGATGCGGGAGGCAACCAATCAATGTGTCTCCTTTCCATGTTTCTCTGTCTCTCCCCTCCCTTTCACTCTCTCTAAAAAAAAATCAATGGAAAAATAGCCTCAGGTGAGGATTAACCAAAAAATAAAATAAAATGTACAGAACATCTGAAAGAAAAGTTGAGCGAGTAAATCCTACATAATCCCAAGAATTCTGGAAAATAATGTGATAGCAAGAACATCTTCAGGTCCCTGTGGACTTTCTCTGGTACCCAACACTAAAGCTTCGGCACATTAAACAGTTGTTAATATTGGCCCTTTTTGTCCTCTTACACAACATGCACACTTCTTTTTTCTTTTCTTTTTTTAATATATTTTATTGATTTGTTACAGAGAGGAAGGGAGAGGGATAGAGAGCCAGAAACATCTATGAGAGAGAGACATCGATCAGCTGCCTCCTGCACGCCCCCTACTGGGGATGTGCCCGCAATCAAGATACATGCCCTTGACCGGAATCGAACCTGGGACCTTTCAGTCTGCAGGCCATCATTCTATCCACTGAGCCACACCGGTCTCGGCAACATGGACACTTCTTTTCTGATACTCTGGAGCTTACTGCTCTCCATTGTAAAAACAATCGGCCAGAAGCATGCGATGAACAGCGATTTAAAAAAAACGCTGTCTAGACCGACCCCCTACCCCATGCACCCGCTTCGTCTCTTTCGTGGGACGTGGGCTCAGGGTTCTGGATCTTCAGACCAGCGTACACACTGTCTCCCCATCCGCCGTGCATTAACACTAACGTTAACTCAAATATGTCTCTGTCAACCATGATTGTCTTTGAAATTAGAGGGAAAAAGGTAAACAGAATGTGCTCTGCTATGATCTCGGGGGTAAATAAAGCCAACAAGCTAAACCAAACCAACTTAGGCCTTTTTTTAAAAAAATAAGTGTAAATAGTTTAGCTCTCAGGACAACAGATTCAAAAAATGCACATTAAAATGTTTACTTCGAGATTCAGACAATTCCACTTGTATACAGTTTTTCCATCTGCTTTTAATGATATCAGGTTATTGATTGTTCATTTTTCTCATATTTATTTAAGCATTTACTATAGGATCTGCAATCTGATCTTTTTTTTTTTTCAATCCTTCCAGTAGACTTTTATTTTTGCCAGGTTTTCGTCATATTTACTTTGATCTCTCCGAGTATGTAATTATTTTACTGTTTATTTATTTCTATGAGAGGAGGGGAGAAAAAAAAAATTCTGACCTAGGAGATCTATATGTGGCAAATCTGTAACAGAATCACATAGCTTATGTTTGGGAAATCATGGTTCTGATTAAGAAGCAACCATTTAGTTCCCACTGTTTTATTAAAACAGACATTAGCAGATAATGGGAAACACATTGGACAATGCAGCGGGGCCTTCAGGTTGGGGCATCAGCCAGTTAGCGTGAGATTCCCTTCCACGCTGACTCTCAGCCAGGGGACACATCGCTAGGTAACTGGGGGGGCTGAACGTGGGGTGGTTGGGGGTGCATGTGGGGAGGAAGCCCAGAAGGAGGGAGAAAACTGGCTTCCCAGCTCTCAGGAGGAGCCCCGAGATAGAATTCGGGGTTCGCTACTACTCATTTGCTTCCTTTTATGTATGTATGTATGGATGGATGGATGAATGGATGGATAGATGGATGGATTTATTTACTTTTCATTTTGAAAACGGATGGACACAAACAGGATTCTGACAAACAACATCCTTCCTTTCTGGTGAGAAACTGGGGTTCTAGGAGAGAGGACTCCCCAGAGCAATATGTGTTCCGAGCACAAAGCTTCTAGCCCAGGAACCGTGTCTGCGGAGGTCCAACACGCGCCTGTCTCCGGGGGTCGAGAGTGAACAGAACACTCCTCTTGGGGTGCCGTGCTCTGCGCACCCTCCTACCTGCCAGGAAGGCTTTGTTTTCCCTCCCTCCCCCGGGCTGATGCGTCAACACCACTTGAACCGTTTTATGGCAGCTGGTGTTTGCTTCACACATACCTTAACCTTCCCTGTTCTCCTCCTACTGACACACACGCTCTCGCACACACACACACACACACCACACACTCTCCGCAGGCATGACTAGCTCCGTCTCTCGGAACAGCCTGTGTACACAGCGTCTGGCAGCCTCTTCAGGTATGTGGATCCTTGACCTCCTGATTGCAATCAGAGTCTCAGTCTGCTTTGACTGCACTTGAGAAATTTAACTGTGCATTTACTATCTCGAAAAGAAAACACACACACACACACACACACACACACAACCTGGATTTCCAAGGAAAGGAAAGAGTAGAAGCCATAAGTGTTGAGGTGTGTACGCACAGACTCACACTGACACACGCACTCTCTGAAACACTAGACTGAAGGGTCTTCAGTCTCTCTGAATCTGGGATTACACTCCAGACGACTAAAGGAGGACACGCTCGCTCTTCCTCTCTCTCGTCACAGCGAGCAAAGAGGACTTCACGAGTGACCTTGGAGCTGCGAATTCCTTTGATTTGTCACTGAAGAGGGTATGTTCAAGCGCTTGGACCATCTCACGTCCAAAGACAGACTTGGAGACAGCACTTCCAGACCCACAAAGTCACGTCTTGTGACGAGAGGCTGTTCATCACATCCTGTGCCAGAGTTAATACTCATAATATTTATTCTAAAGCGAGAGCTGAGCCAGAATCTAGAGCAGTGGTTCTCAACCTGTGGGTTGCGACCCCCTTGGGGGTCGAACGACCCTTTCACAGGGGTCGCCTAAGACCACCGGAAAATGCAGATATTTACATCACGATGCGTAACAGTAGCAACATTTCATGGTTGGGGGTCACCACCACAGGAGGAACTGTATGCAAGGGTCTCGGCCTTAGGAAGGTTGAGAACCACTGACCTAGAGGGTCCCAAGAATTTGAGAGTATGTTGAAAAGAAAAGAGATCTGAACTCAATTGTCAGTTGATTTAATTTCTTTCGGGAGTTCAACCTTTTTGACGTTTTTATTAAGTCGTGTATTTAGCATACAATGCTCTCATTCCTTTGTCATCAGAAATGCGCCACCAAGGCACACGGAGTTCATGTCCTCCAAAGGCAACCTTGTAAACTAACCCCCAAATATCTAACCGCCAGCAAGCCCCCTTCCACACTCTGAACCCTGAGAGGAACCGTCTGTAGGAAAACAAGTAAGTCCATCCTTTGCTGTTACCCACCACCCGCCACCATGCCACGGGCCTTCAGAGGGGCAGTGAATTGACAACAAAGTCATGAGAACCTACAATGCAACGTGATGGGTGATACCATAATCATGCAAAATACGGACTGAAATAGCTGTGCACATCAACCTATTATTTTACCAAAAACTCCGCAAGTGCCCTCAGGAGCCAGCAGCATTGAATGGAGCAGCATTTGAACTGGGGTGGGAACAACATAATTTTTCCCACACTGACCTATGTGCACAGGCCAGGTATCACAAGTATATTTAAAGGCCCGGATAACTAGCCAGCAACTTAGAGACCTTTATCATGGCAATGTTCAGATAAGGAAACCGAGTCTTGGTGAAGTTAGAAAATGTGTTCGATCTCACACAGAAGGTAATGATTTGAACTCAGGTCCCTTTGCTTTAACCATGGCTCTAGAATTGTCTCCGAAGACACGCAACAGCAAAACTCCGTTTCTGACCGCAAGATTCCTGGGACCACAGCGAGTCCTTCTAATATGTAATTGCTACTGACACGACAACTGCCATTCAACCTAGGACGACCGCTTTTAAACGTCCAGGACTATATAAGCGGAAATGATTCATTGATTAGCTTTCCAATAAGCATGCTTATGTGATATAAACCATTTCAACATATTCTGAAAGATCTCAACCTTTACAAGCATCTCTTATCTCTTTTGAATACTATAAACTTCATATATGTGCCAAGAATTTCACTTTATAGTCCTTAATGCGTTTGGCTCAGTTGATAGACCGTTGGCCTATCAACTGAAGGGTCCTGAGTTTGATTCTGGTCAAGGGTATATCCCTCCTTGGTTGTAGGCCCCAATGGGGGCGCATTCGGGATATGTCTCTCTCACATCCATTTTTTCTCTCTGTCTCTCCCGCTCCCTTCCACTGTGTCTAAAAACCAATGAAAACAAGATATCCGTGGTTGAGAATTAACAAAACAGGACAACAACAAAAAAGCATTTTGCTTTCAGTTCCAATACCATCTTCATTTTAAGGAAGTCCATTTGGATCTCTTGAAGGAAGTATTAAGAATATTGTCTTTATTAAAAATGACATAAAATGTTATTTTAAAAGTATACCTTAAAATTAGCATAAATTCCAAAGACTCAACCACTCATTAGCCTAAGAAACTGAATAAACAGGCTTCAAAAATACGAAGTTTACCTTTGATCTTCTTGTACTTCTTATACCATCGCCCAAACTCCTGGCACTTGGTTGCTGACACGTTGGCATAATATGTGCTATTTACAATGGATGAAATCATACTCTGTAAAGAAGAAAAAAAAATACACAGTTATTTTTCAGAAACGTGAGTACGTACTCCCTTTCAGGGACAAGAAAGGGCACACCATCGCACACACCAATCTGCTTTGTCTTTTAAACGGGAAGGACTCACCCTCCTGCAAACTAAACACTAAAGATGACTACCTAGCCCCAGCTGGTTTGGCTCAGTGGACAGAGTGCTGGCCTGCGGACTGAAGGGTCCCAGGTTCGATTCCATCAAGGGCACAGGCCAGGGTTATGGTCTCGATCCCCAATAGAGGGTATGCAGGAGGCAGCTGATCCATGATTCTCTCTCATCATAAATGTTCCTGTCTCCTTCTCCCTTCCTCTCCAAAATTAATAAAAATAGATTAACCGAAAAGAAGGCCCGATGACCTAAATTGACTATCCCTTTCACTAACCCTGGTCACAGTAGAAGGGACAGTGGCACAGCTGGAGGGCAGGCCTCGCAGGGCGGAGGCCCAGGGAGAGAACAGCTGTGATTTAGGAGCCGGAGCACCAGGCGGGCCCCGAAGCCGCCGCCCCCGTCACCCAATAATGCCTCCCCAAGGCATCTGTTCCCTCTCGGGCCGCAGGGATCCCACCGAGCCAAGAGCCAGGGAACATCCGTGCCTCGCGCTGCAGAACAACGTTTAGGGAAATAAGTTAAATTAATATGATTTATAGAAACGTGTGATCAGCCCTGGTGTGGAAATTCACCCCATGAAAGAATTAACGGGGCCATTTCGGAGCCAGGAAACCTAAGCCTCACACGTGTACCACGTTTCAACCAAAAACGAGTCCCAGCTAACCCTCTCGGAGGGCCTCCCCCCCCTGCTCTGTAACCGTGGCAGAGAGAGGGGGCCAACGCAACCTATTTGCCACCGAGAAACGAAAAAGATGGTCACACGCCTTGGGTTTTCTACAGCTGTGTTTTCAGGCAACACGCCAGCGTCTGTGGCACAGGTGAACTTACATGTCAGCGAGTGCGATAGGACACGTGTGTGTTTTATGCACAGATTTTACTGCTGCGGATTCGGTCCACAAACAAATGGACACGAACAATTCGGGAGATCCGGAGGTTTTATATCCTGCCTTGGACTCATCTTTCTCCAAAACAGTCCCCACCCCACCCCTCACCCCATACCAAGCAGCTGAGCGAAATCTCAGGGCGTCTCATTCTACAGAGTTGCTGGGATTAAAAGGATGGCCCTAACCGGTTTGGCTCAGTGGATAGAGCGTCAGCCTGTGGACTGAAGGGTCCCAGGTTCGATTCCAGTCAAGGGCATGTACCTGGGTTGCGGGCACATCCCCAGCAGGAGGTGTGCAGGAGGCAGCTGATCGATGTTTCTAACTCTCTATATATATTTATATATTAACTCTCTCTCTATATATACACACACACACACATACATATATATATATACACACACACACACACACACATACATATATATATATATATATATATATATATATATATTTAAAAATAAATAAAGGAGGAGGATGCATCAAGGTGAGGGCACGTTCTCCAGCAGGAGGTGCCAATGCCAGCGGCGGCCCTGCCCAACCGCCCGCTGCAAACAACGCCCTCTGCGAGCCCACGCGCCCTCTTTCACTCAGGGTGCAGCCCTGGTGGGGGGTGGGGGGGGCTAATCTAATTCCCAGAGACCCCTTCAGCCCTCTCTGCAGAGCAGATGGCCATCCCCCTGGGCTGCTGACCTCTCAGTGACAGCTCTGCTCTGCCAGGAGCCATCATAAGGAGAACTCTCCGTCTCAGGACCCGAGCTCAGCCCGCAGAGCGCAAAGGGCCAGGAGCGCCCGTGTGTATGGCAGAACTTTCAGGCCTCACCCACTGCCCTGGAGGATCTGTGGGACCCGAATCTTCCTGGGGGTTGAGGGGGGAGAGGTCTGCTCTGTGTACTATAACCAATGGGAAAGGAGTCTAGTCCTCGCTGGGCCAGTGCCCTCTGGCTGAGCTGTGCTCCGTCTGGTCTGAGACACCCAGACCTGGGTGCAGGGACTGTGTCTGTTCCAATGTCTGCCTCCTGCCTCGTGTGTACCACAGTGCCCGGGTGGAGTGGGTGGGGTGGCTGGGTCACTGGATGGCACAGATGAGAAAGGATGGCGATGCAATGTTAAGACACCAAAGTGAAATGTCACAATAACAGAAGGTTGGACGCGAAAGTCACCGAGTTGTAGAGGCGCCCGCCACCCTGGGGCTGCGGACGGTCCTCTCTGGAGGCTGTCTGTAAGGATGCTATCCTCCCCCCACCCTGTCTCCCCAAAAAAAGGCTCTGGCTACAGAGCCACGCAGGAGTGGGCGCTAAGCCTTCCGCTGCAAAGTGATTCCACCTCCAGAGCAAAGGTGAGCTCAGATGCCTTTCAATGGCTGTTCCCTTTCCAGCTGCAAAGGAAGGACTAAGGTGCAGAGGGACTCAGGCCCCGCCCGGAGCCCAACTCCTCCGCCCTGAGATGGGCCACAAGCCTGGTCACCTGGCCCCACCCCGTCCACCTGTCCAGCTGTCCCTGCCTCATGCTCTGTCTGTGCTCCACAGGCACCTTGACTGCCACAGCCCAGCGCCAGTGTCCACCCAGATGGCGAGGAGGTGGACATCTGGGTTTCGACGGCTCTGTCACCAGGTCCTGTGCTGGAGGCTCATTCATCCTCAGTGAAAAAGGAGGTGGCGACCGAGACTCAACCAGATCCGTTCTCTTCCCCAGAGTACGATACGCTGGTGTTCATCTCCACTGACCACTGAACAAAAAGTAAACAGGGTGAAGCTCTGAACTGAGCCAAGGGAACTATGGGTAGTCAATGAAGAGGGCTTCCTAGCCGATGGGACTATTTCATCAATGGAAAGATCGCTTCTGACAGTGATTCTCAACCTTTCTAATGCCGCGACCCTTTAATATAGTTCCTCATGTGGAGGTGACCCCCAACCATAAAATTATTTTTGTTGCTACTTCATAACTATAATTTTGCAACTGTTATGAATCGTATCTGTGTTTTCCAATGGTCTTAGGCGACCCCTGTGAAAGTGCTGTTCGACCCACAGGTTGAGAACCGCTGTCTTCTGATGTGTGGCAAATTTTATTCCTACTAATTCTCTACATGTCTTTACACAGAGTTAACCCTCAGAGAAGTTTTACTGACGTAAGTTTGTAAAATTCCCCGGAGAACTTTCAAGACAGAAGAGGTTCATCTTGGGGATGTTTTAGATGGAAGGTCACGTTATGCCTCATTATTTCAGTTTCCAACATGCACATGCCCTAACCCTACATTACACTGTTACATTCTCATAGCCCGAGTCTGAATGACTAGGTCTCACTAGACTCTTCTGGACACATACTACAAGGTCAACTTCATGCTCATGTCAACTTATTTTTTTTAAATCAAAACTTGCCAAAACCGGTTTGGCTCAGTGGATAGAGCGTCGGCCTGAGGACTGAAAGGTCCCAGGTTCGATTCCGGTCAAGGGCACGTATCTTGGTTGTGGGCACATCCCCAGTAGGGGGCGTGCAGGAGGCAGCTGATCGATGTCTCTCTCTCATCGATGTTTCTGTCTATTCCTCTCCTTTCCTCTCTGTAAAAAAATCAATAAAATATATTTTTTTAAAAATAAAATAAAATAAAAATAAAAACTTAACTCATTATAACCCACACCGCAGGGGGGCTAAGGCAGACGCCACACATGCGGCCTTTACAAGGATGCGCGCTCTCCTGAGTGCCCAGCACCGAAAGCGGGATTTGCCACATCTCACCGATGTCCAGCCACATGTTTTAGAGCAGCGGTTCTCAACCTGGAGGTTGAGCAACACTTTCACAGGGGTTGCCTAAGACCATTGGAAAACACAGGTATTTACATTATAATTCATAACAATGGCAAAATGACAGTGATGAAGTATGGTTGGGGGTCACCACCACATGAGGAACTGTATTAAAGGGTCGCGGCATTAGAAAGGTTGAGAACCACTGTTTTAGAGACTTTAATGTCCCTGGAACTGGGACACATCTCACCATCAGTAGCACGTTAGCCCTGATGAGATACAGTTGCTGCAAAATGGGATGAGTAATGATTAAACTCTCTCCCACCTACTCCCCTGCCAAGAAGATCTCATTTCCATTTACTGCTTTCTCAAAGATGCATGCGATTCTGCAGTTTGCGTTGCTCTTTTACGTTTCCCAGTCGTTCTCGAGCAACCACAGAACTTTTAGGGTCCTCCCCCCCACTTCCCGATAAACGAACGGGATCTTTTCCGATCCAGAATGCGACCGAACCCTGAGTGTCCATGTCAATATAACGCCATGCTGACCCCAGTCAAAAAGGTAAGTGTGCTGTTATGTGTTGGCTAAATAAAGAGCTGTGCTTTATGGAGGGTTATATTAAAGTGATCCTGCATATACTGAGCTCATTTCTTCTTTTTTAAAAACAAGATTTTTTTTTTATTGATTTCAGAGAGAAAAGAAGATGGAGACAGAGAGAGAAACATCAATGATGAGAGGGAATCATTGCTTGACTGCCTCCTGCATGCCCCACACCGGGGACTGAGCCCACAACCCAAGCATGCGCCCTTGACTGGAATCAAACCTGGGACCCGTCAGTCCACAGGCCAACGCTCTTCCCACTGAGCCAGACTGGCCCGGGCTGAGCTCATTTCATGTCGCAGGGTGCTGGCTATCAGAGAGAATGGGGAGACACACACACAATGGCAAGTCAAGGCAGCCCCTCAGACAGCTGGTCACAGCCAGAAACACACATGGACAGCGACCCACACAGCTATGTCACGGGGAAATACTATGTGTCAAAATAAGGAAGAAGGCTTCACATGTGCTGCCAACTACAGAAATGTTCGGGAAGTTCCAGACCTTTTTGTAATTGATCGTGAGATTATACATATGAAGACTGTGGACAGGGCGTATAATCCAAGTGTCCTCATTTGCAATCACTCTGACATCATTTGCCACTAGAATTTGCAAGTTTTGTGGGGTTTTTGTGTGTGTGTGTGTGTGTGTGTTTTAATAAAAGGAGGTATTTGAGAATTCAAAATATACCAGAATTAGCTACTCCAAAGTTTACTAGCTCATTTGAATTTGCTCTATGCCAAATTGCAAAAGCATATAATACAGTGGTACCTTGAGATACGAGTGCCCTAACATACGAGATGTTTGAGATACGAATTGTTGAGTGAGCGATTTTTGCTTTGAAATACGAGCAACAGTTGAGATACGAGTAATTGCGTGGATCGGCCGGCTGCACACGACCCACCAGTTTACCCAGTGGAGCGTCTCATAGTTTCCCACGCCTCAAGGTTACGGAATGAATTAAACTCGTATCTCAAGGTACCACTGTAATACTACCACTAATCGTACTTAGGAGAGCTAAGTAGATGGCCTTATCTAAGAAGAAATTTTGTTTTAGGTTCCTCGGACGAATGTTAACCACATCCACGTGTTTTTTCACTCGCCGGAGCACAGATGTCACCTGTGATTAGAACTAAGGTTCTAATTTTCAAATTGAGGACTCGAAGCTCAGAATGCAGCATTTTGTCCAAAGTCAAAGGGCAATGCAGAGGCCGACAGAGACACCACTAGCAGGCCCCACGGCGCCCTGGGTCTCTGAAGAAGGGGAGCTCATTAATGGAAGGAAGGAGGTATTCCCCATCGCCTCCCTCTGCCAGCACATGCTCAACCCTGGACCCTGCAATCGATCCTTTAGACCAGGGTTCTCCACCTGTGGGTCGAGACCCCTTTGGGGGTCGAACAACCCTTTCACAGAGGTCTCCTAAGACCATCGGAAAATGCAGATATTGACATCACGATGCATAACAGTAGCAAAATTTCATGGTTGGGGGTCACCACCACATGAGGAACTGTATGCAAGGGTCTCGGCTTTAGGAAGGTTGAGAACCTCTGCTTTAGACAAAGCAAGAAACAAGGTGACAGACAGTGAAACATCGGCGTGACTCAGGCCCTTCCATGAGTGGATTAAGTTTAGAGAAAGAGAAAACTAAGGGACCAAACTTAAAAGGAGAAGCAAAACAATAACCATGAATTGAGATGATCTGTACAAGACACTTAGAAAGATGTGAGCATCCCTCTTCCTCCCCCAAAAGAAGAAGATACAAGAATCGTCTATTCTTCACTGCCTTCCCCGTGGCTCAATGAGATTTGTTTGAATAGGAACATTACAATAAGAGTAGCCAACCTGCAGACACATCATGCAGTTGCTCTAAAAAAAGAACATTTTAAAAGCGAAGTGGGTGGTTGGACATTCTGCCGGTGCAAATGTCCTGTTCAGCGAGAAGAGTGTCAGAATAAGGGAGAAGCCGGCATCTCCGGCCTCTTGCCCACGCTAACCTGGAGGACAAAGCATGATGCAGGCAACAAATAACACGTGCATTCATTGCTCATTTCCGGCTTCTTCGTGCTGCCCTGTGATATGCTAAATAACATACTGAACTTCTATAATAATAAAGGTGTGATATGCTAATTAGACCGGACAGCCGAACGACCTTCCGGACATCATTCAGGAAGAAGCCACAGTGGTGGGGGCGAAGGCAGAGGTGGTTAGGGGTGATCAGGCAGGCAGGCAAGCAGTTAGGGTCATCAAGCAGGCAGAGTGGTTAAGGGCCATCAGGCAGGCAGGCAAATGGTTGGGGCGATCAGGCAGGGAGGCAAGCAGTTAGGGGCATCAGACAGAGTGGTTAGGGGCGATCAAGCAAGCAGACAAATGGTTGGGGCAATTAGGCAGGGAGGCAGGTAAATGGTTAGGAACTAATGGTCCTGGATTGTGAGAGGGTGCAGGCGGGGCTGAGGGACCCCTCCCCCGTGCACGAATTTCATGCACCGGGCCTCTAGTGAGATTATAAGGATACTTCAGTTAAGTACAGGAAAGAGAAAAACCTGGTGTGGGGGAGTTACTTGGTCATGAAAAATTCATTTGATGTCATTCGGCACCTCCCACCATTGCTTCCCAGCCCTTTCTGAGCTGTGCGATCTGAGTGGAAAACCGATACCATCCACGCTGAACGAACCCCTTCCTCCAGCTCTGGGGTGTAAGAAGCCTCCATGTGAGAGCTTCCCTCGGAAATAACCGCGGAGAGGCTGGCTTATCGAATAGCGGCCCCTCCTCTGGGGACCTGGGTGTGGTCACCTCGGAAGGGTGTAAGGATTCGGGGGAGATGATGCAGGGGAAAGCGCTAACACCAGATGCGGGGTCCATGGATGCCTGCTGTCTCCCCTGGGTGTAATCACTTCACCCGGCCGCCGCCTCAATCACCACTCAGGGGAGCTTTCTAACTGTCAGCGCCTCCGTCAACATGAGTTCCTGAGGTTGGGTCTCCAACCAGAACAACTTTGCATGAAAATAACAACTGGAAGCTGGTTCCTACAAGACAAGCTGCCTCCTCCCTTCATACCGGAATCTAAGATTCCATGAAACAGACCATTGGCAACTGGTTAGCGCGAGACTGGCCCAGCAGTGAGCATCTGCTTGTCTGTAGAGGAGACAGGATGGACTGGTTTCCTTCTCCTGACCCAACTGGCTGCCTGATTTCACCGCCCGATTGTGTTGGCATGTGGTACATTTACGTTAGTCCTCTCCTGATCCCCAAATGGACCACGCTGGCGAGGGGTAACAAAAATAATCATCTTACACCCTATTTCTAAAAAGGACTAGCAATGCTATTCCACCATCCTACTGGAAATCTAATCACCTGTTCGCAGCTCAGTAACTTCAGTCAGTCATTCTGTCCCACAAATACAGTGGTACCTTGAGATTCGAGTTTAATTAGTTCCGTCACCTTGAGGCGTGGGAAACTATGAGACGCTCAAGTCGCGGTAAACTGGTGGGTCATGTGCAGCCGGCAGATCCGCGCGATGACTCCTATCTCAAATGTTGCTCGTCTTTCAAAGCAGAAATCGCTCGCTCGACGGCTCGTATCTCAAAAATCTCATATGTTAGGGCACTCGTATCTCGAGGTACCATTGTACTTGACAGTAAAAGCTCAACTAGGGACGTGGTCGGAACTTTGAAAACCTATCTTCATGCTTGAAATAAGCCAACACCAAAGGACAGTTATTCTGCGATCTTACTTTTATGAGGGGCCAACACAAGCACATTCACAGAGACAGGAACCGGAAGTGGGGTACCAGGGGCTGTGGAGAGGGGATGGGGAATTACAACGTTATGGACACAGACTTTCTTTGGGATGATGCAAAGTGTGGAAATAGATGGGAGTGATGGTGGACAACACTGTGAAGGTCATTCATGACACTGAATTGTAAACTTAAAAATGGTTCAAAAGATAAACTTCATGTTATATGTCTTTTACCAGCAAAAAATATATATAATTTGCCAAAACCGGTTTGGCTCAGTGGATAGAGCATCGGCCTGCGGACTGAAGGATCCCAGGTTCGACTCCTGTCAACAGCATGTACAATGGTACCTCGAGATACAAGTGCCCTAACATACGAGATTTTTGAGATACGAGCCGTCGAGCGAGCAATTTTTGCTTTGAAATACAAGCAACATTTGAGATAGGAGTCATCGCGCGGATCGGCCGACTGCACACGACCCACCAGTTTACTGTGACTCAAGCGTCTCATAGTTTCCCACACCTCAAGGTTACAGAACGAATTAAACTCGTATCTCGAGGTAGCACTGTACCTTGGTTGCGGGCACATCCCCAGTAGGAGGTGTGCAAGAGACAGCTGATCGATGTTTATTAAAGTTTCTAGCTCTCTAACCCTCTCCCTTCCTCTCTGTAAACAATCAATAAAATACATTTTTTTAAAAAAAACTCTGAGTTGGTGATATTAAGTTAGGAGCTTGCCCTCCTCTAGGCAGAGCCCATTCTGACATCCATGTACGTGAATCCAAGAGACAGTTCATTGTGATGAACTGTGAAATCAGGACAAATGATTGGAAGTTCTTTTCCTAAACTCTCTTCATTCAGTCCCTGTATATGATCAGAATAATTCAAAGTAATTACTTTTATAACTTCATGAGCTATCACATTGGAATACATCAAACTTCTAGCAACAGCCTTAGCACCTGCATTCATCCCTACAGGTCGGCACAGAAATGGCCTGGGGTGTATGCACCAAAGCAGGCACAGAACCAGTTTCTGATCAGTTCACTCAAAATGCAGTATCACTTTTTCTCCTGATGCATTTCTACCTGGAAAACTCACTACGAAATCCCTACAAATGTGCATGATGCAAAGATATCTCTCTCTCTCTCTCTCTCTCTCTCTCTCTCTCTCTCTCTCTCTCTCTCTGCTAGACAGGGGAAAGGCTCAATAAATTAAATAAAGATGGGCCTGGCATGGCTGACTCATTCCATTCACCAACCTGTGCAACGGTTTCAAGAGCAGGTCAGGAATACTAGTGCCCCTCCCTTTCTGTCTAGTTGCCTACCCCTCAGACGCATGCCTCCCCAATATTTGGGGAGCAAAAGCATGAGTGGTAGAATTTGTCTCAGAGGGTCTAAATACTAAAACACACCCCAAGCTGAAACCAGTTCAGCTCAGTGGATAGAGCGGCAGCCTGCGGACTGAAAGGTCCCAGGTTCGATTCCGGTCAAGGGCATGTACCTTGGTTGCAGGCACATCCCCAGTAGGGAGCATACAGGAGGCAGCTGATTGATGTTTCTAACTCTTTGGAGGGTTAAATACATCTAAAAAATAAAATGAAGTAAAAAAATAAAACATACCCCAAGACACACACAAAAACTGTCCACACCAACAATCTGATGTCTCCATCCTAACAGCTGGCACTGTTCCTAGAACATCGCTGCACGCCAGGTAGCAGGCCAAACAGGTATGGGACTAATCTCACTCCTCACTCTATGCCTTAGAGCTGTTTCTCTCCTGGTTTTACTGACAAAGAAATGGGTTCATAGAGGTGAGGTCCCAGAGGCTGTGAACCAAGACATGCATCCAGATCCATCTGCCTCCAGAAGGCAAGCCCTTACCACCTTGTTCCCTGCTTCTCCCCAAGACTCCGTCATCTGAGAACCCAGCTCCAGTTCTACGGTTTGCATCGCCTTCTCGTGAACTTCACAGACAGATAAGTATCGTATTTTCCAGTATATAAGATGACTTTTCAACCCGGGAAAATCTTCTCAGAAATCAGGGGTCGTCTTATAGGGCCGGTATATCCCAAACTCCTTATTTTAACTGGAAAAGTTGAGTGTCGTCTTATATGCCCATTCATCTTATATACCAGAAAATACGGTAACCTGTTGTCTTCCAGCAAGTGTAGCAAATCACACCAGAAAGTGGATTTCCACAAGCGCTCTAACTCATGTCAACCTGCGTTCACATCACCGCGGTTCTAAGCCGCTGCCTCTAGCCAACCACACGTTATCTCGTCATTCAGAAGAGTGGGGCCTCGCCCAGGGACCCCAATGGATAAGCACCTGCTTGTCCACTCGATCCCCTCAGTCTCTTGTTCCAGTTTACGACCAGGTCCCTAAAAGCACGGTATCACTTTTTCTCCTGGCGCACTTCCACCCGGTGAAGTCGCTACAAAATCCAGACAAATGTGTTCCCTGCAAAGATCACTCTCTCTGCTGGATGACAGATAAATTCGGAAGCACAAAGGCGGGTCGGGTGTGGCTAACTCATCCCGCTGAGCAGGCCAGGTGATGCTCAGGTCACTTCACCCGCCACGCAAGCTTAGGTAGACACTTCCCCTTGGGTTTCCTGCTCTAGAACATGGAGACACTGCTAGCTGCTACCTTCTAGAACACACATGGAAAGAGGAAGGTTGTCAATGCAGAAGGTTTTAACACATGCGCATGACGTCAGAGCTTTCGGTAACTGACACCTTCTGTGCCACAACAGGAAGCACCCTCATCTCCAGAGCTTTCCACCCAGGATGCAGTGTGACTCCAGAAATAAAACACAGCCGTGGAAGCGGGCGTGCCCTCCTGCGGGGTTCCCCGTTCCCCGGATCCCCCGGGACTCCGATACTGACCTGGGAGAGAGGGCATTCTTTGGCTAGTGTGCTCTGGTTCATCTCTTTGAGCAGCTCCTTTAAGGCATTGCGGACAGTGGCATGGTTCCACTGCTCCGCGGGCAGGTCTTCCAACTTCGAGCAACTGCAAAACACAGCGAGAGGAACAGGCAAAGCTTAACGCAGGGCCTCACTGCAGAGGCGACGGGCCACCCCGGCCCCAGGCAGCACCAGGAAAACGGCCAAAGGCCCGGCCTGCGGGGCCCAGTGCCTGAGCATCGACCTAGGGATCGGGAGGTCATGGTTCGATCCCTGGTCAAGGGCACATGTCAGGGGTGCAGGCTGGATCCTCAGTAAGGGGGGGTGCAGGAGGCAGCCAGTCAATGATTCGCTCTCATCGTTGATGTCTCTATGTTTCTCTCCATCTCCCTTCCTCTTTGAAATCAATAAATATATATATGTATTTTTAAAAAGGACAAAAATCATGCACCTATGGATGAAGACAATGAGGGGGGAGGTAAGGGTAGAGGGAGGGGTGGGAGCCGGGTGGCGGGGAGCTATGGAGGGGAAAAAAGAGGAACAAATGTAATCATCTGGATAATAAAGATTTAATTTAAAAATAAAAATAAAAAAGGAAAACTGCTAAAGAATGCAACCAGGTGTGGACCGCACACTCTTCTCTCGGCCCCGGACACAGCCCGGCAGCTGCTCACAGCAGCCTGAGAAAAAAGTCCCTTCAGGTATGGAAAATGGCGAATTTTTAAGAGTAAGATTTCCCTCCTCCGCTGAAGAAAGTGGCGTGGCCAGGGGAGTATAAACTCCATGAAACAAGCGGAATCTCCGTCAGACTGGGAGTTCAAAGGCCGACCCTTCCCTCCTGCACACAACGCGGAGGTGTGGCTTTCCCCGAACACAGCTTTGAAGGGAAGACACCAAAGCATCCATCCTCCTGTCAAAGCACAAATTCTCCGAAATCGGCGCGTCCCAAGCCTGCCCACCACAGGACGCTGTGAAATCATGTGACTTGCAGGCATGCATAGGAGCAGGCTCTGCAGAGCGCTGAAGGACTCTAGAGTCTGTTAATGAATCATCATGTAAATATCTGTTTTCCGATGGTCTTAGGCGACCTTGCTAGCAGTTTTCAACCTGTGGGTCGCGACCCCCAAGTTGAGAACCGCTGCTGTAGAGCCTAAGACCATCAGAAAACACAGATATGTACATGACGATTCATTAACAGGAGCAACATGACAGTGATGAAGTAGCAACGGAAATAATTTTAAGATTGGGGGTCACCACCACATTAGGAGCTGTATTAAAAGGTCACAGCATGAAAAAAGGGTTGAGAACCGCTGCTAGAGGCACTGCCATGTGCTCTGGATGCTGTAAGGGGGTGGGGGAGGTGCAGAGACAGAAGCCATTCCCAGAATCCCTGCACCCTCAGGGAGAAGCAGAGGGGAAGGGGTGCCCAGTGCGGGAGTCTTTCTAACAAGTCTCTCCCAGGGGCAGAAGGCTCATCCCTCGGCACGTAAACCTGAGACCGCGGCGTGTTTCGCCTTCCGGGCCTGCGTGCTGAGCATTTACCAGGAGCACCCCGAGAGCGGGGCGCCGGGAGGCTCCCCTGATGGGCCCCGGATCTGTAATGATTTGTCAGCTCCCCTGGCCCCGGGTCACCCCTCGCTGCTTCTGAAAACAAACCCTAACCCGCTGGAATGTGGACCATAAAGGCCTCTCCATCCTCCAGGCCTGCTCACTCTCTCCCTCCCCACCCCCCGTTTCTCCCAATGGCCAGACCAGTGGTCGGCAAACTGCGGCTCGCCACTCTGCTGATGAGTTTGCCGACCACTGTTCTAGACACTCGCACAGATGGATGCGCTGGGCTATGGGGTGACCCCCTGACGGACGGGCCTCGGGGGGCAGCGTGCAGACCCACCTCTGCAGCTGGATCTTCAGCGTCACCACGTGATACACGTCCTGCAGCATGTCGGCCACCGTGGCGTCCGGGGCGTCGGTCACGTAGCTGAGGGGCAGCGGGTTCCACCTCCCCAGCTTGATTATCCCTGCGGGGGAAGAAAAACATCGTAAGCCGCTGCCTGCCATTCATTAACCCCGCCCTGTTTGTTCACGGCGGGAAGGTCACGCCACAGTCCACAGGCCAGGCCCGCGCCCAGAAACTTTACAGCCCGGGGCGATCACCCGTGTCCTTCTGGCCTCCGGGAGGGACGGGGGGATGGGAGAGGGGAGCTACCTCCCCGGGAAGAGGAGGAGAGAGGGATGCTCAATCCCAGGCCACCGGTGAATCCATGTCTTCCTGTTTCTTAAATTACTTAGAAAACCATAAGGACACCTCCTTCTCCCCCCACCTCTCAGTCTCCATTCACACCCTCGCTGAGGAGGGAGGCTAAATATACCCGCCTGCTGATTTCAGAGGCCAGGACGGGAGGAAAAAGCCAGCGGGCCTGCAGTCAATAGGAGATCCGGTGTGGGATCCTACGAGCGAATTCCTGCGTGTGGGCTGGGCACCGGCCCCGGCACATCCTGGCTGCCTGGAGCCGGGGTGGCACGCTCAGAGCTGATGGAGCAGCTCAAGTTCATGTCCAGATCGCACTGCACCCGGCAGAGGGGGTGGTGCTGGCCGCTGGCACAGGGACTGACCCCAGATCGAAAACAGCAGGCATGCCTTCCACTTCCTTCTGTTCCAACTCCTCAGCTCTTTTTATATTTTTTAATTATTTTTAAAACTATATTTTCATTGATTTCACAGAGGGAGAGATAGAGAGAAACATCACTGATGAGATAGGATCACTGATCGGCTGCCTCCTGCATGCCCCGTACTGGGGATCGAGCCTGCAACCCGGGCATGTGCCCTTGACCGGGAATGGAACCGTGACCTCCTGGTTCATAGTTGACACTCAACTACCGAGCCGGCCGGCGGCTCCTCAGCTCTTTCTAGAGCAGCGGTTCTCAACCTGTGGGTCACGAACAGCTAGCAGGGTCTCCTAAGACCATCAGAAAACACAGAGATTTACATTAAGATTCATCACAGTAGCAAATTACAGTTATGAAGAAGTGACAAAAATAATTTTATGGTTGGGGGTCACCACCACATAAAGAACTGTATTAAGGGGAGGTTGAGAACCACTTCCTGCATTAGGAAGGTTGAGAACCACTGGTCTAGAGCGACCATGGTCCCCTTTCCCACGACAGACGGCGCACACGTGATGACGGAGAGAAAAAAAAAATCCCAGTCAAGCTCAGGCCTCCCAGAGCAGCGATGTTGGGGATCCCCTTGTCCCAGGGGGGTTCACAAGACAGCTTCGGCGGCATGTCCTGAAAATGCTAACTTCCTCTTAAGCTGGGCCCATATTCTCTGGGCGCACATGACGTTAAAGAGGAAAATTAAAGAGAAACTCATTTCACAAACACAGAGTGATGAAAACTGCATTTGTGTGCTATGAGAAATCAAATGGTCCCAGGCCATTAGAAATTCCCTCTCCCCTCTCCCTCCCTCCCTCCCTCTCTTCCTCTCTCTCTCTTTCTCTCGGCATGTATTAGTGATAGAAGTACAGTGGTACCTCGAGATACGAGTGCCCTAGCATACGAGATTTTTGAGATACGAGCGGTCGAGCGAGCGGTTTTTGATTTGAAATACGAGCAACAGTTGAGATAGGAGTCATCGCGCGGATCGGCCGGCTGCACACGACCCACCAGTTTACCGCGACTCGAGTGTCTCATAGTTTCCCACGCCTCAAGGTGACGGAACGAATTAAACTCGTATCTCGAGGTACCACTGTCACACTATTTTTAGTTTTGACAATCCAGGTAAGTCCAGCTACACCGTTCTTCCAGAAAACACTTTTTTTTTGTTATCGGAGAGAGAGGACACCTAGATACTCAAGTGACTGCTAAAAAGCTTCACAAAATGACCCTTAGAGCCAGGCGGAGAAACCCCGATCACAGGAAGTGAACCGCCGGACCAGGCCGGGTCCTGTCCACAACGAAGGAAACCAGTGCACAACGCTCGACATCATGCTTGAACACGGGGGGCAAACAGGAGAAAACTATTAAAACGAGGCACTGTTGCGGTATTAGGCGGGAACAATCTGGTGGCGAATATGCTGCAGTATAAATAGTGCCGGGACGCGGCTCCAGCAGAGGAACACAGCTCCCGTTCATGGCACCGTATGTCCCCAGCGCTGGCTCCGGCAGTCAGGCCTCACGTGCCAAGAAAAGCTGTTTTCCTGCGGGGAGAGTGGTGCTCACATCCCCACGCGTGACAATGGAAAGTGCGCAGCACGAGGCATGCACACGCGGGAGCCAGGAAATGCGCAGCCCGGCCCGCCGGACAGCCGCCCCCCGGGGGCCGGGGCTGTGTCCTCCCGACACGTGAACATGCTAAGATGATGCCACGTCCCGTGTCTAACATGTCTCCTTTTAAAACAGAATCCCTCCACCGTTTTAAATTCCTTGAAAAGTCATGATAGTTGAGTACAGCGTGGTACCTCGAGATGCGGGTGCCCTAACATACGAGGTTTTTGAGATACGAGCCGTCGAGCGAGCGATTTTTGCTTTGAAATACGAGCAACAGTTGAGAGAGGAGTCATCGCGCGGATCGGCCGGCTGCACAGGGCCCACCAGTTTACCGCGACTCGAGCGTCTCATAGTTTCCCACGCCTCAAGGTTACGGGACAAATTAAACTCGTATCTCGAGGTACCACTGTATGAGTTGGCCATGTTCTAAAGACGTGACTTCTCATTGTCAGAGGTGCTGGGGGGAGGTGGGGGAGGAGGGGGAGGAGAGCTTTTAACTGTGCACGAGGATAGGCAAGTAGCAGAAGCTGATTCGGTGGGTCATGTTGGTCACTACGGATGCAAAAATAATACGAGGCCAATGAACCCTGCAGAGTTCAATGTCACCCCAGAAGAGACGCATCTATGTTGCTGTGTATGCTCCTGTCCACTGCTTTTCACTGGGTTGTGTTCCACTGTAAGAGTAAAACCATGCCTGGCCTGCTGGCTCAGTGGGTGAGCATCGACCTATGAACCAGGAGGTCATGGTTGGATTCCTGGTCAGGGCACATGCCCGGGCTGCGGACTCAATCCCCAGAGTGGGGCCTGCAGGAGGCAGCCGATCCACGGTTCTCTCTCACCAGGGATATTTCTCTCTCTCTCTCTGTCTCTCTCTCCCTTCCTCTATGAAATCAATAAAAATAAGTATTTTTTTTTAAATAAACCACAACGCAGCCAGAAACAACACACTGTTTCTGTATGATTTCATTTATATAAAATGCAAAACAGGCAAGACTAATCGAAGAGAGCTCAACCTCAGAAAGCGGTTGTCTGGATGGCAGGGCAACTGGCTGGGAAGGGACGGGAGAGAATTCTCTTGTTCTGGTTGGTGGATGCCTGGGTATAAAAGTTGTCAAATTTCATCAAGTCCAACAATATGCATACATTCTACTGTATGTAAACTACCGTATTTTCCGGCACATAAGATAACTGGGCGTAGAAGACAACCCCCAACTTTTCCAGTTAAAGTATAGAATTTGGGATATATTCGCCCTATAAGATGACACCCGGCGAATAAGACAACCCCTGACTTTTTCCAGTTTAGAGTTTGGGATATACTCGCCCTATAAGATGACACCTGGCATATAAGATGACCCCCGACTTTTGAGAAGATTTTCCTGGGTTAAAAAGTCATCTTATACGCCAGAAAATACAGTATATCTAAAAGATAAAAATATAAAGGTGAAGGGAGAGGGGATGGTAGACAAATCCCTCCACTGAAAAGAGTAGCAGCCTCATTTGGGTAAATTCGCTGCCCACGTGGGGGGCCAGGAGGACCCTGGTTTGGGCTGGAGTCAGACACACACAGGTGTCCGCACACACGCCAGGCCTCTGCCCACAGCAGCTGCCCCAGGTCGGTCTGCCTTCGCCAAGAGAGGCTGGCGGAAGAGCTATTTTCAGGCGATGGGGAGTGGCGTGTGCCCCCTGCTCACGAACTCCCCGGTCCGGGGGCCTGTCCTTGGCTCCGCCCTGTCCCAGGCTCCGCAGGTGGGAGGTCTGGGGGGACAGCCCTGTCAGGAGGCTGTTCCCCAGGCCGGTGGGAGGCACTCAGACCAATGCACGCTCTGCAGTACCTTCCTCAGAGACAGCCTTCCCTCTCTGGTATAAAATGCCCAGAATGTTCTTTGGCCTGGGCGTCGAGGATTCATTGAGGAAATCACATTGGGATTTTATATAAGCCTAATCCCCCTCTGTGACTTATAATAATGGGGCCTTTTAATGGAACAGATTAAAGAGGAAAAGGGAATGGAGATGTAAAAATAACCTTGCGTCAATATATATATTTTAAATACACAGAATCTATCTTCTTCTTAAGAAGCATGAACACTTCTTAATAGATGCATCTCTTCGAGGGGCGTCCATTGAACTCTGCAGGAAACGTCAGTCATCAAACTGGGAAGCAGGAGAGCACGATGACTAGCACAAATCCCAGTGGAGGGATTTATCTACCATCCCCTTCCCCTTCCCCCCCCCCTTTTTTTTAGATATACAGTGGTACCTCGAGATACGAGTGCCCTAACATACGCGATTTTTGAGATACGAGCCCTCAAGCGAGCCATTTTTGCTTTGAAATACGAACATTTGAGATAGGAGTCATCGTGCGGATCGGCCGGCTGCACACGACCCACCAGTTTACCGCGACTCGAGCGTCTCATAGTTTCCCACGCCTCAAGGTGACGGAACGAATTAAACTCGTATCTCGAGGTACCACTGTACTGTATTTTCCGGCGTATAAGATAGCGCAATGACTAGGAACACAGCTGCCAAGTCAAATCGCCTCCATTCACATCGAAGCTCGTTGTGGCCTCAGCAAGTTACTTAAGTTCTCCCTGCCTCGACTTTCTCATCTGCAAAATGGAACAATAAAAGCACGGACCTCACAGGATTCCAGTGCAGAATAAACGGAAAGCCTTTAGCACCGGGCCTGGATGTAATACATCCCAACAACTGTTTACAGTTATTATTCAGGCAGTTTTAATGCTTCTTAAAAAGAAGATAGGATCCATTTATTTTAAAAAACATTGACTCAAGGATATTTTCACGTCTTCATTCCTTTCCCTCTTGAATCCGGTCATTGCCTGTAACAGGCCTCATTGTTATAATCACCGAGGAGGACCGGAAACCAATCAGGTCCCTCTCCTCTACCCCATGCTCTCCACTGCCTCCATCCTTCCTCCTCGAGGTCTGCTTTCCTTTCACCCGAGGAGATTCATCTCTCCCTCCTCTGACAACAGCGCTTCCACACTCTCTCTCCCCTCCTGGCCGCACCCCCACGTGTACTGAGAGTGCACCCCCAACTTCTCCATCAGACCTTCGCCCCTAGGCATTAGTTTCAACACTTTCATGGTTCGATTCCTGGTCAGGGCACATGCCCAGGCTGTGGACTCAATCCTCAGAGTGGGGCCTGCAGGAGGCAGCGGATCCATGGTTCTCTCTCACCAGGGACATTTTTCTCTCTGTGTCTCTCTCTCCCTTCCTCTAAGAAATCAATAAAAATAAGTATTTTTTTTAAATAAACCACAACGCAGCCAGAAACAACACACTGTTTCTGTATGATTTCATTTATATAAAATGCAAAACAGGCAAGACTAATCGAAGAGAGCTCAACCTCAGATGGCGGTTGTCTGGATGGCAGGGCAACTGACTGGGAGGGGACAGAAGATAATTCTCTTATTCTGGTTGGTAGATGCCTGGGTATAAAAGTTTCCCTCTGATCCCCACAGGCTCGCTCTCCTCAGTCTCCTCTACATCGTGGTGGCTCGTGTGTGAGAGGCACAGCGGAAGAGAAGACTGGGAGAGAGCATGGTTCCCGGTCTGCCAGGCCTTGAATGCCGGGCTCAGCGGCACCCCCTGCATGGGTCAGGTGTCAGGAGCAGAGGCTGGAGGCAGAGGTGCACGCAGGCCCCACCTTGTCTGCGTTCAGCTCTGAGACCCTGAACAGGCTGTTCCTCTCACCGAGCCTCAGTTTCCCTCCTCTGTCAAATGGGACCCTAACATCTACCCTCAGGGCTGGCAGGAGGCTTCGGACTGGGGCTGGCGCACAGCAAGTGCTCAGTCACCATCAGGGGAAGTGGATCCTGGAAGTCGGGGTTTGGGTGTGATTTAGGAAGATGAACCTATACTGGAAGGCGGGTGGGTTGAAGGAGGGACGCACTTTGAGGGGAGAGACGAAGAGCTGCAGGAATACAGGTAGGCGTGTCTAATGCCGGCCTCCCCCCAACTCTCAGGAGACCGACCCCCGCAAATGCTACCCCCCACTGGTGGAGGAGGACGAAGAAAGGAAGGATGCCCTGTAGATACTGGCTCACAGCCCTTGGAAAAATCTCAATGAAAATGGCATCACTATGAACATATAGATGCGTGTCCAGTGCTCACTCTATGAATAGGTTTTGAACCCCAATCTGGAGAATGAGAAAAACGAATTACGGTTCAGTTAGATTGTACGCATTACCTTTCCCTCTTTAATCAGGTCATGTGCCTGTAAAAGGCCTCATTGTTGTACATAGAGGTACACAGACACACACACACACACACACACACACACACACACACACACACACCACACCTTGAGCCCAGCCAGGCACCCAAGGCATGCTCAAAGAGATGCCAACTCCTGTTTCTTCTCGGAATACACGTCACACTCTCATTCCGTCTGGAGGATTGATCCCCAATAGTCACTGCTAGAAATCAGGCACATTCTTCCAATTCTGCCCCGAGGATAATTCTCACCCTGATCCACCCATGACCCTCTCCCTGCCCGGCTGCACAATAAATATTCCTGGTTGGTGAGGGTGTCTTACAAAGAGACTGACTTTGTCACCCTGTCCCCTCGTGTGACAGTTTGCACAGTGTTTTTTTAGCCCATTGGTCCATGCTCGTGAGAAGAGCAGAGGGTCGGCGTTCTAACGGGAGGTCGGCTGAAGGTCACAGAAGAGCCGCTTTTCAAGGACACCCATGGGGTGTAGTCAGGGTGGGAGACGGTGGGTTTCCTCACTACAGGGTCAAGGACACCCTTTCCCACGTAGCTCCGCCCACACGCCAATGGCCAAACAGCGGATGGGCCCTGGGAAGGCTGGACGGGACGTGTTCACTGTCTTCCTCGTCACCTACCAGGCAGGGTCTTGAAGTTTAAGGTTAAACCAAGCAGATGAGACACCACTGAGGAAAGAAGGGAGGGGCCCAGACAAGCCAGCTCTCCTTGGAACTTCCCTGGAAAACACCGTCCCCCCCAAACAGTGCCATTTCAGAAATAAACATTGTTCCCGAAGTCATTGTTCCTATTTGTAAGGAATTGATCATCTGCAAACATTCAGAAAAGGCCTGTTGTGGAGAAAAAGGCCCCACGATCACAGATGCAGTTTCAAGGTCTCTGAGTCACAAACCACGGGCCTTTATTTGGGGGCTGAAATTCACACAAATGCTAACGGGACTGAATGGAGCGCTGGATAAATAAAGTTGTTTACACCCAGACAAATCTGTTCGCCGCAATACCGAGGACCCATCCGCTCTTTGTGCAGAGCCTTTAGACCAAATAACAAAACGCAATTGTAGGTAAATTTCCCGTTAGTACCATAAAATTAGGTTGGGAAGGGAGGCAATCTTTGTCTAGAATTAAAAAGATGCGATTATGGAAACCGGTTTTCACTCTCCCGGTGCGGTTTTCTGTCACAGTCACAGAGCTGACATTTCATAAGAAAAAATATTAAGTTGTGTGTGTGTGTGTGCTCATGTTTTCCTTACTTTTTTAGTTTCTGTCCTATCTCAGAGAAATCAAATACTCTTCTCCGTAGATGCCTAATTCACTATTACTATGATGTGCCTCGAAGTATGCAAAAACGAGTGATGATATTACACATTATAGTTCACCTATGTTTCAGCTTTTTAGAAAGTTGACCACTTCTGAGAATTAAATAAAACGACGTGTCTAATGCAACATAATCAATAGGGCATCAGAAGGGTGTGTATTAAGTAGTCATCATTCCTCCCTTCGCTCCACAAGTTTTTCTTTAGTATCTCCAGCACAAATGGCAACGATGCAGAGATAAGCCAGTGACTCCCCACACCGTGGAGCAGGGGGGCTTATGATCGCGAAACACGTAGCTAAGTGCAACCACTCCTCAAAGAAACCAAAATGATCGCTTTTACCCCCTGTGCTTCTAATATGAGAAACATGTCCTGCATGAAGGCCTGCACTGGATACCTCCTGAAGTACCCAGACACAGTTCTCCCGTGAGCAGCCGCATCTAGATGGATGCTGATAAAATGGGTATCTACTGGGTATACAGTGGTACCTCGAGATACGAGTTTAATTCGTTCCGTCACCTTGAGGCGTGGGAAACTATGAGACGCTCGAGTCGCGGTAAACTGGTGGGTCGTGTGCAGCCGGCCGATCCGCGCGATGACTCTTATCTCAACTGTTGCTCATATTTCAAAGCGAAAATCGCTCGCTCGACGGCTCGTATCTCAAAAATCTCGTATGTTAGGGCACTCGTATCTCGAGGTGCCACTGTACTGTAGAATGAAACCCAGCCATCAACATGTGAGACAGACATAGGAACCTGCCAAGAGACCAGCGGTATTCCGATCCTGCAATCCAGTGGAGAATGTTCTTTTATTCCGAGTATGTTTTAACATGACTTTTCAAAGCAGAGTGAAAACTCAGCCTGGGGGGAGAAAGATGAGACATCCGCTTTAATATCCAAAGGCTGGGGGGTTGTATATCTCATTACTTCCTGAAAAAGATTGCAGCAAAGGAGTATCAATAAAAAAATAAAATAAAAAATTTAAAAAAAGCCAGCCTCCAAGGGACTAAGCCTGGGGCTTTTGGCTCCTGGTGTTATTTCCACACCCACTGGTGACGAGGCCTTTTCTAGAAACAGAAGAACTCCTGACATCGATGGCACCTGTTCACCCTCCTCAGGGTGCCCGTGGCCGCAGCCCTATGCAGCAGCTTTGTTAAAAAAAAAACACGAAAAACTGCCGAAACCGGTGTGGCTCAGTGGATAGAGCGTCGGCCTGCGCACTGAAAGGTCCCAGGTTCGATTCCGGTCAAGGGCATGTACCTTGGTTGCAGGCACATCCCCAATAGGGGGCGTGCAGGAGGCGGCTGATCGATGTCTCTCTCTCATTGATGTTTCTAACTTTCTATGCCTCTCCCTTCCTCTCTGTGAAAAATCAATAAAATATATTAAAAAAAAATAAAATACGAAAAACTGCCTGTCCTATGAAATCATGCCACAGGATTATTTACCCATAAGTCAACTCATGGGAGAGCCCAGCCTGGCAGTGAGTAATAACTCAGCTTGTTTCTAACCTGTGACCGGCCGTGGTGTATCAGCAAATGGTAGCAGCACCGAGTTATAAACCGCAGTTATTACCGTTAAACCTTGGGTGGGAAAGACTTTTCCATGAGAAAAGAGACAAAAACACCTGAGAAAAGGGATTCTTGAAGTGTACGCATTTCCCTTTCTCTTGCCTAGCTTGGCCAGACACAACTTTCTACAGTTCTTCTTCTCCTTCTGCTCTGATTTTGAAGTCTACGCCTCCCATGTCTTGCATTGGGGTAAAAGGACATGGAAAACGAAATAGTATTCTTCTGGCATTTTGCATTATTCAAGGGCCACGATCATTTCCACAAGTGAAGGAGACCTCACACCGCATTTGTCTGGGAACCTGCAATACACTTAATCTGGCATTTGTAACGAGACAAAAGAAAACGCCAAGCACAGATAAATAATTCAATGATTCCAAATACATGTTGAGGCTACAGTGTTAGGTAAATGATCTGAAAATCCACATACACACGCAGGATGTACAGTATTTTCCCGCGTATAAGAGGACTTTTTAACCCAGGAAAATCTTCTCAAAAGTCGGGGGTCGTCTTCTACGTCCGGTGTCATCTTACAGGGCGGGTATATCCCAAACTCTGTATTTTAACTGGAAAAGTCGGGGGTCATCTTATACTTCAGAAAATATGGTACTATTTCCCAACTCCAGACAGCTCCTCTATCTGCATCAACTTGGGTATTATTGACAAACACACACAAGGTAGTTTTTGACTCCTTAAGAATTCTAACTTTTATCTTAAATCATATCTGTATCTTTTAGGGAAAATTATCCTCAGGAACATTATTAGTAGTAAAACACTGAAATATGAAGTTCGAAAGCTTTCTGAATCAACCCTGGGGATAGACAGCTGTCTGTCAATCTTTCCTTGAGTTGACTACTCCCTTACGCTACAGAAATGTTCTACTTAAAATACATACATATATATATATATATATATATATATATATATATATATATATATACACACACACACACACACACACACACACACACAGTATGATTTGGGGCCTCGTAATTCTATACATGGGTTTTTACATTTTGCAGCAAAAAGATTTTTGTCTCATGTAATAGATGCAGCTTCACATTTGGGAAACGTTATGTTACAACCCTGACTTTTATTAGATTATTTAATATAAGCACTAAGTAACGAGGCTAAATTAATAAAGACCCTATTGAGGGGGAAAAAAAAACACACAACACAAAATTATTCCACAAATTAAATAAAACTTTCTGAAGCTGGCATTTTAGAAACCTTTATTTAATTTTGGAAAATCCTGATTCTTCTGAAAAACAGCCAAAATATTGGTCAGGGTATGAAAATAAAAAAATATGGTTGCTGTTGAGCTATTTCTTTCGTAAGAGTGCCATTGAAAACCGTTACGTGGGGGCATGGGACACATGAGAAAGAGAAGGGTTACGAGAAATTATCTGGGATCCGTCCGAAGCTCCGGTCACGGGTTAAGAACAATTTCATCTGGTACATATTGTGTGATCGTCCTCAGTTTAATAGTTGAGTCATTATCTAAGAGAGTTTGGAAGTCCAGGGTCGGTTCTGGCAGGTCACACAAACAAACCTCTGCTTTCTTTTCCTCCTTTCTCTTCGGAAATACATTTGCATAAAGAGATTTCCCTCTGGCATTTGTCCCCCTAAAATATCATCAATAATCCAAGACACGGGGGTGCGGGGGGGAAGTATACTCTTTTCAACAGACTTTGCTACCTCCTAGTAGATGCTGTTCGAGCCGCATTTCTGCACCCGCTGGGGCAGGTAGCACCCACTGATGATCTAAGTATACAGATGCCACACACGGTTCCCATCCTAATTAGTGACATGCATTCTCTGCAGAAAAGGACCTTCCAGGTGCTCACCCCTGGCCCAGCCCCCTGGGAAACCCCACCACCTGCGCGCTCCCAATCACACATTCCAGAACTGCCCTCGGGCACCTGCTGCTTCCGGTAATTTAAGGTTCTGCGACATGCGACCTCGAGGGCCACATTCTACTGGCGCGCTGATCACCAACGAAAACGCGGCCATGGAATACGAAGGGCAAAAGCAGACTCACTCACACTGTGCATTCCTCCTCATGTTTCCACTAACCTGATTTCACAGTAATTTGTTAAGAAACTCTAAGACATGGGAGCAAATATGGCTGTAACTGTTACAAAATGGTCACTGCTTCAGGCTTCGAGTTTTGTTTGGCTTTTCTGTTGACGCGAGGTGATATTTTCGGGCCCCTTTAAGAACATTTTATATTGTTTTTACTTGCAGCATCTCTTCCTATCAGATGTTTTACATTCAAAATAATTTTACAAGTTTTTTTTTTAATTTCCATTTTTAGAAAGTGCTATATTTAAAGGCAGCAAACTCAACCTTTAAATATGGTACTACCATTTTTTTTTAATTTTCTTTATTGATTAAGGTATTACATATGTCTCCTTATCCCCCACAGCCCCCCCCCCCCCCCCCCCCATCATGCCCTCCACCCCCCCGCACCCGGTGTCTGTGTCCATTGGTTATGCTTATATGCATGCACAGAGGTCCTTTGGTTGATCTCCCATACCTTACCACTTTAATGGCTATAATGAAGATGCCCAATATATACAGAGGTGGGGTCTCCATTGGCAAATGTTTCTTGGCCTGAATCTAAGGTAGGTCTGTAGCCATTCCATAACTGTTTAACAACATTGACAATGGCCTATTTGAGCCAGCTAAAATATTCAGCCATGTCAGGAAAATGCCATATACAATCACTGGGCTACTGAACTGTGACACTTGGCATTTACTCCTGGAAAGATGCCTGGCTGTGCTTGGCAGCTGAGAAGTTGGGGGTGATCTGTAGGCTAGAGCAAGGCCTGCAATGAATTCTGCTCCCCATCCCAGGAGCCTCCCTTTCAGTAAGGGCTGAGCTGCTGAGAGCTGTAACATGGAGTGACTGCGTTCCAAGCTCATCCCCAGTCATGTCTGCGACCAGGCTCTGCCCCACCCCCACCCCAGCTTCGGAAACCAAGGCTGACTGACAGGTAGGTGCCAGGAGATGCTGAGGGTGGGCCAGGCGGGCAAGCACTGCCCCGGTGGCCTGGTAACCGTGAGGACCCAGGGCATGGAGATCAACCCCCTCCATTTCCTCAAAAGAAGGGCAGGAGCCCGCTAGTACCCTCATCCCAGTCAAGTAGGAAGAGCGAGGAGAAAGGAGAGGGCGGGGGCATGCGAGAAGGAAATGGGTGAGGCGTTGTCTTCGCTGAGTTACACTTCTTTTTACGGTTTCAGGATCTGACCTGCGCTAAAAGGTGAAACCCAGGGGAAAGGTTTCCTGGATACATATAAGCCTCAGGAACGCTTTCCCTTCTCCAGATGACACACTGCCAGAGGGCAGGTCATGTTCCTTTAACTCAGTGGTTCTCAACCTTCCTAAGGCCGCGACCCTTTAAGACAGCTCCTCACGTGGTGGTGACCCCCAACCATAAAATGATTTCCGTTGCTACTTCATCACTGTCATTTTGCTACTGTGATGAACTGTCATGTCAATATCTGATAGGCAGGATGTATTTTCATTGTTACAAATTGAACATCATTAAAGCATAGGGATTAATCACAAAAACAATATATAATTGTATATTGTGAAATATCTATTTCTAATGACAAATAAATGAAGTTTTGCCTTGAATCGTGGTGTAGCATGGGTAACAGTCTTCCTATGACAACAGTAAACTGCATTGCTACACTTTGCGACACCGAGGAGCGGTGTGTTGGTTCCTAAGACCATGGGAAATAGGTGTTTTCCGCTGGTCTTAGGCGACCCCTGTGAAAGGGTGGTTCGACCCCCAAAGGGGTCTCGACCCACAGGTTGAGAACCACTGCTTTAATTGTTTCTACAACCTTGTCACAGCCCGTGAGTGTGAGGATGCCCCTGTCACAGAAAGCCACGTGGAAGCAGCATCAGCAGCCGGGGGTCATGATGTCTCGCTCTGGTCTCTGATGCTGTCACTCAGCACTCATGGCAACTCAACCTCCAGGAATCTACTTCCCTTCTACAAAACGGGCATGGAAAAGCAAAAACGAGGTTCCCTGCAGTGTCATCTGCAAGAGGCAAGATACAGGAGCCACCCAGGTGCCCGTCACTAGACGCTGGATAAAAAGGAGTTGGTGCATGTAGGCAATGGAATATTACTAGGCTGTAAAAAAAAGACTGAAATCTTGCAGAAACCGGTTTGGCTCAGTGGATAGAGTGTCAGCCTGTGGACTGAAGGGTCCCAGGTTCGATTCCGGTCAAGGGCATGTATCTTGGTTGCGGGCGCATCCCCAGTTGGGGGCGTGCAGGAGGCAGCTGATCAATGTCTATCTCTAATGGATGTTTCTAGCTCTCTATCCCTCTCCCTTCCTTTCTGTGAAAAATCAGTAAAATATATTTTTTTTAAAAAAAAGACTTGAAATTTTACCATTCGATTCATCACGGATGGACCTAGAGGGTACTGTGCTAAGTGAAGTCAGTCAGACAGAAAGGGACACATAGCATATGATCTCACTTAATGTGGAATCTGAGGAGCAAAATGAATGAACAAAACAAAACAGAAACAGACTCAGATACAGAGAACAGACCCGTAGCTCCCAGAGGGGGATGAGGGGGGCGGGATGGTTAGGGGACTGGATGAAAAGGTGAAAGGATTAAGAACAACCAATGTGTAGTCATGAAGCAGTCACAGGGATGCACAGCACAACACAGGAAATACATACTGCCATTCACGTTGTAATAACTGAATACGGTGCAGGGGAGCTGGAAATATCAGGGGGCACTGGTGAAGTATGTGATTGTCTGGCCACTAAGCTGAGCTCCTGAAACTGGCATACTAGGAGAATGATATTAAATGTAAGTGGTAATTGAAAAATAAAACTTTAAATAAATAAAAATAAGAGCAAAAAAAACCCTCCTGTCTCCCATGAGAGTAATTACTATGAAATACATAAGCTAAACTACATGAAAATTGTACAGTGCAGCACAAACACACACCGGCACCCATGAACTCTGTTAACATGATACACAAACACACACCGGCATCCATGAATCTACCTTAACATGAAAAAGTAAGCGTAACGTTGTTCAGAACGTTTTTAAGGGAAAGTTTCCTGGAACAAAAACGGGAATCTTCTGAAATGTCATGGCTGGCATGGCAGCCGTCTGAGGGAGTCGAAGAGCCTGGGCCGGGGTGCCTGCCCTCTCAGTAACTGGCCACGCCCCTTCCTCCCTCAGCCCCGCTTTCTCGATGTCAGGAGCCGAAGCCTGAGGGGCAGTGTCTGGTCATTTCACCACCTGCTCCCCTGGCAGCACATCTCAGAGCCCCCGTGTCCTTTCCCCACTGGATGCAAGGTGCACAGGAGCACCGGGCCTGGCAGAGGATAGAGGCACAGGGATGGATGGATGGATGGATGGATGGATGGATGGATGGATGGATGGGTGGATGGGTGGATGGATGGATGGGTGGATGGGTGGGTAGATGGGTGGGTGGATGGGTGGATGGATGGATGGGTGGGTGGATGGATGGATGGGTGGGTGGGTGGGTGGGTGGATGGGGAGGAAGGGAGGAAAGGGAAAGGGAGGGAGGGAAGAGAATGGGAGAAGCAGGGAGGGAAGAGGAGGGAGCGAGGGAAGGAGGAGAATGGGAGAAACAGGGAGGTAGGGAAGAAGAGGGAGGGAAGAGGAAGGAGGGAAAAAGAGAGGGAGGTAGAGAGGACCACTCTACCTTGGTCCATGAGCAGCACTGACTCCCTTTGCAGGTTCACTCGAGGTTCCCTCCCAGACTCTGTCCCCAGCGCCTGCTCCCTCCCAATAAGCAGAAAGCTGAGCTCCCACATTTTGGCCCTCTGGACACCCCGCACAGGACATATTCCGGACGCCGCTGAAGGCGCAGAGAACTCGAGGTCTGGAGAGATGAAGCCCTCACACCCATCTTCTCACGGAACCACGTTGCCCCGAGATGTCCGGGTCGCCTACCCCTGGGCGCCCTGATGTTCTAGCGCAAAGCACCCCTGTCTCAATGCGCCGGGACCTAGCCAGGGAGGGTGTGATTACTGTCACTTTCCAACACTTATGCCTTCAAAACAGTGAAAATACACTCCACATTGAATTGGTAGATGGATTTCTCTTTCATTAAAAAGTCTACTTTTCTCTAAAAGAGAGGAAGAAAGGAGGAGGGGAGGGAGAAGTGGAGGGGAGGGAGAAGGGGAGGGAGAAGGGAAGGGAAGGGAAGGGAAGAAGGAAAAGGCAGGAACCCAGCATCTTGCCTCTCAGGGAGAGCTCATTTTTAAACTTCCCAAGTAAAGTAAACAACTTTCCAAATTCAGGGTCACTGCAGGTCTGCCAGTTGGTGAACAAAACAATGACTTTCCTATCAACCACAAGAGGAAACACGGCTCAGTCGGCATTTTATTCACCATCATCCTGCCAGCTGCACTTCCCCCTAAGAGAGCAAAGGCCGCTGCCTGCAGACTACTCTGTGGACCACTTCCAGGGCCAATGCCACCGTGTTCATGATGCTCGGAGAGACTTTCCCCGGGACCCTTTCATGTGTTTCTGAAACAGGGGAACACAACTATTAACACAGGGAAGACACGCACGGGTCCATTTTGCATTTCCATCATGCCCAACAGAAGACATAAATGGTTTATGTGCGCCTTCCCCAATAAGTAATTTCCTGTCCTTAAAGACGTATTTGTATATAACCAAATAAAGTCCCTAGCATAGCCCGCAGAAGTAAATAAATCTAATTCATTCAGGAAGTATGATGCTGGAAATCAAGATCCAGGTACTGGCAACTCAAAATTATCTGATTATGAATACAGAAATATTCCCGAGGAGTCGTGGACATAGGAGACCCTGGGAGTGTAAGCGAGACTTCCTTTTATGCGGGCTTTAAGCAATAAACCCAGCCGGGAAGCTGAGAAGGCGGAGCTGTGAGAGAGTTAACCCTGCACGCTGCTATTGTGTCCCATTAGAAGCAAGACTGGGGAGGGGGCCCTGAGGCTAGGGCATCAGGTGGTTCCATTTTTAATTCAACCATCCTGAAAAGAAGTCCCCCGAGCCGGTGTGGCTCAGTGGCTAGAGCGTCGTCGGCCTGCGGACTGAAGAGTCCCTGGTTTGATTCCTGTCCAGGGCACATGCCCGGGGGGTGGGCTCAATCCCCAGTAGGGGGCGTGCAGGAGGTAGCTGATCAAGGATTCTCTCTCATCCCTGATGTTTCTGTCTCCCTCTCTCCCTTCCTCTCAGAAATCAATAAAAAATAAAATAGCTTGAGTGGTATTTTATTTTCATTCCAGTAACAAGCCACCATCGACTTCTACCTCTAAAGCAGTGGTTCTCAACCTTCCTAAGGCCGCGACCCTTTAAGACAGCTCCTCATGGGGTGGTGACCCCCAACCATAAAACGATTTCCGTGGCTACTTCATCGCTGTCATTTTGCTACTGTCATGAACTGCAATGTAAATATCTGATAGGCAGGATGTATTTTCGTTGTTACAAATTGCACATAATTAAAGCATAGTGATTAACCACAAAAACAATATGTAATTGTATATTGTGAAATATTTCTTTCTAATGACAAATAAATGAAATTTTGTCTTGAATCGTGGTGTAGCATGGGCAACAGTCTTCATATGACAACAGTAAACGACATGGCTACACTTTGCTACACCGAGGAGCGGTGTGTTGGTTCCTAAGACCATCGGAAATAGGTGTTTTCTGATGGTCCTAGGTGACCCCTGTGAAAGGGTCGTTCGACTCCCAAAGGGGTCGCGACCCACAGGTTGAGAACCGCTGCTCTAAAGAGAGGAAAAGAGACAAATCCTAAAAACTGATTTGGTTCTCCGGTCACTAAGTCAAATGGGAGGGGAGGGGGAAAAGATCGATTTGTTTCACTTTTTGTTATTTGCTGCTTTAACCTATGTATCATACGATATACAGGAGTGGAACAGGAAATAGTCACTACAACAAGACCGACTTCCTTCATGTCTTTTATAGAAGGATGAGTGACCCGTGCGTGAAACCGCCTGAGACCCGGAACTCCCCACCCGCCCCACCCGCCATGGGATCCCCAGACACCCTGCCTCTGGGCCACGCACAGCGCCCGCCAGGCCCTGCCGCCACAGCACACACGCGGGCGAGGAAACCCCGGCAGAAGCCACGTGGAGCAGCCACTGCCCCACCCCTACCGCCCCAGCCCCGCTGAGCGCACTGCCATCTTGTGACAGTGTTATGGCGTGATGTTCAATTTGCATATCACCTCTTTATCATACAGGATGAGCTGCATGTGCCCTAACAGGCCCCACGTTTCCTCTCAGAGTGTGTGTAGCATCATCTTCACTGTCTAATGACCCACCAAGAAACTGGGCATTATCCTGATGCTTCTCCTGGTATTGCTATGCTATTACACTGGAAGCAAAGAGTTAACCAAATTTTCTAATATCTCATTACAAAACAGTTCACACCAGAAAATAAAAGGGTAAGTTACTAATTTTTAAATTCTGATGTAATATGTTTTGTCTGATTCACAGTAAGTTAAACTTATTTATGTTAAAATGTCCGTGGCCCAGCTGATGTGGCTCAGTGGTTGAGTGTGGACCCAGGAACCAAGAGGTCGCAGGTTTGATTCCCAATCAAGGCACATGTCCGGGCTGCGGGATGGATTCCCAGTGTGGGGCATGCAGGAGGCAGCTGATTGATGATGTTCCTATCTCATTGATGTTTCTCTCTCCCTCCCCCTCCCTCTCTCTCTCTCTTTCTCTGTCTCTCTCTCTCTCCCTCTCTCTATAAAAATCAATTTAAAAAAATGTCCATGGACATTTATGTATCAATTTGTGATTTTTTGAACACTTAACACATCTCAAAACCAGTTGTGATCAATCAGAAACTATTCATCTTCGTGCCCTAGCATAGTGACTGACACTTAGTCAGGGCCCCAAAATAATGCTTGAAAAATATTGAAACATGATTATGTTCTAAGAACTCTAAGTCCAAAAATGACCTCAAATGGCCTCCCCAATCACATCCCTGTAACTTATAATTTTAGCATTTTGTTTGTATTTGGCCACGTAAAGTAAATAAAAAGCAAGAGCTTTTCAATCCTTGCCCCTGCTACCTACCTAATTATTTGATGACTTAAAATATTGGGTCGGGTGGTGCACATAAATAATTCTCGTAGTAAGTCAGAATAAGGGTTTATTATGAGCCTTATTGAAACACAAACCTTTATTCATCCGTAAACCACTCCACGGGAAGCAAACCCATGTAAAGGACTCACTGTGCTATTTGTCACACAGAAACTTCTCTCTCTGCTCTATTCATGACAATGTAGACTGTATTAATAGTTTATCATTCTGGTTCCCCAGGGCAGGAACAAATGTGGGTAACAAAAGGACACCCCATGAGATATGGCTTATATCAAACAGCCAGCCATTTTCAAGATGAGCTGGACGTAGCCTCTGTTTATGCACCCCAACCTGGAGACAGGGACCCAATTTTATCTCCTGATCATACAGCCCCTGCTGGGTTCACAGAATCTTTTTACTCTTTTCTCAGAAAGTGCAATTATTATGATCAAAATATTTTCTTAAAACCTGGTCTGACAGAGTCATAAGAGATGCTTGGGATTTCCATATCTGCTGTCTCTATTATCTTTTTTTTATGTATTTTATTGATTTTTTACAGAGAGAAAGGGAGAGGAAGAGAGAGTTAGAAACATCGATGAGAGAGAGACATTGATCAGCTGCCTCTTGCACACCCCCTACTGGGGGTGTGCCCACAACCAAGGTACATGCCCTTGACTGGAATCAAACCTGGGACCTTTCAGTCTGCAGGCTGACGCTCTATCCACTGAACCAAACCGGTTTCGGCTCTAATATCTTTTGGGAAGATAATTAATGCTTCACCCCAGGGCATTTACAATAACTGTTGCAGGACACCAGAGTGGGTATCCGTATCCAAACAGTCACTCTGGACCATTTAAGGGATCTGCTCTTGCAAATGTAGGGCCTACAGAGGTGTCTGACAAAAGTGACAATGACATTTGCATTTGGGAGGCAGAGGAAAATGACCTTTCAAAGTCTCCCCAGCGCAAAGGGAAGTCTCAGAACCCCTAATTTCTGGAAACCCCAAAGTCCTTGGGGAGAAGCCGCGTGAGAGCAGAGAACTCATGAAGGCCCAGCTCGTGTGTCTCGGCCACACTGAGAAACCGGCCCAGGGTGCCCTGACCCACGGCTACTAGCGAACACATCACCTCTGCCTCTACCTCCTTCCCAGCAGACACATGCCCGCCTCAACGAGGAGGAAGATCTGGTTCACACTCATCAGACCCAACGCGAGGCCTTATTAGCAACTGGCAGGTGCCCGAGGACCACACCCCATCTGCAGGAAGGGAAGCAGATTGCATGGCCCTCATCGCTGTTATTTTTAAGCTGGTTTTTGAAGCCGAGCACACAGGAAATCTCAGAGGGAGACCGGGAGGCGGCAGTGCACACAGTTCTCTTCATGCCTTTTACTGTCATTCTTTCTGGACAAACCACCTTCCCGAATGACTGCCGAGTGAAGCAAGAACAGAGTGAAGGAAAAGGAGCAGGCAGCGACCGCCAATGAGAAAACGGCGTCTTCTATCTCTTAATAGATCTTTACAACCCTCTACGGGATAATTTTATTTTTTTTAATATATTTTATTAATTTTTTACAGAGAGGAAGGGAAAAGGATAGAGAGTTAGAAACATGGATGAGAGAGAAACATTGATCAGCTGCCTCCTGCACACCTCCTACTGGGGATGTGCCCGCAACCAAGGTACATGCCCTTGACCGGAATCAAACCTGGGACCTTCCAGTCCACAGGTGGCACTCTATCCACTGAGCCAAACCGGTTTTGGCTACAGGATCATTTTAAATCAGTTTTCATTCGACTTGAGTGTTTTTATATAATTTGGTGAAAACAAAATATAGCCCAGATTTGGAAAGCAGGCTGCAGCTAGCGGAGATCCCAAGACCAATAACCATCTGTAAACGATGACCTGTCTCACAGAGGAAAATATTGGGTCAAGTGTCAGCCTGATAATCTCAATACTGGCTGATGCCTCTCACAGAATAATTTAAAGTGACAGAACTCTTTAGATCCTAGGATTGGATCATCCAAGTCACCCGATTCAAGCCTGCGTGAGTCTGCAAAATAACTCGGCAAAAATAAACGTGAGTCGAGTAAGAAACACAACACTGGAAAAGAGGAAAGGCAGAGATCATTTTTAACGGCGGTCCCAGAGACAGGACAGTCTCAAGACAGCCGTGATGACAAAACCTGGTTGCTGTGCTTTGGGGAAACGGGGGGTGCTGATCCAGCAGGGTGCTGGGGGGCACGGGATGTTACCCATAAAATGGTTTCATCTCATAGAAGCCATAGCTTAGGCACATTCCATACCTCAGCAAGAAGGTGAAATCAGGGCCAAGACATCGGGAGCGCCTCGTGGTTTTAATAGAGAATAGAGGACCTTGAACTTGCTTCATGGGCCATCAGAAGCCATACAGAGCATCAAGAGACAGATGACTGCCGAAACCAGTTTGGCTCAGTGGATAGAACATTGGCCTGCAGACTGAAAGGTCCCAAGTTCAATTCCGGTCAAGGGCATGTACCTTGGTTGTGGGCACATCCCCAGTGGGGGGCGTGCAGGAGGCAGCTGATCGATGTCTCATCGATGTTTCTAACTCTCTATCCCTCTTCCTTCCTCTCTGTAAACAATAAAATATATTTTTTTAAAAAGAGAGAGAGGACTGAGAATGCCACGCCACCCATATCAACTCAAGGCAGGCTCAGGCCTTCCCAGAGCCACAGCGTCTGGCTCAGAAGGGTCTGCTGCCTGAGGCGGCCACACGGACACCAAGAGGAGATGCTGTGGCCCTAGAGCAGTGGTTCTCAACCTTCCTAAGGCCGCGACCCTGTAATACAGTTCCCCATGTTGTGGTGACCCCCAACCATAAAATTATTTCCGTTGCTACTTCCTAACAGTAATTTTACTACTATTGTGAATCGTAATGTAAATATCTGTGTTTTCTGATGGTCTTAGGCGACCCCTGTGGTGGGGTCGATGGATCCCCAAAGGGGTCGCGACCCACAGGTTGAGAACCGCTGTCCTAGAGAGAAAAGCGAAAGGATGGAGGCGGGCAACCCTAGAAAGAAACCCAGAACCTGGAGGCATGAAACAGGAAGGCATGCGCCACAGGAAGTGACAGGTGCTGGATGGGAGTCAGGAGATCAAGCCACCCCGTTCTCAGTGCCTCTCCGCCCCCCATCCCTGACCCCTCACCCCGGTGACCAGATGACAGCGGCCTCTTCGCCAGGGTTGCTGCGAGCAGTGAGTGCGGTCCTAGGGGTTCAGGCTCTCCAGCCGGTGGACACTGCGCACCAGACGCTGAGTTGTTGCCGTTACAAAGAGCAAACATCACCACAAGGAGCTTAACCGGATCCACTTCTGGTTTGGAATCTGAGAAAGGGGACGCTCATTCTCGGCCAGAGGGTGAGAGGGCCCCTCCTAAGGAGCAGAGTGAGTGTTCCAACAACAGAGTGTGAAGTGCCAAACTTTGACCTCTTACAGACAAAGAGACAGATAAGATCGGGCCGAGTCAGAAAGAAGAGAAGGAAAAGAAACGCGTGTCTGACCAGGGAAGCTGAAGAGCTGTGTATTCTCGTAACTTCCTGTGTACAGAGACGAGGACCAATCCCAGGGGACTGCAGAAGAATGCACGGACACGTTTCTAGGGCCCCAACACTTTCTGGTGCCTTCTTCCCACAGCAAGCCGTGGGCACAGGTATGCGCGCTCCGATCCGGCTGGAGAGCTCGCCACCGCCACACACACACTCGCTGGCAGAGGCCGCAGGCAGCTTTCCCGACCTCACAGGTCCTACCTGACCCCCATCAGGGTACCTTCCACCCATCCCCCACCCCCAGGGCAACTCCAGCCTGGCCTTTGGCTCCAATTCACACACACAGCCCAGAAAACAGCACTCCTTCTGTTTCCCCCAACAAGATGCCTCCTACTGCACAGTACCGTATTTTCCAGCGTGTAAGACGACTGGGCGTATAAGACGATCCCCAACTTTTCCAGTTAAAAGATAGAGTTTGGGACATACTCGTCCTATAAGATGACACCTGGCGTATAAGACGACCCCAACTTTTGAGAAGATTTTCCTGGGTGAAAAAGTCCTCTCATACACCAGAAAATACGGTACTTATTCATGAGGTCAATGACTGCACCTTCCACGGGAAGTGCCCTTTTGCGCTAACCATTCGAGCTCTCAGGCTAGCTCCTTCTCCGTCCTCCTGGTCTCACCAGCGCTGAGCTGAGCACCCAGCACCGAATCGGGACCCGAGGAACGGGTACTGAACGAACCAATGGCATGTAAAGGCTCCAAACTGCCACCAAGTAACGCGATCTCAATTCTTTCCTGCTGTGATTTTGATTAAGCACCCTCATTCATTTATTGAAGGTCAACTATGAGCCAGGTCGTGTAGCTCTGGGTATCCTATATCAGTTCCCTCTGTATTATTACATTACGTCTAATAATTACGTGCAAATTGATTGTGAAAGGGTGTAATAATTTATAATACACATCAATCACATTATGTAATTTAATCCTCCAATTATTCCTGTTAATAAAAATCATCCTCATTTTACAGATTAAGAGGAGCCAAAAAAAAATAAAAGATTAAGCAATTTACTACAGGCACGTGGCTTCTAATAATATTGATAATGATGTAATTTAAATGCCAATTTTGTGGCAAGCACAGTGTTAGGATTTTGTGTATATATGTATATGTATATGTTTATATATGTGTGTGCGTGCGCCCGTGCACACACACACACACACACACACACACATTTATACGATCCCCTTTGATCTCCACAGCAAACCTATGAGATAGATTTTATCACATTTTTGCAGATGAGAGCATCAGGGGACCAAAAGGTTAAGTCCTTTCCCAAGATTACAAGTTAACAGGCAACATAACTCCCCTTTAAACTCCGGCTTTTATGACTCCAAAGCCCACATTCTTTCCACTATATCAAGATCCCTTCTGCTTTGTCCTGCTGCCTGCATCTTTCCATTTTAAATACCTGAGATAAGCCCTAGAGATAATAAATCTCTACTGGACTATTCCACCTAAACTGGTCACGTTTCATAAGTGGGTCGGGCAGAACTAAAAGTAACAGAGAGCCAGCTCAAAGGGGGATTTCGAAGGCCTGATACAGCTAACTGCACCAGTTGTGCTTTGTCAGGCCCAGAAGACCATAAATTGCTTTGAATATAAAAAGTTGGAATGTTACTCTTCTCTTCCGAATGCATTATTTTCACTCATTCATTTCAATGTTTACGTAGTGTTGGAAGTCCAAGGTGATGAACCAACAGACATGGCACCTACACTCCTGACACTTATTTAGAGTCCTCTAGGTTGAACCATAAGCAAAACATCGATTAAAATGCAACAGACGCGAGGCACAAAGCTGATAGGATGCGGTCAGCAAGAATAATCAGGTAGCCAAAACCGGTTTGGTTCAGTGGATAGAGCGTCAGTCTGCAGACTGAAAGGTCCCAGGTTCGATTCCGGTCAAGGGCATGTGCCTTGGTTGCGGGCACGTCCCCATTAGGGGATGTGCAAGAGGCAGCAGATCCATGTTTCTCTCTCTCTCTCATCGATGTTTCTAGCTCTCTATCCCTCTCCCTTCCTCTCTGTAAAAAAATCAATGAAATATACTTAAAAAAAAAAAAAAGAATAATCAGGTGCTCAGAGAGAATGACCCAAGGGGCACCTTGATGAGCAAAACTGGGGGAAAGAAGGTCTGCTGGTCACAACACGGAGAGGCTGGCCCAGGATGGGAAACGTGGAGGCGCCTGGGGCAAGGCCAGCCTGGCTGGGGCAGGAATGGGGACGAGTGGGTGAGGATGAGGACCAGGACGGGTTAGACAACTCCGAAGGTCCCTTCGAGCACGTGGATTTTACTCCAAGTTAAACGGAAAACCGGGCACGGGTTCAGGCAGAGGAGCGGCGTTATTCAGTTTATGTCTCTCAGCCATCACGCCGGTCACAGGGGGTCTGGCTAAGGTGGATCAGACATGAGAAGCAGAGAAGCCATTCAGAGGCTGTTCAATGAGTCAGGGTAGGAGGGGCTGCAGATTGAACAGGGGGAAGCCAGCAGGGGAAAGGGAATCAGTGAGATATTTCCAAATCTTCCTCAATGTGGTACCACCAAGCTCTTAAGGGAAGAAGAAAAAAAAGTCCACAGAGGAAACCATAAAGGAGTTTCAAAGTATTGGGAATGTTCTATTTTCTAAGCAGAGTAGCAGTAGAAGGATCTGGTTTTGTGTGTGGGTGTGTTTTAGTGTTAAATATATATATTGTTGATATTTGTGTGTAAACATAGCATAGAAAACATTTAGAAGATCAATGACTGCTATTTTTAGAATATTCAGGAGTAGTGGTCTTGTGATTTCAGGGTGAACTTCCTCAATCTGACCCATCATCAGGACATTGAGTTCAAATTCTAACGAAAGAGGTATTTTCTAATTCTAGATTAAATGTAATAACAAGAAAACTCTAAGTTAAACTTAAAATCTGAACCCTGTCAATGTAATATCTTAGACATCAGTAAAAATAAATCATGAATTAGTCAACGGGGAATATATCCAAAATTTTCAAAATGTATTGGCCATAGCCCCAATGAACCATAAATATGGAATGATATCCAAATACAAAGGTATTTATGAAAGAGTTGTCTACAAAACTAAAAAACTCTGAACAACCTAAATATCCAAAACATTGGTATGGTTAAATAAATGATGGTATACTCATACTATCAACCATTAGCAAGTCATTAAAAACTAATGCCATGGAAAATGTCTGTTATATGAAGCTTTAAAATGTCATATCTCCATCGCCTAGAAGAAGAGAAGGAAAAGGAGATTATGGGAGATGTGGAAAAACTTCATCAGTAAGTTTTTTCAGACGAGAAATATCTCGGGCCAAAGGGGAATTTCACTTTATCCTTCCCACTGCTTCGTGTTTTCTACCGGGGGCGCATTCATTTCCGTAAAACTGCTGTGCTTTCCTTGCAAATTATTAAGCAAAGCACACCACACACAACGAGGAAGCCACCTGCCATTCAGAAACCTCCATCCTTTGACCAAGTCCTGACTGTTTTTCAGATGAGAAACACCCTTCCCTTTAGAAACCGGTAGCTAGAACCACCACCAGCGGCCACTTTGCCTGAAAGAAGATGAACCAAGGAAGCGACTAGATAGTAACACCAACCAATGAATGCCATGTGACCAGTTCGCAGGCATCTCCTACCCTCCACCGCGTATCCAGCCAATATCTCTACTAAGTGCCTTCTGGGAGGGCAGGGCACAGAACCCCAGGGAGACTGCAAGGACTCAGAAGACAGTCTCTGTCCACGAGGGGTGCCTTCTCACCTAGAGGAAGAGCAGGGAGCGCAAGGACACCAGGGACCAATCAGCATAGGGGGGTACTGTCCCCTGGTGGATGCCAGGGAAGGCAGCGGGAGAAACAGAGCCAGCGGGAAGGCTGTGCCCAGAAGCTGAGCCCGGTGAGGAAGACTGCCCCCTCCCCCATACTACCGAGGACTGCCTGCTGCCGAACCGGACCAGAGGCCCGTGCCTCCTCAATGAACGCGATGCTCTCAGGGCCCGGCAAAAAGAGGAGGAAGAACTTCCACCCAGAAACCACCCCCAAAGCTGGCTCCCCGGGTTCCCCCTGTCCTTTGCCGGCCTGCCTCGGGCACGATTATCACGTTAGCAGACAGCAGGCAAAACGTAAGTGGCAGCGCTAATTGACATAACCAACGGCTCTTCTCCGTGAATGGCTGCTTACCTTCATTAAAACAGCTCATAGGAGGTAAGAGAAAGTCGTGGAATCCCAGCGGAAAGAGCAATATACACAGGACAGTGCACAGGAGGTAAGAGAAAGTGGTGAAATCCCAGGGGAAAGAGCAATGTGGGATAGGCAGTGGCTGGGCATGATTTGGGGCACAACCACAAAAGGAAAGTAGGCCACTTCACCCCGAGATGATGCACTGACCCCTGTGTACTTCGCAGGAAAGACGGTGCAAATATTCATTGTAAAAACATGAACGCTGTGAAGATGGGCTTAATGCTGGGTGAGTCACTTCAGGCCCCCCTAAATAAATAGCCTGTTTAAAAAAAACAAAAACCATCATGGCTTTAAAGCAAATGACATTTTACATGAAATCATGCAAATGCCAAACAAATCATTCCCTTCCAGTCACTTGGTATTCTCTCCTGCTGGCCGCCGCAGTGTTCTATTTCATGGACCTCGTCTCTTCCCTCCTGCGGACGCCCTGAACATCACGGGGAGGCTCCCCCAGCTTTCCGTGTGTAAATAACCCCTCCCAGAAGCCCAGATCTCCATCTCTTAATATGGTGAAAGCTGGAGCCGTAAAATAAAAGCTGTGAGCAGCTGAAACCTTAATGAGGTTCCACCAAGGAGCGGCTTCTCTGCAGTGACTCGGTGCAGGGGACCAGTTGAGTGATTATGCATGCAGGGGCTGAACGGGAGTTGGCAAATAGAACACCCCAGAATGTACCCGGAACCAGGGTTGTCCCGGTTCAAAGGAGCCCGTATTCCTTTACCAGGCCAGGCGCCCGGCGAACCTGAAATGTCTTTGGCTGAGAGGTAGGGGTGAGCCCGGAAAACCGGGTCTCCACTCTCAAAGACGTGGCGACAGTCTCTGCCGGCCTGGCGGCAGCCTGTTCTCCAATCACAAAACACCGCAGAGGAACGAAACCGGTGTGGCTCAGTGGATAGAGCGTCGGGCTGGGGACTGAAGGGTCCCGGGTTCGATTCCGGTCAAGGGCATGTAGCCTGGTTGAGGGCACATCCCCAGTAAGGGGCGTGCAGGAGGCGGCTGATCGATGTCTCTCTCTCATCCATGTCTCTAACTCTCTATCCCTCTTCCTTCCTCTCTGTAAAAAATCAATAAAATATATTTTTTAAAAAACTGCAGAAGAAACACAGCTTAATGCTGGGTGCATCTGCCATAATGTGCCAATGACAATGGGACTGGACAGGGGTTCTCAGAACCTGGGGACCTGAGACCCGCACCCACAAAAAAATATATGGAAGTGAAGGTTCTGGCGTCTGCCACCAAAGGACCCGATACACTAGGTCATGAATCTGCACTATGCGGGCACCCCAGCACCCCACAACCAGCCAGGCCTGGGGTAGGAAGATACTAGAATAGGGTGTGTCCCCCTGAGGGAAGTGCAGGAGGAAGGCCAGAGGGAAAGGAGTAAGAATTAGGGGTGGGGGTGGGAAGAGGGGATCCACATTTGGGAGAGAATACTCCACCATCAGCATTTTTTTTTTCCCCCAGGGGAAAGAAGAGGAATTTCCTCAAAAGTCTCCTCTGCACGTTCACACATATAACTGCAAACTTAGAACGTGGCCTAGAAATATTTTCGTACAACTATTCATGGTAAAGAAATCAAACTCCACATGCTTATTTCTGGTTATTCTGAAAAAGGCAGAAACGAAGGGGGGAAAAAAAAAAAGCTCTCAGGGCCCGATGCTCTCCAATCCATTCTTCCTTAGGAATTCCAGCAATTCCGGATGCTTCCGGAGATGGACCCCGCACAGTCCCGGGGAGCCCTGGGCCTTACCCTCCTCGGGCCGCTCAGAAAAGCCGGGCAGAATCTTTAACGTGAACACGCCCAAGGCCGAGGCAGCGAGCGAACACGGAAACACAGGGAAACCCTTTATTTTCGTGATTAGGTGTCCACAATCCTCATCTATTCTTCCCTAAGCCCATGAAATCCCGGGCTCGATATGCTAATAAGACGTTTAGCTTTCACGATGTGCGGTTCTTTGTGGGAAAAACCAACGCCTCCAGCGCATGCTGGATCTCCCCCTCTGCACCCCACCCCGGCCCCCCAAAGAACTGAGGTCTGAGAGCTCAGCGTCCAGAGAGGCAGGGGAGACAGGGAGCACCTTTCTGAAGGTGGACTCTGCTGAGCCTAAAGGCAGGAACAGACTGGAGCGGATGAAGCCGTAAGAGTCTCCCAGGCCCAGAAGCCCGCTTTGCCTGGCATTTCCAAGCGGTAACAATGGCATTCGCAGAAGAGACAGGTGCTCCTTAGTTTAGAAAAGCAGACATCGAGAAGATGAAAGGAGATATGGGTGTGGCTCTGTGAATAAAGTTATTTCAGGGGAGATGATCTAAAGAGTTGGGGGCTGCCGAAACCGGTTTGGCTCAGTGGATAGAGCGTCAGTCTGTGGACTGAAAGGTCCCAGGTTGGATTCCGGTCAAGGGCATGTACCTTGGCTGCAGGCACATCCCTGGTAGGGGGCGTGCAGGAGGCAGCTGATGGATATCTCTCTCATCGATGTTTCTCTCTGTCCCTCTCCCTTCCTCTCTGTAAAAAATCAGTAAAATATATTTTAAAAAAATAATAATAAATAAATACATACATACATAAAGGGTTGGGGGAGCTGTGAAGAGAGTTGTATGATCACAAACGTGATAGAATGTGAGTGGACATCACCACGAGAAACAGCCATAACCAGATTAACGTCCACTGAGCACAATGGCACATTTTGGCCATTGAAATAGCATCTCACTTAAGCCATACAATAGCCCTCAAGGAAGGAGGGCTCTCACCCCATCTCACAGATGAAATAGGGAGGTGAAGGTCAGATGCCCCAGGAAGGAGCGAGGCCAGGATCTGAACCCCATACCAAAGCCTCCTGATGGCTGCTGACGAAGTTCTCTCATGAGCTTACATGTTTAGGATTTCATAAAAGTTGTGGAAAGTGGAGCGGAGAAAGAGCAGGGATCTCTAAGAATCCAATTTAACCGAGGGGTCACAGTTCCATTTCACCCACATTTTGAAGGGAAGTCAGGGACCAGGTGACGATCTAGGGAAAGACAGAACGCCTGATTGGGGATGCGGGGGGAGGGGATGACATCCTGTTAAAAAGAGAAAAAGATGGAAGGCCAACCACCAACTGCCCACCTATCTCCGTGTCATCTGCTACAGCAACTGAAGCGTCACACTGGAAACGCCAGGCAATGTCCTCAAAGCTAAGCAAGCAGTGAAAGGACATCAGGCTGCATTGGGCGGTGGTGAGGGAGTGAGTCTCCTGGCCCACGAATCCATAAACCAGGCCCTTCGGAAATGTGTGGAAGTGATGCATGATGGTAAAACACACACACACACACACACACACACACACACACACACAGGGTGGGGAAAAAGTCAGTTTAGAAAAACAGACATCGAAAAGATGAAAGGAGATACAGGTGTGGTTCTATGAATAAAGTTATTTCAGGGGAGATGGTCTAAAGAGTATATGAAACACAGTTTATTCTTGCATTATTGCTTATTAATTATTGCATTATTTTCTATATGAGCAACTACTTTTGCCCCACCCTGTGTGTGTGTGTGTGTGTGTATTCATGAAGAAACAAAAGAATTCCAGAACAAGCCCAATTTTAGCTCAAGGTTCAAAATTTTAAAAGAAAAAAAAAATGCAACCCACAGAGAAAGTATAACACAAACTAAAGTCAGGTCCTCTGACCCAGGAGCAGAAGAGGCAGAAATGTTTGAGGAAACCATTCAGGATGCCCTAGCGACCCTGACAGACAGGTAGGTAGTCTGCGCCTGGCTGAGTAACAACTCGTCTCCAAGCGAGTAGTCAGCCTTCCAGGCGGGGTTCCAGGCTGTTGTTATCCAGCATTCTCTCTGCCTGGTCAACATTTTGCCATTGATTTGGATGAAGATGCTTATAGAATCTATAGGGTTCACAAAAGCCAATGTAGCGAGTAACATAATTTAGATTCTACATTATCTCAGCGGGCTGTTAACCCTGGACTAAATAAAACAAAATTACATTTAATGAGAATGAATACATGAAAGTCACCTATATATATAAATGCCTAAGCAACTGTTCCACCATTCAACCGGTCGCTATGACGTGCACTGACCACAGAGGGCAGGCGCTCTGACCAGTAGGTTACCTTGCTGCTGGGCTCTGGCTGATCAGGACTGGGCGAGATGGGCTGGACACGCCCTGGAGCCCTCCCCCGCCCCAAGTGTGCACCGGTGGGGTCCCTCGGTCTGAACTGCGCCCTCTCACAATCCAAGAATCCGGTGGGGGGGAAGGGATGTCAGAGAGCTACAAGCCAGGCTGAGGAACCCCACTGGTGTATGAATCCATGCACTGAGCCTCTAGGATAAGTTCTTACCTTACCTAAACTCATGTAGAAAAAAAAAAAAGAAACAAACAAATAAAAAACCCAAACTTGACCATGAGCCAGCATTGTGAATATCTGCTAAAAACAATCCCTGCGTTTAGAGAGTGAAGATCACATGTGAGGTAGTGAGATGAGTGAGGCTCAGGGGACCATGCACAGCCAAGAGCATCCAGATACAAGAGCAAGACAGAGAGAGAAAGGATGGACAGGCACTAGCCTTCCATGGTTGGCTAGTCCCCAGAAAGTCTTGGAGGGAACACGGTCCTGACCTTCCAGATACCTGCGTGCTCTTCCGAACACACCGTCTGAAGACTATTTCGTTACTACCCTCGTGAGTGGTAAAACCAGACCCCCTGGTGACAGACATCCACAGCCTCCCAGAGAAAGGAGCTCCCTACCCTGGGAGAAGCTGAGTGCGAGCTAGAGACTCCCCAAGAACTCACGGAGATTCCTGATGATGGGGGGGAGCAGAAAGAGGTGACCTCTGATTACGTTTCACGACGCAACTCTAATCCCCACGGCCCCTTCCCGGTTTGTGTTTTTACAGCCTGTTATTCCATGTTGATCTTCAGGGCCCTGCAGGGGAGTGACTTTACATGAGATGTATTGCTATACAAAAAGGCGTTCATGCCAAAACCGGTTTGGCTCAGTGGATAGAGCGTCGGCCTGCAGACTGAAGGGTCCCAGGTTCGATTCCGGTCAGGGGCATGTATCTTGGTGGCGGGCACATCTGTGCAGGAGACAGCCGATCAATGTTTCTCTCTCATTGATGTTTCTAACTCTCTCTCCCTCTCCCTTCTTCTATGTAAAAATTCAATAAAATATATTTTAAAAAAAGGTGCTCATTAAAACACGAGTGAGGAAGCGAGTTGAGATCATGTGCAACCTTCCAGCCTGGTACCCAGCCCTCGATGCCTCCAAGACACGGCGCAGTTCACGCCATCTCCCGGCGGCACCGCGCTCTCCCTGGACAGGGTGGTGAGTGCGCACACTCCTCGTGGCTAAATTAATCTGTGCCTACCGCCGTGCCTCCTTTACATCCCAAAACCCGACTTTAAGAAACCGAGCCTGGATTTCTCTCCGCCGCGGTGTCATAACACCGCCTGCCACAAAGGTCAGGTTTGCGGGAAGGAGGGACCTTGCCCAGAAGACGCAAGCTGCGGAGCACTGTTCTGTCTTTAGAGATCGGTCACAAGGCCCTTTCCTCCTGCAGGGGGGACGTGAAGAAATTCAGCTTCAAAAGAGCCCCTGGCCCATCTTCCCGGCGTAAAGATGCTTCTGCTCAGCCTGCCTTTAATTACAAGTGAGCAGAGAAGGAGGCGGGAGGCAGGGAGTTTGCCAGCCTGCCATCCTCCTCCCCCATCTGGTTCCCCCTCCCAGGTCTCCATCGTAGCCACCTCCCCTATTACTGACTGTTTCTTTATTTTTAAATATATTTTATTGATTTTTTACAGAGAGAAAAGGAGAGAGATAGAAAGTCAGAAACATCAATGACAGAGAGACATCCATCAGCCGCCTCCTGCACACCCCACACTGGAGATGTGCCCGCAACCAAGGCACATGCCCTTGACCGGAATGGAACCTGGGACCTTTCAGTCCGCAGGCCGACGCTCTACCCACTGAGCCACACCAGTCTAGGCGACTTTTTTTTTTTTTGTACACACTCTCCAGGCCAGCCAGCCGCAAGCAGGTCCAAATCTCAGCCGGCAGGCCACACGCCTAACCGAGGATTCTGCCGTGCGCAGGCCAGAGTCCCGCATAAGCTGTGCAAACAGACGCTTCTAGAGATAAGGCGGCCCTTTCCCGGGGTGTTAGCTCGGCAGTTAAGGCTATCTGAGGGATGTTAAACACACGCCGGAACAAAGCCTTTGGACAAAAAAAAATATATATATATATCGAGAGCAATCTCTTCCCAGCTCCCCGAAACTAAAGCAGGACAACCTGAACTCTGACCCGAATGGACTCTGGGTCGGCCACGCCTAATCCCGGCTCTGAGCTGGGTGAACGAAGGTGCCGTTACATTGTAAGGTGACCATTGTTCCGGGAACGGCCCTTCTCATCCCCGTGGTACGTGAGGTGGCGGCTGTCGCCATCGCCCTTCACTCCCCGGAGCAGAGAACGCGCCCATCAGCACGGGGCGGTATCCATGTCTCCCGGTCCAGACCTCCGCAGGTCCCTGTATAATCGGCAAATGGAGCATCTTCCCCAGGAACGGGGCACAGAACGCTGACCACGGTCACCTTTCCCAGTCCCCAGTCCGGCAGCGAGAGGAGACCCTGAAACGCTGGCCTCCCAGTGCTGGTGGCTGGAACGTTAAAGGGGGGGGCAGGGGGGATATGTTGGGCTGCAGTTCAAGAGGAATGAATGCCCCTGTTATTTTACCCCACTGCTCGGGGTGGTCACTCGAGATTTTTTAATGCAGCGTCCGACACGGGAATGACATCATAAGGCGTCCCATAAAAGCAAGTGTTAAAACCTGTGATGAATTTTCCTACCATTAACTAAGCCGTTAATAGGTGTAAAAGTAGATCAAAACATACACTTATGATCCGGTAAAACAAACACAAAAATAAAAGGTTTTTTTTTTAAAGCTGTAAAAGTCCTTTTGCCTCTTACTTCTAAAGCTCTACTACTAGTGATCTTAATGCCTGGAGACTTTTTTTTTTTCTTCTAATTAAAAAGCCCAGCCCGGCCAGTGTGGCTCAGTGGTCGAGCGTTGACCTATGAACCAGGAGGTCACAGTTAAGATTCCAGTCAGAGCAAATGTCTGGGTTTGGGGCTCAATCCCTAGGAGGGGGCCTGTGGGAGGCAGCTGATCAATGATTCTCTCTCATCATTGATGTTTTTTTCCTTTCTCTCCTTTCCTTCCTAAAAATCAATAAAAATGTTTTGAAAAGCCCAAATAGCAATTACAAATAAGTGGCAGTTTCTCTCTTCTTGGGGTACAGGTCTCATTTGGGCCATATTACCAAGGATCAAATCAAGTCCCACGGAATGCCTCGCTCTATTCGGCCACACACATGCCCCTGCATTCTCTCGCTCGCACAGATTTCTTGCCACCTGGGAGAGGCACTCTCTTTGTCTACAAAAAGAGGCCTTTCTCTCCCCATCTTTGCCATGTCATTCTCACTGAAAACATTACTCCGTCCTTAGAGTAAATTGTACTATCCAGCCATCAATGAATGAGTCAGCCACACTTAATTTTCCTTGCTTCGTTCTACATTCAAAGGAGAAGTGAAAGATGAAGAATGAGCTAAAACCAGTTTGGCTCAGTGGATAGAGCGTCGGCCTGCAGACTGAAAGATCCCGGGTTCGATTCCGGTCAAGAGCATGTATCTTGGTTGCGGGCACATCCCCAGCGGGGGGTGTGCAGGAGGCAGCTGATTGATGTCTCTCTCTCATCGATGTTTCTAACTCTCTAACCCTCTCCCTTCCTCTCTGTAAAAAATCAATAAAACATATTTTTAAAAAAGAAAGATGAAGAATGATTTTCTTACTACATTTGTAAACCAATCGTGTTTTCATATGAGTACCTCCCACGTTCTAGGCGCGATGCTAAGAACTTTACCCGGAAGTCATTTTATCCTCACCACATTATGAGGATGGGGGGCTATTTTTGTGCACAGAGAAACTGAGGTGCAAGAAGGTTTACACACTTACCTGCTCTCACAAAGCAAGCCAGGGGCAATCTACGGCCTCCTGTCCTGGCTGTGAAGCTGGAACAGTAGCCATAAGAGTTGTTAAACAACAATATGGCAAGCAGTGGACAGGGCAGGGACCCTGGCCTGAATACCTCACTGACCAGGGAGGAAAAAGGAGGGGAGAGGAGTGGAGGGGAGGGAGGATAAGTAAACAGATAGACTATAACCCATTGTGTTAAAGGTTGTTACAGAAGTTAGTCCTGTGGGAGCACAGAGGAAACACCACTAAGGCTGATGGTGAAAGGGCAGGGGGATGGGGGGAGGACTCCCCTGGATGGAAACTCCAGTTACAACCGGGTCTTCGAGTGGAGGACTGCAGAAGGGCACACACTTCAGCAAATGCACTAGGACAGAACCCCGGAAGGAATATGGCGCATCTGAGGAACGAGGGAGGCACCTGGGAATGAGGCCGACGATGGTCCCCGGATTGGAGGGATGAAAGGGAAGACTCGGCCGTACTGTGGGGCCCTGCGTGGGGTCCCTAAGAAAACAGTGTGGATCTCAGAGAGAGGAGGCCATCTGAGATGGATGGGGGCCAGATTGTAGGGATGAAGTGAGGCACACTTAGAATACATTGTTAAACTTTTTTTTTTAATATATCATATTGATTTTTTACAGAGAGGAAGGGAGAGAGATAGAAAGTCAGAAACATCGATGAGAGAGAGACATCGATCAGTTGCCTCCTGCACGCCCCACAGTGGAGATGTGCCCGCAAACTAGGTACATGCCCCCGACCGGAATCGAACCTGGGACCTTTCAGTCCGCAAGCCGACGCTCTATCCACTGAGCCAAGCCTGTCGCGGCCATTGTTAAACTTTTTACTTATTAATTCTGAGAGAGAGAAAGAGAGAGAGAGAGAGAGAAAGAGAGAGAGGCCTCAGTTTGTTGTCCACTTATTCATGCATTCATGGGTTGACTCTTGGATGTGCCGGGACCAGGGCTGGAACCGTGGTGTATCAGGACAATGCTCTAAGACAGCGGTCACCAACCTTTCGGACCACCTCCCGGGCCCGGGCTGAGTACATTTAAACAAGAAAAAATAAAAAAATAAAGCATGGCGGAGGCCTAGATCAGGGAATAAATGCTGAGAATTTCTGTTTTAGGTTCGGCTAGTCTCAACGGCATTTCCGTAGACCACAAAGAAAGAGCCAAGGGAGGAAGCAGAGATGGAAGACACCAGAACCCTGGGACAAAGGATGAAGCAAGGTCCCCAAGTAGGTGAGTCAGTGCTGAGTGAGCAAGGAGAGAGGACAGCCCTGGACAGGCCGACGGACCCCTCGCCCAGGTGCCCGCCTGCCACCACGAGCAGCAGGGAGCGGAGGGCCCGCTCCAGTACCATTACTCTGTCTTCTGTGCTGTGTTTCTCTTCTCTTCCCAACTGGGGACCAGATCCCTTGAGGGGACGGGCCAATTCTGTATTTCTTTGTGTCTTCCTCCATTCTTCTTTTAATTTATTTTATTGATTTTTTACAGAGAGGACAGGAGAGGAACAGAGAGTTAGAAACATCGACGAGACACATCGATCAGCTGCCTCCTGCACACCCCACACTGGGGATGCGCCTGCAACCAGGATACATGCCCTTGACCGGAATCGAACCTGGGACCCTTCCGTCTGCAGGCCGACCCTCTATCCACTGAGCCAAACCTGTTTCGGCTCTCCCTCCATTCTTAAAACTGGGTGACCACGTGGGAGCTAGGTACGTGCGCCTTATCCCGGCAGCTCGAGGAAGAAACCAGAGACAGAGCCACTGAGGCAACACCTCCCCGAAGGCGGACAAGTCACAGATGAGAAACAGAAACCGCATCTTCGCCTCGTACGGCGGTAGAAGGTGCCCCAGATGGGGCTGTAAAATACACGGAGAGCGTAATGGAGCTATTTATCAAGAAGAGAAAAAATTAAAAAAAAATAGAAACACGTGTAATAAATTGTCACGTTATAAATAATCCCGTGAGAGCAGGGGCTCTGGAGTGAATCTGTTATCTCCTACTTCCCTTTGCAGGCACGAAAGGCAAGTAGAACTGATAACAGAACACATCAGTCCCTAGGATTACAGCGCTGTTGCTTTTTAAATATATATATATTTTATTGATTTTTTACAGAGAGGAAGGGAGAGAGATAGAAAGTCAGAAACATCGATGAGAGAGAGAGACATCGATCAGCCGCCTCCTGCACGCCCCACACTGGAGATGTGCCCGCAAGCAAGGTACATGCCCCCGACCGGAATGGAACCTGGGACCTTTCAGTCCACAAGCCGACGCTCTATCCACTGAGCCAAACCAGTCTCGGCTAAATATATTTTTAAATTAATACAGGAAATACCTTTGCTAGCCCCTGATTTCCTCAAATGACAAGGAAGCAGCTTTAAATAAAATGTCTGTCTTCTCGGAATCTGTACACCGGTTCTTCTGACTTCGCATTTAATCCGGAAACTTTACCCCAAAGCACCTCTGCCGTCACTCCTGGGTTCTGGCTCCCTGTCTCCAGGGGCTCCGAGCTCCAGGGGAGAAACGTGGGGTGCAGCCGTCCCCCCTGCAGAGCAGGTGTGCCTCGCTGACGGTGTTTCCCTCTGACCACGGCAGATGTCAGCCCCGCTCCCCTCACACATGGCCCTGCGTCTTCCATTCAACACCCCCGCCGGGGGACGGGTCCTCGGTGACCTGCTCGGGATGCAATCAGGAGTCCCGGCTGGCAAGGCCAGCCGCCGCCGTCTCCCCTGATTTCCCACGACAGCCTCGACCAGGGCTGCGGCCAACTCCGCTGCTTGTCTGGCCGAGTTCACTCTGCCCTCTTTCTTCCTAGAGAATCCCCATCCTTTCCTGAGCGGCACTGGGTCCCAGAAAACTTGATCTCCCGGCTCTCTAGACCTGGGACTGAGATAAAGTCTTGCGGGGAGAAGTCCCTTCCAGAATGACACAGAGCGAGCCCCGCCAGGATAGCTCAGTGGTTGAGCATCCCCCCATGATCCAGGGCAGGTGCCTGGGTTGGGGGCTCGATCCCCAGGGCGAGGCGTGCAAGAGGCAGCCGATCAGTGATTCTCTCTCCATCACTGATGTTTCTCTCTTTCCTTCTCCCTTCCTCTCTGAAATCAATACAAATATTTTTTAAAAGAGGTCAGAGCTTCATGAGAAGAGGCGCCAGGCCCTCGGCCTCCCTGTGCACCCGGGCCTCCTGAGGTCGCGCTAAAGGCCTATAGGGCCCTTGGCCACTCTGTCCCCCTCGGGAGGGAAGCCAGGAGGCAGACAGACACTGGGCGAGCCTGGATCGGCCGCCTGATGGGACAGACCAAACCCCTCCTTGTCTGACCTGCTGCTTGAGGGTGTCTGCTGTGTGTCGTCACCTGCGATCTTAGCTGATTAATATCTGAACTCACATGGGACTCTGACACAGTCTCCACATGTCCCTCCCGGGACTTGAACCTTCAGGGGAGGCCGAACACGGGAGGCCACAGGTAACGCTATGCACAGATGCCTGAGGCGGAGACCTCCCACACTCCCCCTGCACCCCAGTCACCCAGAATGCCCGCCACCAGCGGCCTCCACCTCCTCTCTGCCTGTCCTTGTCTGCGTCTTGTCAAGGCCCCTCTCACACTCCGCCTCCCTCTCTGGTCTGAATGGACCCCACCACGCGGATGAGATTTCTTCCTCTTTTTTTTTTAATATACTTTATTGATTTTTTACAGAGAGGAAGGGAGAGAGAGAGAGAATCAGAAACATTAGTGAGAGAGAAACATCCATCAGCTGCCTCCTGCACACCCCATACTGGGGATATGCCCGAGACCAAGGTCCACGCCCTTGACCGGAATCAAACTTGGGACCTTTCAGTCCACAGGCCGATGCTCTATCCACTGAGCCACACGGGTTTCAGCATCCTCTTTCGAAATCTCTGCCCCTCCACCGTGTCCTCGCCATGAGGGGCCTGTGCTCCAGGAGAGGCACCTGAGGCAGCCCTGCCATTCTGAGGCAGGAGTCTCCCCCCAACCCGACCCGGTGCCCAGGGCAGGGCCGCACCCAGCAGATGATGAACAGACCACGTCCCCTCCCAGTGCTTCTGTCTCCGCTGGCTGGTCCTGGAGAGAGTCCCACCACCAGAGACTCACAGGGAGCCTGTGAGACAGCAGGACCTGAGCTCTGAGGCAGCTCGCTGGCTGCTCTTGTTTTGACACCAGCGCAAGTGATAATGGGCTGTGACTGGGGTGTCAAGCGCTCCCTCCAGCCTCCTGCCAGCCTCCTCCTGTCACAGCCGGTCTGCAGCAGCCTCTGCTCCAGAACTCTGCTTAAGAACTCCTGTGGCTGGTCACGCTGCTCCCAGGGGGTCCCACATAAAACCAGGGAGTCCTGGAGGAGCAGGGGCTGGCTGGTGATCCCAGCCTAAACTGGTGTGGCTCAGTGGCTAGAGCACATCCCCGGTGGGGGGTGTGCAGAAGGCGGCTGATCGATGTCTCTCTCTCATCGATGTTTCTAACTCTCTATCTCTTCCTTCCTCTCCGTAAAAAATCAATAAAAATATATTTAAAAAAAATAAAAAGAAGTGATCCCAGCATGTTGGGGGGAGGGGGACGCAGGATGCTGTGGCTGGGAAGCAGTGAGCAGGCAGACTGCACTCCTCTGATTAAGTAGAGCCACTGGCTAACTCTCCCCCCCGCCACCCCCCTGCCCTGCACAGCAATACTCAGGGAGCATGCAATTCACAATTCACACTCCCTTCAGACTGCCAAAAGCTGGGGATAATAAAAGGGGGACAAATCCACAGGAGAGGAGGTGTTATTTGAATACAATCTAAAAAGCAAAGTAACTCAAACAGAAACAGGAGCCCTGGCGTTTGCATATTAAAATGCAGGCTGTCCTTCAGCTCAGAGCAGGTCTGGGAAGACACGTCCAGGAAGGAAAGGTCACCTCCAGCAACAGGACAGTTCTGAGTCTGCCCTCCGCCCGCTGGCCCAGCTCTCACACAGATAACCGCTCAGAATGAGCTAAAACAAAGCGAGGGCCACACAGGTCATTAACTGAAATGGAGATGACGTCATCAGTATGAGGATACACCTCTGAGAAGAGTGCTCGTCACTGGCCCTCTGATCACTGGGAAGTGTGTGTAGTACTGTTTTAGTTTAGTAGCTACTATGTATGCTGTAAGAAAAAATAACTCTGCTTCACAAGCATTGGATACTAGGGAGGTGGGCTGGTTAAAAAATGAATGAGCTGCCAAAACCGGTTTGGCTCAGTGGATGGAGCATCGACCTGCAGACTGAAAGGACCCAGGTTCGATTCCGGTCAAGGGCACGTACCTTGGTTGCAGGCACATTCTAAGCAGGAGGCAGCTGATAGATGTTTTTCTCTCTCATTGATGTTTCTAACTCTCTATCCCTCTTCCTTCCACTCTGTAAAAAAAATCAATAAAACATATAAAAAAATGGAATGGTGAAAGTTAATAAGAGAACACAGATGGGTATCAAAACTGCATTAAGACCCCATAACTAAGCTACTTAATTTCGCAGGAAGGCGAACGCTTCATTCAGGAGAACGGTGATTAAATGAGCGAATCCCTCACATCCCCCCACCATGAGACTGCGTTTGCTGGAGGCCCGGGGCCCAGCACCCTCTGTGGCTTGCAAATCTTTGCGATTAGAGTTTGGATCTGTGGTACTTGCACTGTGCCCTGAAACTGCTCCAGCTCTTCTCCTTTTTCTTTCTTTTTTAAAATGTGTTTTTAATCATTTCAGAGAGGTAGGGAGAGGGAGATATAAACATATCTGTATCTATGCCCAGCAAGCTCCTGGAATGACCAGAATGACCGGTTGCTATGACTTGCATTGCAGCCCCAATCAGTCCCCCTCCAACCTCCCGCAGCCCCTCCCCTGAGCTGGCCCAGCCCAATCAGCCCCCCTAAGGGCAGGCAGGCCGGACCCCACCTGTGCACAGAATTTGTGCACCAGGCCTCTCATCAAGGATGAGAGAGAATCATGGATTGGCTGCCTCCTGCATGCTCCACACTGGGTTCAAGCCCACCACCCTGGGACTGGTCACAGCGCAGAGGTGGCTGTCAGATGGCCAGGCCCAGGCAGGGCCAGTCCTGGGGAAGTTAAAAATAGGACCAGTGGACCCAGAAGGGAGTGGGCACCGCCGCTTGGCAGCCGCCACACGGGAATGTTTGGCAGGAGGGACGTTCTATTTGCATGTCAGCAGTGTCACTGTCCTCCGCATAGGTGCCATATTCTTCTGCCCCAGGCCCGGCTGCTTCGCCGGGGCACTCACGGATGATCGTTGGCGGGGGAAATAAATAAATTTTTAAACACACACCATTTTTTAAAAACACGCCCGTATGTACAAATCTCTGAATGGGGAATTATCACACAGACGGTCCACTAATAATTATATTTGACTCTGAGGTACACCGTGCAATTTTTGATACCGATTTACCCTTCGTAATTACACTTTCCCCTTAGAGTATTATTAGCTTGCAGCTGGGAATTCTGATATTAAAATAAACACACAGGAGCACAGTGGGACCACACAGGTACTGGCTATGTTTGCCCACAGGTAACCCAGGCCTAGTTTTCTTTCCTTTTATTTTTTTTCTTAAGGATAGAATATTGCTCAATCCAGGGCAGGGAGGGAGAAAGAGAACTATTTCAAATACAGTGGTACCTCTAGATACGAGTGCCCTAACATACGAGATTTTTGAGATACGAGCCGTGGAGCGAGCGATTTTTGCTTTGAAATACGAGCAACAGTTGAGATAGGAGTCATCGCGCGGATCGGCCGGCTGCACACGACCCACCAGTTTACCTCGGACTCGAGTGTCTCATAGTTTCCCACGCCTCAAGGTTACGGAACGAATTAAACTCGTATCTCAAGGTACCACTGTACACAAATCCAACCGGATAATTTGGGAGGAGCGCCCCATTGTAGTAACTTTATAAATAAATAAAATACATAAACATGCATGAACGGCTTTGGGAGGAAACGGAAACAGGCGATGTATTATTGCAGAATACTTTGCCCACAAAAAAAAGGGGGGGGCTTGACTCTCTGCTTTGCCTTAGAGGAGGACTTTGTTGATCAAAAGACATGACTGCCAGAGGATCTATTCTTCTTATTCCATCAGAAATTAGAGAGATTAAGGAAACAATACCACTGGCAATTCTCAGCCAGTATTTCCGAAGGAGGGGTTTCTTTTTTTTTTTTTTAATTGAAAGTTACAGAAAACAAAAGAAATGAACGCAGTATCTGGCTTCTGCATCGTCAGTAATAACACTGGTCATTATAACAGTAGCCACAGTGTGCCCAACCTTGACCTTGTACTATATACCCTGTCTACGGCTTGTTTTATGGAATCTTCCTAACAACCCTGGGACGGAGGTGTTATTGTTGCCCCTGTTGTATGACGGGGAAACGGAGGCAGAGAGCACAGCGCCAGGAAGGAGTGGCACCAGGGTTAAAAGCCCAGCACTCAGGCCTGCCTGGGGGTTCAGCGGGCTGGAGCACCCTCTCTTACACCGAGCCGGTGGGTCCATTCCCCGGTGATCAGGGCACAAGATCAAGAAGCCATCCGCGGATGCATACACAAGCGGAACAACAAATCACTGTCTTTCTCTCTCTCCCTTCTCCCTCTCTCAAATTTTTTTAAAAAAACGTACTTTATTGATATTTTACAGAGAGGAAGTGAGAGGGATAGAGAGTTAGAAACATCGATGAGAGAGAGACATCGATCAGCTGCCTCCTGCACGCCCCACTACTGGGGATGTGCCCGCCACCAGGATACATGCCCTTGACGGGAATCGAACCTGGGACCTTTCAGTCCGCAGGCCGATGCTCTTATCCATTGAGCCAAACCGGTTTTGGCTCCCTCTCTCAAATTAATCAACAACATTTTTTAAAAGCCCAGCCATCAGACTCGCAAGTCCACAACACCCAACCACCGCAATCTACTCTCCTGCCCTCAATGGGAAGAAAATTCCAGAAGACACGGAATTGGAGACCAAGCCATTACGCTCCATGAGACAGCTCTCAGCTGACCTGACAGGTGAGCTAATAAGCCTGTGATCACGAGCCACATGTGGCTCTTCCACAAAATACCACGGCCTGGGCGAGTCTGTTTTGAAGAAGTGGTGTTAGAAAAAGTTTAAGTTTAAAAAATTTCAATCATTGTCCTGTTGCTATTTGGCTCTGCGGACAAATGAGTTTGCCAACCACTGAGTTAAGCCAAGACAATCAACGGTTCACCATGAGCCACTCCCAGCAGCTCCTTAGAGAAAAAAAAAAACAGCAAATCCACACACTTTTAACCGTTTACTTTTGTTAGGTTGGAAATTAAATATATATATATATATTTAATATATTATATTGATTTTTTACAGAGAGGAAGGTAGAGGGATAGAGAGAAACATCGATGAGAGAGAAACATCAACCAACCACTTCCCACACGCTCCCTACTGGGGATGTGCCTGCAACCAAGGTACACGCTCTTGACCGGAATGGAACCCAGGACCCTTCAGTCCGCAGGCAACGTTCTATCCACTGAGCCACACCAGTTTTGGAAAAATGTATATATTTTTTTGCCTAGGCCAGTGTGGCTCAATGGATAGAGCGTCGGCTTGCGGACTGAAAGGCCCCAGGTTGGATTCCGGTCGGGGGCATGTACCTTGCTTGCGGGCACATCTCCACTGTGGGGTGTGCAGGAGGTGGCTGATCGATGTTTCTAACTCTCTATCCCTCTCCCTTCCTCTCTGTAAAAAATCAATAAAATATATTGTTAAAAAAAAGAAAGAAAAATGTATATATTTTTAGATGCTAACGTACAACTGCGAATCTGCCGGTGACCTTTCCTCCCAAACTGTAGCTTGGTCCGTTCTACACCCTCACAATGCTGACAGTGCTGTCTGTCTGACTGGTTTGGTTCATGGATTCTCACTTTTACACTGGATAAGCATGTTCAACCAACTTGCTCCCGCCCAGGATGGAGACTGGACCTAAGAAGAGAGCATGACGTGAAGCATTGAGTGCACGGCCTGCTCTAGCGGGGGGGACCCCGCCTGGGGTCTGGATGAATCCGGCCGGAGTCTGCGGAGAAACAGTCCGCCAGCTGCCCGATGGAGCTCTGCTCTTCACCGTGACCTAAGGGGACCTGCTCCTCACCCCCGTGCCTCCCCACCCGTCACCCATCAGCTGTGGAGGGTCCCCCAGGGCACCCGGGGAGGGATTCTGGCCAATTCGGGGCCAAGTCTGCCACTGCCCCGCAAACCCCAGGCCGCCAGCTACCAACCCACGTCCCATCGTCCCTGGCACCGGGCGGCGCCCTGACCTTCCCCGCATCCCCAGGGCTGCCAACACAGCTATTCTGGGTTCACCTATCCCAGAGCCTTTGTAAAGCTCAGGACAGCCGAGACCGGTGTGGCTCAGTGGATAGAGCGTCGTCAGCCTGCGGACTGAAAGGTCTCAGGTTCGATTCTGGTCAAGGGCACGTACCTGGGTTGCGGGCACATCCCCAGTGGGGGGCGTGCAGGAGGCGGCTGATGGGTGTTTCTAACTTTCTATCCCTCTCCTTTCCTCTCTGTAAAAAAAATCAATAAAAATATATTTTAGCCGAAACCGGTTTGGCTCAGTGGATAGAGCGTCGGCCTGCGGACTGAAAGGTCCCAGGTTCGATTCCGGTCAAGGGCATGGACCTTGGTTGCGGGCACATCCCCAGTGGGGGTTGTGCAAGAGGCAGCTGATGGATGTCTCTCTCTCATCAATGTTTCTGTCTATCCCTCTCCCTTTCTCTCTGTAAAAAAAAATCAATTAAATATATTTTTAAAAAGGTCTCTTGTTATATATATATATTTTTTTTTTAAATAAAAAAAAATAAAGCTCAGGACAAGCAATGACTATGGTAGCGTGGGGACACGGGTCCTCTCGGAAGCGCTGCGATGCACCACGTCCCACGGCCGAGCGCCTGCCTCCCCCCGCACGCCTGCAGCAGGCTGGGTCTAGCCCCGGCAAGAACCAGCTCAGGGGTTCCCTGAATCAGGTTCCCTCCAGCACCAGCCACTGAAGAGGGAATCTCTAAATGCTACCCCCACCCCTCCCCACGCCCTGAAAGGGTCCCTCTCCCCCGGGATCAGACCGCTTATGGCAGAGGAAGACGGGCCGGGGAGAGCAGTCCCCTCAGAAAGCTACGTCTGCACGCCCCGCTTCCGAGGTTCCCCGAGGGGAGCTGTGCGTGGCCGTGTTTCATTAAAGGTGTGGGCGCGGGGGGCTGCGACACCCCGGGGGAGGGGTGCCCCCAGAGCAGGGCCCCCCCCACCCGGGAGCGGCCTGGGAGCCCCCGTGGGACGGGAGCGCACTCCTCGGCGCCGCCGGTGATGAGAACGCCGCCATCCGTCTTGATTTGTCAGGGAACAAATCAGCTTTATCTGTTCGCTTTGTGGGTGAGAGTCGTAGGTACTTGCGGAAGCATAATTTATAATTCCTCGTGCAATTAGCGGTGAAATTAAATCATCTCGCCTTCCCGCCAGCGTCAACGTGCTTCAGATGAAGGAGGAGGCACCTGTAATGTCTTTGAGGCTCTCACCCCCCCCCACCCCCTGGCATCTACTCCCAGAAGGAAATAAAGGAAAGGGGGGGCGGTCTAGTTCTCCTAAGCCAGGCCTTATACTAGAGCAGGGGTTCTCCACCTTCCTCAGGCCGCGACCCTTGCATCCAGCTCCTCATGGGGTGGTGACCCCCAACCATGAAATGTTGCTACTGTTTTGCATCATGATGTCAATATCTGCATTTTCCAATGATCTTAGGCGACCCCTGTGAAAGGGTCCTTCGACCCCCAAAGGGGTCGCGACCCACAGGTTGAGAACCTCTGTACTAGAGGCTGTTATTTATATTCTTAATAATTGCTCGCTCTAATCCCTAACCAGGCCGCAGACAGACATGATCCTACCTCCTCATGCCGCCACGGGGGGGCAGAGGGCGGTGATAAGCCACAGCGTCCAAGAAGCAGAATTTCCAGGTTTGAACACCACGTGCATCCTGGCCCCATCATCACTTCCCCGCTGTGTGTCCCGGGGGAACTCACTCAACCTCTCTGTGCCCCGGTCCCCGCAGCAGCGATCCAGTGCGGGTCCGGGTGCCGAGGCCGCCCAGGGTTGTGAGCAGTGAGCGGGTGAACATCTGTAACCAGTTAGCCCAGCGCCTGGCACGGGGAGAGCTATGCGCGCACTCGCCAGCACTGGAATTGGCCACAAGAGATACACGGCTCTTTTTTTTTCCTTTAACAAGTAAACATACAGGAAAACACCACTGTATCTGACTGACTGAGAGGGAGGCATTCCAGTGAGAGATAAGGGGGAACACACCCCCGAGGGGTCCCTGACGGAGTGGTAACTGGGTGATTTGGGTAAATTTCAAGGCAGCGCAATCGAGATGCCTCAGTCAGGACTAAGTGCCACTCTGTCCCCCCAGGAGACAGGCCCCTGGTTTACACCAGAGCGGGGGCTGTTCCTTTTCCTTCACCTGGGTAACATCCCAGCCTGCCTAGAGACCACGGCCAGTTCATAATAATCTTATCACCAGTTACAACAGGACACTCGTCCCTGGTAAGACAGAAAAGCAACTGTTGACCCTAATTGCATTCATTGAAATTGCTAATGGTACATTTTAATATCCAGGGGAGGTGGGGAGGGGAGCTACAAATATGAAAAAATATAAAAGGAACACAGTAGCGAATTCTAACTTAAAATGGTACATAAGAGCCTTAACCGGTGTGCCTCAGTGGACAGAGCGTTGGCCGCCTGCGAACTCAAGGGTCCCAGGTTGGATTCTGGTCAAGGGCATGCACCTTGGTTGCGGGCACATTTCCAATGGGGGGCGCGCAGGAGGCGGCTGATGGATGCTTCTCTCTCATCAATGTTTCTCTCTATCCCTCTCCCTTCCTCTCTGTAAAAAATCAATAAAATATATTTTTTAAAAATTGATACCCATCCTTTAAAAAAAAATATGTTGCACAACATAGCTCTGATTTGTATACTTGAGAAATCACTGGTTTCATAATTGAAACTCATCTTTCAGGATAAATGGGAATTTTGGTGACATAAGTACATTTTCATAGATGATCTGGGTTACATAACCCCCGACCCATCCTGGCTATGTCTGTTGTGAAACCCACCCAAACATTTATTGAAATGCCTCCATCCCAGAGGCACCAGCATGATCACGGGGTGGGCGGGGGTGGGGGAAGAGAAGAGAAGCTCCCTACCTGGGAGCTCAGGCCTCCGTGGGAGCGGAGGGGTTCCAGAAGGCACCCCGAAGGGAGATAAGAGGCATGGTGCCCAGAGCACCCCTGGGAAAGGGAGCAGGGTGAGCGGCCCACACCCCTGGATTCCTGCAGGCCTGTCTCACCCCTGCCAAGCCAGGGGGTCAATCTTAGAACCCTAAACTGCAGGAGAGAGACAGAGAGCGACGGCCCATCTCTTTCCAGGCCGGTGGGGGGCTCCAAGGTCAGGTACAGACCAACCACCAACAGGGGTGACGACCCGGTACCCCTTCATGCTGGGAGCCTTCCGGACCTGTTTTGACCAATCCCCTCCCCATCAGCGAGCTGTCCTCCGACCATGTAAACACCGAGAACAACCTTCCTTCCCGAAGACTTTCCCCCAAAGACTCTTCCAGAAAAAAATCCCCGTCCTAGAGCCCAGAGCAGACACCAGAGGCTGCAAGGCCAACTGTCATCAGCTGTTAGCTCCCGGGATGTCTCTCACTCAGGGCCGCGGTTGCGAAACTCAGAAACCCACCCGCGCAAGGCTGTGTGTGTTCTTGGGGAAAAAAAAGGAGAGAAGACCAAAACTGCGGGCAAGAACAAAACTATTGTAAAAACGAAATGTGCAATCCATTAACGAGCGCTCCCCCAATGGCACCACGTCCTTCTGCTCCTCCCCACATGAAAGGGCTTCCCTCCGCACCACAAGGCCAGGCGCGGAAGAAAGCAGGTCAAGGCCAAATTAAGAACAATAACTGGCCTTTCACCTGCAATAAGCCAAATGGGGGAAAAATGCAGTCTCCCCTACACGCTGGAGGAAGTCACTGGGGGTCCAGCAGGGCAAGGCAAGGCCTCAGGACAGTATTTACCGTATTTTCCAGGGTATAAGACAACTTTTTAACCCAGGAAAATCTTCTGAAAAGTTGGGGGTTATCTTATCCCTGGGTGTCATCTTATAGGGCAGGTATATCCCAAAGGCTATATTTTAACTGGAAAAGTAGGGGGTCGTCTTATGCGCCCAGTCGTCTTATACGCCGGAAAATATGGTATTAGTTCTTAATAGAATAAACCCGTTCATCATATTGGTTTTCTTAGACACAGCCACGGCTTGGTCTATCATGTAAAAATGTCGGTGTCCTTTTCAAAATCGAGGACCATGGCTGACTATAAGCTAATTCTGGCAACGTAACATTCCCCCTCTCCCAAACAGGAGTGAGTGCTCAGGGGTAAGTTTTCCTGAAAACTGAGGTGTAACCTTTTAAGAGCCTGTATCCTGGGTTTCTAATCCTCCAAAACCCATTGAAACCTTCCATTTTGTCCTGGCTGAGCAGCTACTTCACAGGAACCCAAATCTGCCAAATGATGACAAGATGGAGAGGACAGGGCTAGCATCCGCAGACCTGAGCAGGCCCTCCCTACCGCCTGCCCCACCCTCAGGTTTATCTCCCCAGCCCCCCGAACCCCAGGCCCTGAGGGCAGTGGCCTCAGATCCTTGGTCCCCAGCACCCAGCACAATGCCTGGCACACCTTGACACTCGATAAACACTTTGCTACTCGAGTCAATAAAATACGCGACTGAACTGGAGAATGGAGGTGCCACCTTTCCGTCACCCTCTGTGGTTTTCTCCTCCTGAGCAGGCGAACAATAAAACTCAACCAAGTTTCCCTCCAGGGGTGCCCCACAGGCTAAATCGAGTGCTTTCTTTCCAAATACTGTACTGTTGACATACCTTCTTCTGCCCAGTGTCCACACCAGGCCCCCTTCCTAAGAATCCTGCCTCCCGTCCCAAGGAATCACAGTAGTCATCCTAACAACACAGGACATTCAGAATTGTCCTGTGTAACTGTGGCTCTGCAGCATATATTTTTTTTAAAAAAAATTAAAAAATCCACCGTCAGAAGCTGGTGAAGCCGAAACCGGTTTGGCTCAGTGGATAGAGCATCGGTCTGCGGACTGAAAGGTCCCAGGTTCGATTGGGATCAAGGGCATGTATCTTGGTTGCGGGCACATCCCCAGTGGGGGGCGT
>JAAGEH010000022.1:1660153-1679395 GCA_011751065.1 Lasiurus cinereus
GGGAGGGGAGGGAGAAAGGGAAAGGGAGGGGAGGGGAAGGGAGGGGAGGGGAGAAGAGGGGAGGGATCATAGCGTGATGAGTTTAAGTGGGGATCATAGAGTGAAGAGTTTAAGTGGGGAAAGAAGACGGGGGTTTCTGCATAGAAGTCCCCTCGGTTCACACCCCTCTTCCAAGCGACTAGCAGACTTTGATTGACAGACAGGGCCACACAGCCTACTGTGCCCTTAAAACGCCCTTGCTGCTCACTGCACCTCAGCCCACGCTCCAGGGCACAGCCCAGCGCCTGGCATCTTCAGCGTTTTGCATACACAAAGCAGCAGCTCAGAGGCACCCTGCAGCTCGCATCCCGGAGAATCACAGCTCCTGGCACGTGTGTGTGTGCTGCGGAGTGCGGGGTTTGGGTGAGTTAGAGGCATCCTGCCCACGATTTACCACGGGATCCCGGGCCTTGCTCTCTCTTGGGTACCAACTGCTGGTTTGAAATAAAGAAGGTTCCTCTTAAAAAGGGGCAGGGGTGGGAGCAGGAAATCTCCGAACTCCATTTTAGTGGAACGTCTACCATCCTTTGGGAGTAAATACAGTGGTGCCTCGAGATACGAGTTTAATTCGTTCCGTCACCTTGAGGCGTGGGAAACGATGAGACGCTCGAGTCGAGGTAAACTGGTGGGTCGTGTGCAGACGGCCGATCCGCACAATTACTCCTATCTCAAATGTTGCTCGTATTTCAAAGCAAAAATCGCTCGTTCGATGGCTCATATCTCAAAAATCTTGTATGTTAGGGCACTTGTAACTCGAGGTACCACTGTATTTTATTGATTTTTTACAGAGAGGAAGGGAGAGAGATAGAAGGTCAGAAACATCGATGAGAGGGAGACATTGATCAGCCGCCTCCTGCACGCCCCACAGTGGAGATGTGCCTGCAAGCAAGGTACATGCCCCTGACCGGAATCGAACCCGGGACCTTTCAGTCCGCAGACCAACGCTCTATCCACTGAGCCACACCGGTCTCGGCGACAGTCTGTCTGTGAGCGGCGCTGTGAATACTACCCCAACCCGGTCATGGACACTGTCTCTGGTCCTGGCCACACGGATGATGGCGCTTCCAGGCCTCGGGGTCTCCAGCGGGTGCAAGGAGTCCGCTCCCCGCAGCTCAGCTCTGCCCGGGAAGCGGGGCTCGCTGGGGACAGGCAGGTCCTGGGCTGCAGGTCCGTGCCACCACCACCCCCCCCATGGGGAAATTACCGGATCCCTCACACCCAGAACCGACACAAAACCAGCCAGCAAACCAGAGACATGACACCTCAACCTTGAAAACCAGGCCACACTTTGTCCCGCTGCCCCTCCCCGCTGCCCCCCACTCTGCAGCCCCACCCGCACGTGGACCACCTGCCCAGCATACTCTCTGCTCGTTCCCTCCCCAGCAGCTAACAGAACCTTCCATGATGCAAATGACAGCAGAGTCCTACTGCGTGCATCTCAAAGCCAACCATCCTGCCGAAACCGGTGTGGCTCAGTGGATAGAGCATCGGCCTGTGGACTGAAGGGTCCCAGGTTCGATTCCACGTAAGGGCATGTACCTTGGTGGCAGGCACATCCCCAGTAGGGGGCGTGCAGGAGGCGGCTGATCGATGTTTCTCTCTCATCAATGTTTCTAGCTCTCTATCCCTCTCCCTTCCTCTCTGTGAAAAATCAATAAAATATATTTTTTAAAAAGAGAGAAAAAGCCAACCATCCTGTTTTCCTATTTACCCGCCACACAGACCACTCGGCCTCACTGAAAACACAGGGAACCCCCGTGGGTGCCTGCTTCCCTGGGGGAGAGTCCAGACAGGACCTCCAGGGGGGCAAAGCCTGAGACCTAGGGCTCCCTCTGAGCGTCAGCTCAGCGTCTTAGACGTGGAATGGCTCGCGTGTCTTAGGCCCGCATTTTTTTCACCAGCTTTGGGGAGGCGGATGCTGGCTTCTGACTGCCCCCCCAACACCCCGCTTAACGCTCCACCGTCAGACGGGTCTTCCCTCCGAGTGCATCCAACCTGGGGGTGCAGGGCTCTGGTGCGCATCACTGAGTGGAGCAGAGTGGCTCCCGGTGCACGTTTCCTGCGCGCCCCCTTCCCGGGGCCCGTGCCAAGAACGCAATCTCGGCCACTTAGCGCCGCGCGCTCCACGGGCGAGCGCACGGCACGCTGAGCAGCCGCGCTAACGGAGATGGATAGCCTGTCAGGCAGGATGCTGGCACGCCAGGATGCAAGCGGTGGGAGGCGACGACCTTTCCATTCAGAGAGAAATATCCCTAAAACGGCATGAAAAGTTTCGGCGGGGAGGAGGGGGGCGGGAGGGGGGCGATCCTTTGATTTCAGGGCACGGGAGAAAAGCAGGCTGCCGTCCGCAATTTGCTCGAGATCACCTCTTGGATCCTGCCCGCCGGGAGGAAGGCCCTCTGAACAAGGATGCGCATCATCCTCCACTGAGCTGCTGTGCACACAGCGGACCTCCAGTGGGGTTCGGGGTGCACGGGGGCTCACCAGAGCGACCCGTTCTGGACCCCCTGGTTGCAGAGGGGCTGTTATTTGGGTAAGAACTAAGGTAGAATTTGGATGCTTCCTGAAAGCATTTTTTTGTAAGGTAATGATCTGCTTACGTAATCAGCGTCCAGAGCTTGATCACCGAAATCCCACGTCCTTGGTGACCCTGTTTGTTACTCTGCGTCAACAGCTTAGCCGCTCCTGGTTTCCTTATCCTGAATACCCTGTCTCCCCGAAAGTAAGACATCCCCCGAAAATAAGACCTACTTCCAGTCTTGCCTCTTCCTGTCATAGAAGGCATCCCCCCTCCCCGAAAATAAGGCCTCCCCGATCATAAGGCCTTCCCGGAACAGAAGGCCTCCCCGGAACATAAGGCCTCCCCGGAATAGAGGGCCCCCGAAGCTACGGTCAGGCCTCTGATTCCTGATTTAAAGAGACCTCGCCCGGCCTGAACAGCTCCGGCTGCACTGCGGCCCATCAGGGAGCTGGTTTGTGATGACAATGACTACCGTCCCGTCTACAGGTAATAAATTTCCTTTTTTTTGTTGTTGTTCAACAATAGATGTAAAATAAGACCTCCCCTGAAAATAAGACCTAGTGCCTCTTTGAGAGCAAACATTAATAGAAGACACTGGTTTATTTTCGGGGAAACAGGGTAAAAAGAGATGCTCTCAGTGCTTCTCAACCTTCCTAAGGCCGCGACCCTTGCATACAGTTCCTCATGTGGTGGTGACCCCCAACCACGAAATTTTGCTACTGTGATGCACAGTGATGTAAATATCTGCATTTTCCGATGGTCTTAGGCGACCCCTGTGAAAGGGTCGTTCGACCCCCAAAGGGGTCGCGACCCACAGATTGAGAACCGCTGCTCTGACTGATGGCTCTTAGGAATTTCTGGAAGAGGAACGCGAGCACAAAACAGCAAAGCTCCTTGGCCCCTCCCCATGCGCGAAGATGATGGTCGAGTACAGGAATACACATAGGAAACTGGGACATGACACAAAACCCCGAAGCCACAGGTTCCTCTCCTCTAGTTGTCACTACGACCAGAAACTACGCATTTCAATCATTTCAGCTGGAAAACCAGGATAATCATGACATGGAGTCAGAAAAGAAAAAAAAAAAAAACAACTTTTCTATCTCCAAGGTCGGGGGCTGTGTGTGCTGCTGTTTGTTTGTCAGTCCTTCGGCAGGAAGAACAATGGGCTCTGCGGAGAACGCCGCGTCCCGGGCGCACAATGCGGGCGCGAAACGCCGATGCGATTTTAATACTCAGTTAAATAGGGGAGAGGGATTGATCACAATGACACTGAGAATTTCCCTTTTTTTTTTTTTTCTTTATGAATGGATTACATCAAAACTACAGAGCGGTATTCAGAGACACAAAAAAGTCAGATGCATCCATTTTTTTGTCTGCTTAACGAAAAGTCGATTGTCAAGTGCGGAAGTGGCAGTAAACACATTTTTTTTTTCCAAACGGAGCGCTTATAAGGCATGTCCTAAAGTTGGGCAAAGTTGGGAATGAAACACCTCCACACCAGCTCCAACACATACCCCTCTGGGGATGTAGGAGAAAACACCAGAGTTATCCATGAAAAACAAGCAAAAATACGTGCGGGAGGATCACGTGGAGAGGCCAGGTGATTGGAAGGTGGCCCTCGGGGTGCTGGTCCCATCTTTCCTAACACAACGAGGAAATAAGAGCCCCCCTGACCCGAGTGGCTCAGAGATGGGGCATCAACCGACCTAAGAAACCAGAAGGTCACGGTTAGATTCCCGGTCAGGGCCCAGGCCCCGGTGGCAGGTTCGAACCCCAGGGCAGGGCGTGCAGGAAGCAGCCGATCCATGATTCTGTCTCATCACAGATGCTTCTCTATCTCTCTCCCTCCCCCTTCCTCTCTGAAATCAATAAAATTCCTTTTTTCTTCTTTTTTTTTTAGAAAAGACTCTACACCAGTGGTTCTCAACCTTCCTACTCCCGCGACCCTTTAACACAGCTCATGTGGTGGTGACCCCCAACCATAAAATGATTTCCGTTGCTACTTCATCACTGCCATCTTGCGACTGTTAATGAATCGTCATGTAAATATCTGATAGGCAGGATGTCTTAGGCGACCCCTGCGAAAGGGTCGTTCGACTCCCAAAGGGGTCGCGACCCACAGGTTGAGAACCGCTGCTCTCCACCAGATATGCTGTGGCTCGCGGTTGGAGAAAGATGCTCCATTGGACCCTCCTCCTCCTCCTCCACACCCTGGTGTGGAGGCTTCCTCCAGGGGACATACTCCTCCCCACATGGGGTCAGAAAGAGGCAATGGTGGGGGGGCGGCGGCGAGGAGGGGGCCTACCTTGGGCCTGGGCGGCGGAGCTGTGCGAGTAGCCCAGGGCCAGCAGCGCCGTCTCCACCAGCTGGCTGAAGAGCACGTCCTTCCGAACCAGCACGAACTCGGCGTGTTCCTCTCGGTTGTCATACTCCAGCGAGCCGTCCAACTGCTCCACCACGCAGAAGACGGGAATCATCAGCCCTGGGGGGAGGGGGACAGAGTCAGGAGCATTAACAGGTGCATCTCGGTCACCCATCGCGGGGAGAAGGGGGGGAAGAGCCGGTCGTAAAAGCCACTCATCTGTGAGCCGGGATGGCGGAGATTAAACACGCCTCTCGGTCAGATGGGCCTAATGGGCGAGCTGTGGATCCTCTCCCGCCTCCCCACCCCCACCCCCGGCTCCTTTATGACTTTCAGGCTGCGGCCAGACTGCCCGGGGCCCCCGATCCTCGGCATTAAGTGGGGGGGCCGCACCTGAGTGCCCTCCCAGGTGGCACCTAGGGGAGGTCCAGGTGACCCGGGGGCCCCTCGCACCCACCCTTCCCCCTTCCAGTCCGTGGCTTTATCATTAACCCTCAATCAGGACGAGTGTTTTCAGGTCGGGTCTGTGTGGTCGGAAAGTGTTGTAAAGTCCCCAGTAGGAGGGTAGGGTTGACCAGGTACCAGGACGTCAAAAGGCGTGTAAGAGACGTGTGTATGTTATGTCCCTAAATCCTCATAAGTAGGTCATCCGTGACCCTGAAAATAACCCGTCCCTGCACATCCTCACTGAAGATTAGCTTAGGTCACCATGTACATCGAAATAATAATAATAATAATAATAATAATAATAATAATAATAATAAACGTTGTCTTCTTTACCATTATGTTTTAACCATCTACACCCGTGACCCCTGGAAGGGGATCGTCTCGTCTTGTGTTTCCAGAGAAAAGAGGTACACTCCTCCCCCACCCCCCACAAAGAATAAAGCAAATTAGTCTCGTTAAAAATCTGTTGAAATCTGTTGTCACTGAAATATTTCTCTGCTTTGTATCAAAGTGTGAAAAGCTCAAAAAATGCTTAATTTGCCAAAGATTTTTATAAACTGTTTTTATAAAAAAAAAAAAGAAAAAAGAAAAAAAGTTGTGCAGGAGTTTAAATCTAAACATAGCCCAGGCAGGAGAGATGATCGAAGTCCCGCCGACGTACAAGCCGTCACCACGGGCTCTGCCCCGGCGACCTCCCCAGTGAGTCTGTGATGGACTAAGGATGGGCTCTGGGTCTTCTCTCTGTGCCAGAGAGAACCGAAGCTGTGAAGGATGGGGGGGCGGGCGGAGAGAGGGGCAGGTGGGGGTGCATGTCACCCTGAAGATGACCCCTCACCCACGAAGCCCTTCCCGGTGGCCGGACCCGGGCAGCCTGACTCAGTCTGATCTGGCCAGAGAGGGTGGCAGCAGACACTCAGGCCACCGGCGACCAGCACGCAGGTTTTTGCTCTGAAGATAATGCGAAGGCGCCACTGGTTCCCAGGTGCTAATTATTATTATTAAAGACACTAAGTACTGGGTGTCGTTATTAAGTGCCATCCTTATTAGCAATAATAACCCTCATTAGGAGCTGTTATCCTTAGAGATCCTGGCACTCGTTATTAAGCCGGCACAACACTCGGGCGAGTCGCACCGCCTCGTCCCTGACTCAGGGTTCGCTCCGGAGAGCAGCAAAGCCCCCCACCCCCACCCCCGGTGCTGCTCCGAGCACAGGCACCACCGATGGGAAACAGGCAATGAGGCTGGAGCAGACGGATGGTTCTAGACACATGAGAGAACGCAGCCAGGTCCCGGGGTACCTTACCAAATACATTTTTATTTTTATTTTTTTTAAATATATTTTACTGATTTTTTTTTTTTACAGAGAGGAAGGGAGAGGGATACAAAGTCAGAAACATCGATGAGAGAGAGACATCGATCAGCCGCCTCCAGCACGCCCCACACTGGAGATGTGCCCGCAAGCAAGGCACATGCCCTGGACCGGAATCAAACCCGGGACCTTTCAGTCCGCAGGCCAAGGCTCTATCCACTGAGCCACACCGGTCTCGGCGCCAAATACACTTTTAAAGAAATGCTTCTTTATTCTTGCCCGATGTATTCCCAAATGTAGGGGAGACATGTAATGAATGGTAAACACTAGATTTCCCCCAAAGTATCTCAGCCAGGCATCCAATTTGTATGCCCTGCACACCTACTGTGTGCCAGGTATCCGCAGTGGCACCAGGGACACAGTGACAGCAGGTCTGACTGGCCGCTGCGCTCAGTGGAGTTGCAAAAGCTGTAAAATCTTCCGAAGCAAGAATAACAACGTTTACTGAAACCGGTTTGGCTCAGTGGATAGAGTGTCGGCCTGCGGACTGAAAGGTCCCAGGTTCGATTCCGGTCAAGGGCATGTAGCTTGGTTGCGGGCACATCCCCAGTGGGGGGTGTGCAGGAGGCAGCTGATCGATGTTTCTCTCTCATCGATGTTTCTAGCTCTCTATCTCTCTCCCTTCCTTTCTGTAAAAAAATCAATAAAATATATTTTTTTTAAAAAAAGAGTAACAATGTTTTATAGGACCCATTCTGAAGAGGCCCCACCAGCAGGGAACAGCCCCCTTTAGACCTCTTAACTCTCACAAGCTGGTCCCTAATCTCTGTCCGAGGAAGCAGGTGGGTTTCCGCTTTTAAAGATGTTAACTTATGGCCTGACTGGTTTGGCTCAGCGGATAGAGCCTGCGGACTGAGGGGGTCCCGGGTTCGATTCCGGTCAAGAGCATGTACCTTGGTGTCGGGCACATCCCCAGCAGGGGATGTGCAGGAGGCAGCTGATCGATGTTTCTCTCTCATCAATGTTTCTAACTCTCTATCCCTCACCCTCCCTCCCTGTGAAAAAATCAATAAAATATATTTTAAAAATAAAATAAAATAAAGATGTTGACATAGGCACACAGAGGGCCGGGTCGGCAGGGGCGCCGCGAGCCACCTCACGGCTGACACCTGTGTGTACCTGAGTCTCGAAGCCGACGACCCATGTGCAGTTCCCAGGCCGACACCTGAGTGTCACGCACCTGGGAGTCACAGGTCACGCCTTCCCATGAGGCCAGGGGCTCCGGGAGCTGTTCCATATCCATCGCTCAGGAACCACAAATCCTCTTCGAGGGGAGGGTCCATTGAGAAAACTTAAGACCCTCTTAATTCTTAAAAATGGCGTTACTAGTTCGATAAGCTAAACAGGAAATGCAGCTGACAGCACAGCTGTCTACTCCATGGAGGGCCTTATATTTGGGAGTGTCAGCGACTGAAATCCTTCCTAAACATTTCAGTTCAGTGACTGACATGGTAACCGTAACTCCTCCGCGTCCAAGAGCCAACACCCACCCCTCACAGGCATCCCCTGACTGAGTCAGAAAGAAAACACGAGGGCTCTGAGGCCAGTTATAAAATAGAACAATATTCACCAGGAGAGTGTGATGAGAAGTGTGTTCTGAAGCCCATGTGCATGAGATGCCGAAGAAAATCATAAACAAGTTATATTTCATCCCTAGGAAAAGGTACCCCTTCGCGAGGATGTCACCATCCTACACAGGTAGGGAATTTGTACGATGAGATACAAGGGGAAGACAGGGAAAACAGACTCCATTTCCAGTGACAGTGACGAGAGAGAGATGAAAAAACAGTGCAAATGAGGTCAGTTGTGGGGAGGAAGAAAATGAACCCCCAGATTCTCACAGCCTTTGGAAGCAACTCCATCAGCGTGGGGAGATGATAAAAGAATGTGGAGAGATGTATTCCGAAAGAAAATTCGTATCTGTTTGGTTCCCCCCTTCTCTCTCTCTCTCTCTCTCTCTCTCTATCTCTCTCTCTCTCTCTTTCTCTCTCTCTCTTCCACGCAAAATGAGAAAAAAACAGAGAGAAAGGAAAAAGTGGCGACAGATGAAAATGTAGAGACTGTGCGGAAGGCACTCCCTAAAATAAATCCTGAATGGGAAAAATCCAAAGGGGCGGCCCAGTAAGAGAAGAGCCAGGGACCCCGAAACGCTCTGACAGCCGCAGTGGGAAACAGCGAGAGGAACAGAGCAAAGCCGCCCTCGCTCCAGGCCACGGCCTCGGCTCCCTCTCAGCACAGACCCATTTCCAGATGCTCAAGTGGAGACCTTTGAGCCTCCGGATCGGAAGCCTCGCTAAGCCTTTTACGATGGCGGGGGGAAGCCGGGCGTTTAATGAGGAGACAGGCTCAGAGCCTCAGAGGATGGAGCCAGCCCCACGCGGTCCTGCCCATGGGCTAAGTGGTGGACCCTGGGGTCAGAGGCGGGGAGCGTGAGGCTCTGTCTCCCAGCAAAGCGCTCTCCCAGCTGTCAGCGTGGAGCTGCTCCACCTGCCTCTGTCATGGTGATGTGACTTCCGAGGTGTGTGTGTGTGTCATCAGGAAAAGCCACCTGATGGGCGCCACCCGCCAGGAGCACCGAGAGCCGGGGGAGGTGGCTGAAGCTCTGAGCCAGGAGGCAGGCCGCCCTTGAATCAAATCCTGGCCCTGCCCCCCGCTTCCCTGAGAGAATGACCTTAAATCATGTATTTGACCTCAAATTCCTCCTGGCCACATGCAAGTGATGATATGTCCCCATCCCAGAGCTGCTGGGAGGAATACATGGTACAAGCTGGCTCCCTGTCCACCGGCCCTCGCACAGGGGAAGGATCTGCTTTTCTTTTTTCAAAATCAGTATTCATGCATTTTATGAAGAAAGAAAAAAAAAAAGGACCAATAATTTTTTTTTTTAGGGTCCCCTAATCAATACTCAGGATACTAACTGAAAAGCGTTTCTTTGTAATAAAAACAGTACTCGTAATCTCTGAGTAGCCAGCTTTTATAAGATGCAACTAGTAACGGCCTAAAAGGTTCAATGTGCCCAGTAGCTAAATGCTAAACGTGGTAAGGGCACCAGACCTGAAAACTGCCTCTCCCATCCAATAGCCACTCACCGCAGGTGACAGCTGAGCACTCAAACTATGGCCAGTCCTGAACTGAGAGGCACTGTAAGTATAGAACACACCCTCAATTTCAATGACTTAGTACCAAAACATAAAAATAAACACACCATGAATAATTAAAATTAGCTGATACAGAAATAATATTCGGAATGAAACATTATTAGGTTATTTGCACTTGTTTCTTTAACTATTTTTAAATAAAGCTACAAGAGCCTGGCTAGCGTGGCTTAGTAGCTGAGCTTCAATCTATGAACCTGAAGGTCATGGTTCGATTCCCGGTCAGGGCACAAGGAAGCAGCCGATCAATGATTCTCTCTCATCACTGATGTTTCCAGCACTCTCCCCCTCTCCTTCCTCTCTGAAGTCCACACTGTGAGAAAGTCCATAGCATGCCCAAAGAAACCCAGCGAGGCAAAAGAAGAGCAGTGCAGGTTAGCCAACTCTATACCCCGAGCACTCTGCTTTCTTGGGGGTCAAAAGTAACACTCCCAAAGCCACAGCCACAGAGATCTACAGGCGTGGCCTTTCAGTCAAGGACCCTGCCCCACCTGTCGTGTCCAGTGGGTGACCTGCGTTGCTGGTGAGTGAATTCGCCCTTCTAGGGCCTACGACCGGTCAGAGGACGAACCCAACCCGGTCCCCAACCTTCAGTCCCTCACAGGCTCCCATCCAGGGCCCCACTTGGATGTGGGTGAGCCTGGTCTCCAGCCTCAGATCCTGGGTCCACCCAGGGGCGTGGACCTGCTGCTGGAAGGACAGGGGCCGGGCTGAGATGACAAGTCCTTCTCCTCCCCTCCGTCCGGGGCTCCTGCAGTCACCTGTTTGAGAAGGCAGGCCAGACCGGACCCGCCCTTCCTTCCGAGGGGCGGCCAGTATATCTGGTTCTCTGGCCTGAGAAGGCCCCGGGCTAAATGGAGATTACAAAGCTTTGGGGTGGATCCTCCCACCTCTGCTCGTGGTATAAAACCGAGCCTGGGGTAGAGCACCACTCAGCACCCCCCGCCGTCAATAAGCCACCGAGCCCGGGCACCCACCAATGCCACTATGGCAATCCAGTGTGGCACCCAGGTCTCACAGAGATGGCGGAGGAGGGGGGGAGGGGCAGCCATCCTGTCTTACAGCAAATTTACTAGAAAAAACGAAAGCACCACTTACTTGCTATGTAACACCTCTCTCTCTCTCTCTCTCTCTCTCTCTCTCACACACACACACACAAACACACACACACGGTCCTATTCACAGAGACAAGAGCAATAACTTGCCAATATTAACCTCTAGACCAGCGGTTCTCAACCTGTGGATCAACACTCCTTTGGGGATCGAACGACCCTTCCATAGGGGTCGCCTAAGACCATCGGAAAATGCAGATATTTACATCACGATGCATCACAGTAGCAAAATTTCATCGTTGGGGGTCACCACCCCATGAGGAACTGTATGCAAGGGTCGCGGCCTTAGAAAGGTTGAGAACCACTGCTCTAGACCCTGCCTTCCAATGATGAAAGCAAGTTGGAGCACAAGAATTGCGACCAGAGACAGAAAGAGAGAATATGATTAGTGTCCCTCATCTCTCACATCCCTCCTCCCACCCCCGCTGGGTCTCAGCCTAAATTTCCAAATGGGTCCAACGGATCTGTCCTACTCGCCTTGTCTGCCCTGCGCTCCTCCTCTCCCAGACCCCCGCCCCCCGAGCCAGGGCAGCCAGAGGCGCCACAGTCCATGGCTCCCAGCGGCCACCGTCCCCTGGGGGCCGAGCTCAAAGGTTCCAGAGATAAAAACGCTAACCCTCACGTCCAGCCCCTGATGGTGCCTTAACCCCTTTAGATACGTTGCCATCATCAAAGAAACACCCTGTCCCCTGCCCCCCCCATTCGCTGCCAGGACAGGACCTGCAGGCCGGGAAATAAAGGCAGGTTGCAAGCAGTCCAAGGATGGGGAGAGCCACCACGTTAGGGGACCGGGAGCCACCCGCCGGGGGGCCAGACGTCCAGTCCCCAGGTTCCTCTGGCTCCTCTGTTTGGGGAGCACAGGCTCCAGGGAGGAGCGCTCCCTGTGGGTGCTGGGGCCTGGTTTCTCTCCTCCTGAGGCAGAGGGGACAGCGAAGGCCTGCGTGGCTCCCCGGGGAGAAAGCGGGGACCCTCGGTGATGGGGAAGGAGCTTTCTGCCTAACAGCCCTCGACGGCACAAAGGAGCTGGATGTGCAGAATCCAGACTTCCTGCTGCTCCAGGACCCAGCGGCCGGGGTCTCTAGAGTGGACCCTCAACCAAAGCTTCCCCAAAGGACCCCATGGGCGGGGGGCGGGGGGGGGGGGGTCAGGACCTCGCCCCATGCTCTCTCAGGGGAAGCACACCAGGCCCTAGGGCTGGGCACGGTCTCTGGTGACGGGACCTGTCGGCTCCTCACCCAGAAGGCATGGCAGCGTGTGATGCCAGTCCCATCGGCACTGTGCCCTGTGACTACGCGCCCCTGGACCCAGGGGGCGCACCTGCAGGCCCCCCCAAGACCAACTCGGCAGGCCGGCAGCATCTCTTCTAAGTTTCATGACCCCAGAGCCAGACAAAATGTTTCCTGATCCCAGATTTCCTTTTCAAATGTTTTTAAGGAAAAAAAAAAAAGTAGAATATGCAAATGTGTGCATCACAGAGAACTTCACACCTGCTGCATGTCGTTCCACTAAATGTCGGGGTTCCTTTCCCAGGGGGTCACAGCTGCAGGGGTAAGTGTCTCACGACTCAGCGGCATGTGAAACGGACCGGACCCTAAAATTCCTCAGCCTCGGGGTTCTGCCCTCCGCCCGCCCTGACGTAAAACTTCCCTCCATGGCTTCCTCTGAGGACCGTTTGGTGAATAATGTTTAAGGGGAGATGCGCTTGCCACTCGCCTCCTTCTCATTATCCTCTCCGGGAGGGCAATTTGCCAATCAGCGCCCCTTGAGTCCAAACCCAGAGTCGGTGAAATGGTCCTTCTAAGCCATCACCGGCTGCAGCGCCCCAGGTCCAGAGCTCCACCTGCGTGTTATTTTCACTAATTTAACCGTGAAAGCGAACAAGTCATGGTGGGTTTCTCGGGTGTGGCGGTGAGGAAAGGCCGGTGGTACCGAGGTTCGCTAGAAGGAATCAATAACGGAATCAAGCCCGCGCTGCCAATAAGACAAGACTGCCCAGGCTCCTGGTGGGCATAGTTGGGAGCACACGCGTGTTTTCTTTGGGGAGCTTCGCTCCCCAAAATTATTAAAAAGCTGAGCTCAAACCCCGGTGCAGAGTCCCCAAGGAAATCATAGGAGAGTGGAGAGGTGTTTGTTTTTTTTTTCTTCTTCTTTTATCAAATAAAACCCTGAAAAGGTAAAGTTTTTCTGGGGAAAAATAAAAGGATTTCTTCCTTTACAGAAGGAAACCTCACTGGCTGGGTAGGGTCCAAACAGAAAGGCAGGCAGGGGTGCGTGACAGGATGCAGATTCACCCCGAGAATAGAAGGCAGGCTGCAGGGTGCTGAGCTGAGCTGAGCTGAGCTGAGCGGGATGGCCCTCGCCACCTTCCCCTGCGGGCCCCTCACCAATGCCTCCACCCAGAGCCCTTGAACACGCTGACACGGGAAGGAGGAGAAGCAGAGAGGAGAGAGCAGGACCGGGAAGAGCGGGGTCCCCTCAGGGCGCATGGGGACCTCTGACAGCAACGCCGAGGATATTATTGTTGTGACTGAGATGAAGCTAATAAACCCAGCTCTCAGGCTGGGGAAAGTCGGGCGCCCACGGACGGACTCCAAGATACGTTACACGTGTGTGCGAGTGTGTGTGTGTGTGTGTGTGTGTGTGTGTGCTGCGTAATCTCTAGCAATTGCTTAACCAAGAAAAACAGAGCAGAGAAAGCGAGTGAACTCCTTTTCCACTTGAAGACATCCGCCTTACAATGTCTGTAGATGCCAAGAGGAAATGCTGAATGTGGTGTTAAAATACCCTACGAAACCTCGGCAGCCATTGCATATAAATCCAGTGAAAAATCTCATCGTTGTCCTTGATACTACCCAAAGGAAAAACCATCCAGCCACAGGCGTGTTATTCTTTGAAACATGTCACCAAAAACCCAAGTGACCCGTTTCCTGAAAAAAAAATAATCATTAAAAAAAAAATCTTGCTGAGACTGGTTTGGCTCAGTGGATAGAGTGTCAGCCTGCGGACTGAAAGGTCCCAGGTTCGATTCTGGTCGGGGCATGTACCTTGCTTGCAGGCACATCTCCACTGTGGGGTGTGCAGGAGGCGGCTGATGGATGTCTCTCTCTCATCGATGTTTCTGACTTTCTATCCCTCTCCCTTCCTCTCTGTGAAAAATCAATAAAAATATATTAAAAAAAATCTAAAGAGTAAGAAAAAACGTAAGTTTCTACCTTCCTTAAAGAAAAAAAATGAAGACCCTGGAAAAGCAGCGTTTTAAATTCTGGGGTAATCTCCGATATAACACATCCCAACCTGAGAAAGATGTCACTCCTCCCCTCCGGTTCTCTGGAGTCAGAAATCCTTTCTCTCTAAGCATGTCTGAGCCACAGAGGCAACAGTCTCAAAACTAGCTCTCATCTCCCACAAAGTCGCAGAGGGACAGGTCAAAGGCTCCTTTCAAACCCCGCAGTGAAGGAAGGAGGCGGGGTGCCTTGGCAGGTATAATGCGGGCGTGGGGATGCCCTCGGGGTCTGGCGGGGTGCAGGCCTCTCCTTCATGTCCAGGTGAGGGGGGGCTGTCTTATCTCAGCCCCATTGCAGCCCAATGCCAGTCAAAGAAACCGCGCCTCACCATTTCTAGGCATCCACACCCTCGTCTTTGGTAACAGAAAGAGGAGAATCGCCAGCAGATAGGTCTGCAAAGAGCCAGCCTGGGTGGGTGTGTTTCCAGGCAAGGGGCTTGCCCGCGAGCCAGACAGCCCAGAGGGGGTCCTATCTATCGCAGGGAGAGGGCACCCCTCCCTTGGGGACGCCCCCGGCTCAGAGAGAACGGCTCCCAAGCGCCCCATCCATCTCCCTTGTAACCATGTTTGACAGAATCTCAGCTCCTGGCAGCGGGCGTGTTTACCGTAAACGCTTCGTTTGGGTCCTCGGGCCTCGCGTCGCTCTTATAAATATCAAACGCCGCCCTACAACAGCCCCATTATGGAGCCGAGAATTACTTCGCTATAAATCTTTTTATGGGGGGGCCGCAGGGAATCGCTCTGCAGCTTGTTTTCCACTCGCCGCCACCGCCGCTCAGAGCGGCGTGAAAAGAGGCGCATTGATGCTCGGGCCCCGGGCTAATGGGGCTCCGGGGGCTTTCCACGCGGCAGCACCCACCCGAGCGCGCAGGTAGGTCCCCCGACGGGCAAGGCCGCAGCGGCAAAAATAAAAATAAAAATAAAAAAATACACGGGCATCGGGATGCTTCTTGCTGGGGTCACCATGCTCACCTCCGGCTCTTCTTCCTCCTGGAACTCCCCCCCTGGGGACGAATGGCCATCGGTGGCAGCACGGGGAGACTGGGGGGGGGGGTAAGGCCCGGTTTGGGGAGATGTATAAGTTCGCCGTAAAAATGTGCTTAAGGCTCCGACGGACTGTATGAATGGGCCCGTCCACAGAGCCAATCTCTCTGAACGTGACCTGGGGATTCATCATCGGAAAAAAAACAAGGAAAGCAGGGTGGCCTCATGGACCCCCATCAGGTCCACTGACGTGGGTCTTACCCGGGTAATAACCTCCCTTTGAGGGCACAATCGGCCCCTCCGCCCTGTCCTCAGTAACGGTAAAGGGGGCTTCGTCTTCTAGCATCACGTCTGCCAGACCTCTGGGACCAGCGGTTCTCAACCTTTTTTAATGCTGTAATTTTGCTACTGTTAATGAATCATCATGTACACATCTGTGTTTTCGGATGGTCTTAGGCTCTACAGCAGCGGTTCTCAACTTGTGGGTCGATACCCATAAGTGGAAAACTGCTAGCAAGGTCGCCTAAGACCATCAGAAAACACAGATATGTACATGATGATTCATTAACAGTAGCAAAATGACAGTGATCAAGTAGCAACAAAAATAATGTTAAGATTGGGGGTCACCACCACATGAGGAACTGTATTAAAAGATCACAGCATTAAAAAAAAGGTTGAGAACCACTGCGAGTCTGGGACAAAGCCTCGTCTCAGTGGAGGGCTGTGAGGCTGGAAGCCAGGCTAAGCGTGTGGGGTACCGGGCTCGGTCGGTCCCCCACTCCACGAGTGCACCCCTCGCCAGCATCCTCAATACCTCCTACTGATCCAGGGACGCCCCTTTACCAACGCTGGGCTTCTGCCCTTGTTCCTGAGCTTCACAATGACCTTGTCCCCAGATCCTGTGCCCGTTGAACTTGGACGTAACATGGACAGGTAGAGAAGACCGCTTTAAGAATCCTAGTGTAAGCCAAGACCGGTGTGGCTCAGTGGATAGAGCGTCGGCCTGAGGACTGATAGGTCCCAGGTTTGATTCTGGTCAAGGGCACGTACCTTGGTTGCAGGCACATCCCCAGTAGGAGGTGTGCAGGAGGCGGCTGATCCATGTCTTTCTCTCATCCATGTTTCTAACTCTCTATCCCTCTCCCTTCCTCTCTGTAAAAAAATCAATAAAATATATATACAAAAGAATCCTAGTGTAGGTATGTTTTCCAAAATAACGAATACTGGGATATACAGTCACTTGATGATTTAGAAGTGAGACGCATCTCCTCTCCCTGTCGTCAACGTTATGATTCCAGTTGATGTAAACAAAGGTTGTCGGTCTCTCAGCTTCTAATGAAGACAAGCAGCTCGTTTGTAAGTTTCAAGGGCCATGAAATATCATTTTGTAAAAATATAACAATAATAATAATACCCCATGATTGCAGTATATGAGAGACAGAGAGGGAGAAAGAGAGGAAAAGTATTTTCACTGCACTATCAGCCTCACAGATCTTTCCTGCGCCTATCAGAAACACGCGTTTGCACATGTGAACTCATGGAAAACGGTTAAGACTCGCCGAAAATAATCACCCCCCTCTTTTGAACTAAATAAGCCCTTTTAAAACCCTTGGCTAGGTAGCTGCTATTTACTCGGAGGAGGGGCGACATGGAGAAGGTGACTGTATGAAGAAGGAAAAAAAAAAAAAACACTTTTATTGTAGAACAAAAATTCCCTCCCAGGCAAGAAGCCCCGATGCCAAGTTCCACCCGGAATTAATGTTTAGGTTTAAATTATCAGGTCCAGGAAAAACAGAACCACTCAAAGACCCTTAAAGCTCATGGCATTCGTCAGCGCCGGTGGGTGTATGGAAAGGCGAAAACTGAAAGACCCTTTGCGGACAAAAGCCGGCCATGAAGGCGCTGTTGACTGGCCTCTCTGAACTGAAGGCGTTAGGCCTTTTGAGCTGTTTGCTAGAACCCCCACTCCGAGGAGGGCGCTTGGGACAGAGTAGGACTCGGAGACCCCCCCCCCCCGCAAAGGGAGGGGTTCCCTGCCTCTCCTGGTGCTGCTCTCAGAAAGCTGGGGGGACACTGACCCCCAGACCACTCTGAGCCACAGAGGACAGACCCCCTCCAGGCCCAGCGCCCAGCCGCCTGGGTGGCCAGCACTGTCGGAGGGTGAGTGACCCCACCAGGAGCAGGGGTTAACTCCACGGAGGCCCGGGCTCCCACCACCGTCACCCCCTAAGCTTCAGCCTCTACGAACAGAGTAAGAAACCCGCCTCCAGGGAAAGGGCACCAGCGGCTGATGTGGGCCTGGGCCGGGGGGCTGAATCCCCATTACTGAAAGCTCCCCTCCCACCCAGGCCAGGAGGCTGGGCGCTCAGCAGGGTGGAGGGCCTGGATGTAATGTCCCCCCTCATTGCAGATGGGAGCCAGAGCCCCCCAGCATCTCCAGGGAGAGTCTACGGGCCTGCGTGAGGGTCAGGGACAGGAAGGGCACGTGGGAACTCGGGGTCCCCCACCACCCCTCGTGTGCCGAGAGGTCAAAAGGGTGTTCGTGCTTCACCTTCGCTCTCTCCCTCCCCGGCAGCCTGGTTATGGCGTCCAGAGGAGGAGGAGGAGGAGGAGGAGGAGGGGGAGGAGGAAGAGGAGGAAGAGGAGGAGGAGGAGGAAGAGGAGGAGGGGGAGGAGGAGGAAAAGGAGAAGGAGCAGGAGGCCAGGACCCACACCTAACCTTTCCCGGGCGGGGTTCTGTAACCAGAGGAATGTTCATTGCTTCTGACTTCCGCTGACATCAGTGAAAAAAGGAGTGAGAGAGAGACCTCTCGGGTAGAATAAAAGAAAAGATGTATGCCTCCTCACGCTGTCTATGAAGACAAAAATCAATAAGCACTGTGCATATACATACATATATATATACGTATACATACATATATACACACAATGGTACCTCGAGATACGAGTTTAATTCGTTCCGCAACCTTGAGGCGTGGGAAACTCTGAGACACTCGAGTCGCGGTAAACTGGTGGGTCGTGTGCAGCCGGCCGATCCGCGCGATGACTCCTATCTCAAATGTTGCTCGTATTTCAAAGCGAAAATCGCTCGCTGGATGGCTCTGATCTCAAAAATCTCGTATGTTAGGGCACTCGTATCTCGAGGTACCACTGTGTGTATATATATTATGTTTAATTGATTTCAGAGAGGAAGGAAGAGTGAAAGAAAGACAGACCCATCAAGGATGCGAGAGAACCATCCCCTGGCCGCCTCCTGCACGCCCCCCACTGGGGACCGAGCCTGCAAGCTGGCCATGGGCCCTGGCCAGGAATCAACGCGTGACCTCCCGGTTCACAGGCTGACGCTCCACCACTGAGCCACCCCAGCCGGGCCATCCACGAGCACGTTTCATGTCCCCTCAGCCGCCGCCTCCCCAGGCTCGTCGAGAGGAGCGAGAACTGGGTGGCGCTCCCCCAAACGGCTTTCGGGGGAGAGGCCCAGCGAGGTCCATCGGGCGGCAGAGCGCTCCGGCTAAGTCTGCGTCTCCCTCCAGCCGGGAAGCGTGCGCGCTGTGTGACGGGTCCACCCCATCTTTCTGAATGATGTTTTTATTACCCCTCCCCTCAATTAAAACAGAAATGGATATTGCGTCTTCGCGCCGGATAATGGTTATTGTAATCTGCTTGCGATCTCGGCGGGGGAAATGGGTCCAGAGCCACATCAGCTCTCCGGGCCTCACGTTTTCTTTTACTACGACCCTCACAGGAGCATCCATCACGCCGCTCTCCCAGCATCTCCGGGTTAGGACAAAGGAAAGTTCTCCTTCTCTGAATCCCGCCGCGCCCCCCCCCAACTTTGGGGGGGCTTTGGGGGGGGTGGGGTTTCCGCCCCTTCAATGTATAAATAATTGGAACACGTGCCATAAAAGGATCCAATTTATATATGGGAAAGAAGGAGGAAACTTGAAAAATCAATCTTATTCGGTTA